>VZSE01008496.1:0-43210 GCA_013398275.1 Promerops cafer
CATGTTCAGCCGGCTGTCAACCATATCCCCAGTATCCCTTTGTGCCTGGGCACCGTCCAGCCACACCTTCCCCAGCCTACAACACTGCAGGGGGTTATTGTGGCCAAAATGCAGGACTTGGCACTTGGACTTATTAAACTTCATCTTGTTAGACTCTGCCCACCCATCCAACTGTTCCAGGTCTCTCTGCAGAGCCATCCTACCTTACAACAGATCGACACACGCTCCCAGCTTAGTGTCATCTGCAAATTTACTAATGAAAGAATAAAGGCTTCCTGCAGAACCCTGCACAAGGCTCCCTAATCCAGAAAGCTGAAGCCGAAGGCTCTTCTAAGAGCCGAAGACTCCAACTCCAGCAGGAGCCACAGGTGTTGTCTGTGCACCTGAGAGCACGTCCTGCTAAGGACACTTCTCTGGGGAGGTCCTTGGCCAGTAGAGCAAGCAAATGACAGCCAAGACAAAGCAGGGGTGTAAGGGAGTGAACATGGGCATGGCAAGTTTCTTGGCAAATCACAGCAGCCCTCCACATGAAAAGCCACTGCAGAGCCAACTCATGCCTCAAATGAGTTTCTCTGCCTCCATTTCTAGGTTTTTGTTTTCCTGTTTCTAATGCTTCATGCTCTTGTGAGCAATGATTACTGCTATTGCTATATAAATTAGAGTTGAAGTATTTCTCCTAATTGCTTTCTACAGGCATATTAAGGCAGAATACTGTGATCTGAGAACACAGACCCTGCACAGCAGAGCTGTCTGAGGGGACAGCTGTGCCAGGATGTCTCCCTTGGGAAAACAAAAAGGATTATAGAAGGAGTCACATCTTTAAATGAGGAGTGATGGGGAAGACTGGGAGGTGTAGTGGTTTTAGTCCTAAACCAGGCAGAAACACCAATTCATGTACTGGTTTAGGTTCGCCAGTTTGAAATCCCAGCTAATGCATCAACTAGTGTAATAGTTTTTGTGTTGGCCAATCACAGGTGCACTCACTAGGGTTTACTTACTCATTTCTTGCTGTGAGATAGGATTAGGAGAAAGGCAAAACAGGCTCAAAACTTAAAAGGGTATGAGGAGAGGTTTATTGGCGGCAACTAAAGGAAGGAAAATGAGAAAAAAACAACCAACCAACCAACCAACCAAACAAACAAAACCCTTCAGAACCTTCCCCTCCCCACAACCTCTTTCTTCCCCACTGTCAATGTAAAGAAACAAAACTCTGTATTTTCAGTCAGTTTACCACCTTAACAATAGTCTCTCATCAGTTAACTTAGGGAGAGACGTCCGTCTTGCAAATTGTCTTGGAGACTTTCCACAAGAAAAAAAAAGGTTCTTTTGTGATTTTCAACTCTCCCGAATAGCAGCCGCCCAGGGAAACCTGCAGTCATAGAAGTCCCTCCCATTTTCACACAGCCTTCCCACAGCTGTTTGTATGGGCCGTGTCAGCTTATGGGGTACCAGTTTAAAGGTGAACTATTCCAAAGCAAAAGTTCTCTGCATCTATTTTTAAGATCATCTTCATCACTGGGAGCAGAAGTCATCTCCTTTGCCTCTGGGAGCACAGAATCCTCCTCACTCTTCTCTTTCACTCCTTCTATTTGTTCAAAGTTCTCATAGAATTACATAGGAGCCTTTGCTAAGTAAAGAGCCACCTCCCCATAGTTCTTTCATGCATTACAGGGAAAAGAAAGTCTTTCTCCATAGCCTCGCAAGAGGATTTCAGCCTCAAGATCAAGGCATCTCCTCATCCTTCTCCTCTAGAATTCATCTTCTTCATCACTGACTCAGTGTTTCATGTTGTCTCTTTACATTCTGGCATTTCTGGTCCTTTCTCTCACTCTCGGGAAGGGTTGGAGCACAGAGAGGGTTAAAATCTGGCCCAGGGCCTGCAGATGGCCGCCTGACCCCGGCGGGCTCCGGGAGCTGCGGCAGGAGCCAGGATCGGCCACGCTGGGGGAAGGGCCAGGATCTCAGCCCCTCGGACACCACGGGAGCAGGGCTGAGGCTGATGGAGTCTCTTCTCCTGGCCAGCACCCACGGGGCCAGGCCAGGGCCGGCTCTGCTGGGCCGCGCGGGCTGGGCCCGGCCCTGCGGCTGGGCCGCCCAGCCCAACCCGACCCCTCTGTTACCTCTTTCCCGGCCGGAAATCAAGAGAGCTTTTTCCCAGGATTTCTTCGTTTTTAACATGGGTGTTTGCAGAAGCGTATGAACTTTCTCACTGGTGTAATAAAGTGTGAATCCCCAAAGCTAATTACTGATTGGTTGTTTTTGTCCAACACGGAGGAAGCTGCTAAGAGCTTCCCCTGCACTACTTCCAAAAGTGCCCCCCTGGGCAAAAACCACCACAGGAGGGAGAAACCCATAGCTTTAGTAGGTTTTGCATGGAATGTAAATTCTGCCCTCTATCCCCGCTCCATGAACAAATTTTTGGGTAGCAGTATTGGCAGTGCTCTTTCCCTCAGCCATCCTTCTCTTCCACTTAGTCACAAAGGGTAAGAGCACATTTTCCTCCCCTAAAACCCTCAGAAATCAGATTGGCGTCCTTTCTGGAGGTGATGGCTCTGGAAGGCAACACTGAGATTCATGCTTTGCATGTGGCTCTGTTAAGAGATATTTCTGCATTGTATACAAGAGAGGTTAAGAGGGCACAGCACCAGGTACCCCATGAAGGGAACCTTTGTGTTCTTAGCCACCTTTCCTGCTGACACCATGAGACGGGCTGGGAAACCTGCATGGTTCGCTAGTGAGGTCAGGAGAATTGTGCATCATGTGTCTGAACTGAGTGTCTTCTCACCTTGCCTTCTAGCTGCTTAGGGGCACATTTTAGGTATGGGGGATAAGAGCAGAGAATCAGTCACTTCTCCCATACAGGAACAGGGCAGGAGCCTCTGATATTTTAGGAGGTAGTCAGCTGAGAATTTGCAGCCAGCTCTGCTCTCTCTCAAAGCTATAAACCTCTATTTAATGTAAATGCCTGCTCAGGGCCTCCAAACCTGGTGGCCCCCATATCTGGGGTTGATAAAATGATGAGGACGCCTGAGTCCACAGTCTGTGGTTGATGAAAAGTAGGGCCAGCTTGTCCCTAATCTCTCCACATCCCCATGTAGTGTACTGCCCAGATGGAGAAGCACAAGCTAGGAGCAGGTCCACTTCTCCTGGGAAATGAGTTAAAAAGAAACATATTTGGTGTTCCTGCTCTTTCACTAGTGGGTCTGTATGGTAGCCTTTAAAATTGAGGTTTGGGAACTTACCTGCATAATAAATGTTTGGGAAAATGTCAACATTTTTTTTGAGCATTCTGAGGAGCTAGTGTTAGAGCTATGGTTTTAAAAGAAACTCCATAAAGTATGAACTGCAATAATATCATGTGAACTAGCAATAGAATACATCATTTTAATAGACTGTAGCCTCCTGTACTTCATGCCTGCCATATGGCAAAGCAAGGGTAGTTCATAGTGTACTAAACCTATACACTGTGTAGGATTTCCTTGCTTTGCTATCTTGGTGAATCCTCTTCCCATGTTATGTCAGGATACTTTCACCACTAGAAGATGAGATGCACTGACTTGCAAGGAACAGGGAAAAGCTGTTTCCTGTTTCACCACTGGAACCAGCTCTGCCCTACTCCTATCCTGGGATCAAAAGGTGGGGACAAAAAATCTTAGGGAGAGACATGAAACCTCTGCTCACATAAACAGTACAATGTGATTATGGGGCCCACATTAAAGCTGTGTGTTTCGCCCTCTCTGTAGCTGCTGTGGGTGAGAAGCTCTTTCTGCCTCCTAATCCCCTGCCCAGGCCACAACAGGCTGTGTGTCCTGTGCAGCAGCAGCTCCTGCTTCTGGCTGAATTGCAGGACCTGAACAGGAAAGCCTGTTAGGGTGGCCCTGTGAACCCATCTGGAAGTGTTGGCAAATGCACAGCTAGCCTTTTGCCTGAAAAAAATGCAGAATTTTGAGTAAGCCTCCAAGCTTGTCAATACAGAGTTGTTTCTGGCAATGGGACTATAATGTCTTGCCTTGTAGTTGGTAAGAAACAATTAAAGAGTCTCTTGGCACTAATTCTCCAGGGAGTTTCTTGCTCTTAATGCTTGTAGAAAGGCTGACAATATGGGAGGGTGTCATAAGCAGATGCAGCACTGCGGTGCTGAGCTGAAATGGGAAGTTGCAGACCAGGCTGCCCACAAGGGATAGAAGAAGACCATCTTTGATCATTTTTCTTTAGAGGCTCTTTTTTCCTTTCTCTTGAGAGCTGACAGCAAGAAGTATTTATCCTTTTTGCTATTTCTGTCCTTCACCTAAGCACACACACTAACACACATCTAAACATACATCTCAGATGCACTTGGAGTACGGACAAGAAACCCTATATACCAGACAATAGAAGGGATGAAGCCAATATATTATATGGTTTTTAGGCGCCTATTTCACAGCTTTCCCGGAGTCAGACTCATGGTTTTAGAAATTACAAGAATGACAATACTGAAGTCTTTAATTAAATGCGGAGTTGAAAAGCGTTAGCAGCTGCCATCAAAATGTGTACTGCGGGGGGAGCAGGATGGGGTTACGCATGGGGGAAAAAAAAAATAGGAAAGGGCTGGAGTGGAGCAGAAATCTTTCCCACGCTTGGATCCGCGAAGGTTAAAAGTAGCAGATATCAGTCAGGGATCCATCAGACAGCAACAAGCTAAGAAAAAGCCTTGTCGCCACATTGCGGCCAAGCGAGGCCGCTCATTTCTGGCGTCGGTAACACAGCCTTCCTACCTCTCTTTCTGAGCAGGAAAACGGGGAAAGCTAGGCACACGTGTAAAGGCAAGCTGCAGGGAATGACCTACGGCGACCCTTGCAAAGTGTGAAAGGGGCACCGCAGCCCTAGCTGCGTGCCGCGGGGCCCGGGGGAGCTGAGATGCGCTGCGCGGCTCCGGCGCTCCCTCTGCTGCCGTCCCTGCCGCCCGCGCAGCTCCGGCAGCTCCAGGCGGGAGTTGTCCCGTCCTCTCGCGCTCGGAACGGGAACCGCTGGATCAAAGCTTGGGCAAACTGGGCATTTATCAGGTATGACCTCTTTTGTTTTCAGAGCTGCGCTGTCCCTAGGATATAGTGATACTCGTCTGTACAGCCTGTCGTCCAGCACACGGCTGTGGTGGAGTAAGGGACAGGAATCATAGAGTAGTCATAGCATCAGTTAGGCTGGGAAAGATGCTTAAGATCAAGTCCAATCCTTAACCCAGCACTGCCAAGTGCACCACTAAAGCATGTCCTCAAGTGCCATATCTACACATCTTTTGCAGAGTTCTGGGGTTGGTGCTTCCACCACTTCCCTGAGTAGCTTGTTCCAATGTCTAACCACCCTTTCAAAGAAGAAATCTTTCCTACTGCCCAGTCTAAACCTCCCCAGCACAACCTGAGGCCATTTGTTCTTGTCTTGCTGCATGTTACTTGTGAGAAGAGATTGACCTCCACCTTGCTGAAACCTCCTTTCATGCACTTACAGAGACCAACGGAGCCACCTCCTTTTCTCCAGGATAAACACCCCCCAGCTCCCTCAGCTGCTCCTCACAGGACTTGTGCTCCAGACCCTGCCCCAGCTCCGTTGCCCTTCTCTGGACTCACTCCAGCCCCTCAGTGTCTTTCTTGCACTGAGGGCCCAGAACTGGACACAGCATTCAAGGTGTGGCTTCACCAGTACAAGGGGAAATCCCTGCCCTGACCCTACTAGCCACACCATTGCTGATCCAGGCCAGGATGCCATTGGCCTTCTTGGCCACCTGGGCACACCCTGGCTCATCGAGCTGCTGTCAACCAGGGGTGAGGAAGACAGTCAAAGTGACTGTACACAGTCAGTGGTGCAGCAGTGAGCATTGCAAGCCCTCTGAGCCCTCACTTCAGCTCTTGCCCTGATTAGGAAAGCAGCTCTTAGGGATCAGCTCTTGTACCAGCAGACTGTGTTGCATGCCTGCTTGTCCCGTGTCTTGCAGAGAATTAATGGGGTAATTCACAGCCAGAAAATGCAGCCAGGCTTAGTTCTCAAGCCTGACATTCAACTACAGAGATAAAGGAAATGGTAAAAGTGGATTCACAAGATGGGGTAGTTCAATCTGTTTACCAGGGGCTGAGTGAGTGGCTTAAAAACTGAAACTACTTCCCATGAAAGCTGAAATGACAAAAGATTGCTCCCAAGGCCAAATGCTCTGCTGTGTGGCAGGTGACAGGTGACAGGACAGGTCCCTGCCAGGTGGTGGGGAGCAGCTGCACTTCACAGCACAGTGTGATTGCAGCACACACACATTAGGGGGCTATCAAAGGCAATCATGAGCTGCACAGAGAGGCACCCACCGCTCCTTCCCAAGGGGCAGAGGGAAAGGGGACTGCAAGGCAGATGGGGGATATTTTAGCCTGTAGCATCTATATGGGCTGTTGGAATAACACAAAGGAAGGTTCTTGCTGTGAGACCAGAGAAGATGGTGAGTTAAAAGATATTTCTGGCATCTGATTTTCATTTCAATGCAAAGAAAAGGAAAAAGTAGGAAGAAAAGCAAGATTTTTAGATGAGCCTGTCATTACCAGGCAGTTCAAAGTTATTCTGAAATAGCACAACTAGTTTAAAAACTGGCCATGGATCACAGCAGTGGATCACTGGACTGGATCACAGCAGAGTGAGGCTCCAGCAGCAAGTTCTATTGACCACCCCCTAGGATCTCTGTACCTAGGTATGCATGGCCAAGGGTGTAGGACTCACAGCAAGATTTATAAAGTGCTTGTATCAGGGCTCTGACTAGCCAAAAATCCTTGGACTGCTAAAATGGACAAAAGGACTAGATCATTGGTGATTTACTAACTTTATTCCTATTCTTGAAGAGTATTGCCTTTACACCAAGACCTTTTGCAACTCTTATAGACACACCTTCCTTTTTTCCTTTCCTCATACCTTCTTTAAGCACTATAAGAGCATTAGCTGTGTAATTCCCCACTGTTGCACTGAAGCAGCACCTTTGAGAAAACGCAGTACTCAGAAACCTCATGTTTGGATCATGAAGGGTGGCTGAAGACAGACAGCCAGAAATGTGGCTGTCCACAAAATCATAGTTTCCATTGCTCATACTTGGAAGTAGCTCTGGGTGGTATCTGTGGTCACCAAAACCATCCAGGCCCAGCTCCCTTTCCCTGTGGCTTGTCTGTCATGATCACCATGCATGTATGCTGTGACATATTATTTGAGTGCGACATTTATCCACAGCTCTCCTGGTACAATGAATTGTTCTTCTGGTTATGTGACCTCATTTAAGGAAAAAAAATAAAAATACTCACGTCCCAGAATCCCAGCACAAAAAGGTCAGTATCTCTTTGGAATATAAGTGGTGAATGGAGGAGAAAGAGTCTGTTTGCTTAGCACTGAGACACTAAGACTTCTTACTCAACCCACCCATGAGCCCAGTGCAGGAGGGATGTTGTTGCCGGCACATCTCCAGAATGTAGTTCTGTGATTTCTCCCTTTTTCTTTGTTAGCAGCTGCCAGCCACTCTGAGTTAGTGATTTGTGCATTATGGGACTGTGCAGACATGGATTATGTTCAGCCAAGATTGGTAAGGCAATAGAGAAGGCTTAGCAGACTAATAAATTGTCTTTCTGGCTTCCTCTGAAATGTAATAATGAAAAACTATCTGCTAAGGAAATAGGAATAAATCCCTCCTCTTATGGTTTGGGAATCTCTATTATTACATTTCAGGAAAATAATTACTAGAAGAAAACTGGGAGTCACATGCAGAAGAGGAATTTCCAGACAATTTCCAGATAGAAATGTTCATCCCTGAACCAGATACTTATGTCCCATAATACCATGGTACAGAAAGCACTCATACAATAAAACCAGATAGCAGCCAGACTATGGACCAAAGGCACGGGACTCCTGAAGTCAATGAATGGCTGCATCTGAAATCCTGTGTGTGCTCAAGGTTAAATGATCTCCTTTAGACTTGACGTGGACACCAAGTACCTGCATCCTGGTAGGTGGTCCCCATTCCCTGCAAGATAAAAGGAAGCTATTTAATCCACTTGCCAGCAATGGTAGTGAAGATATTTTTATCCTTCATAGACACAAAGCAACATTTGTTCCATGTTGACAGTTACAGAGAAAAACCTTGGTGTTTTTCTGCTATGCCAGGTGGCATGTGGATGGTTATATGCCCTCATGCAGCAAAGATGCCAGAAAATTCATCTCTGTATTGTTAATTACTGAAGAGAGAAACTTCAGTTTGAAGTGGGCTTTATTTTCCACACAATTTGTGGTGTTGTTCCCCAACAGAAATAAAAGAGATGGCCCAAAGGCAGGTTCCACCCGAGACACTGAGCAGATGCTGCCTGAGCCGATGGCTGCAGGGCACGGCTGGCTGGGCTGTGTGCTTTGTGCTGCTGGCCTGCACAGGGGCTGGAGCTGCTGGGGACAGGGGCTAAGCCTTCTCCTGCTTGGATAAGTATTAAATAAAAGAGTAAAAATTAAGATATATCTCTCAGGGCAAATCTTCTTGAAAGAAAAGCAGGGCAAAGTTTTTTATTCCTAGAACCCTATTTAAACTTTAAAATGTCTGGAGTCTGGTTAGAGGCAGATATTCTGTGTGACATACCCAGATGTTCTACAGCTATTCATAGCCTTATTTTCTAACCACAGGCATTGATTTGAAACAAGAGAGTATGCACTTCCTGGGGCCTCAGAACACCCTATAGGGCCCCCAGAGTGAGGCTGCTCTGCTGTGAGCCTGCTGATTGTCTGCACCTGGCCAAGTTCCTTTGGATTAACTGCACTGCCTCAATAGGGGTGATAATTTGGCAGTCCAAGGTCACTCTTCACACTTGAACATGACGAAAAGGCTGTATTTCCTCAGGATGCTGCTTGTGGAGGCCCCAGATAGCCTCCTCAGGGGCAGCTGTTGGGAAGTGAAAATGTTACACCAGAGTTTCTAACACTCCAAGACAATGTTTTTTATCTTCCTAACAACTGGGAGTTTGGGTGGGCTTTGGACCTTCCACACCATTTTTCCACAGGTGGAATGGTCTCTGGTCTCATTTTCCATCACACTGCAGTGGGTTGCAGAACTGCCTGGGTTCACTCTTAGGCTTAGCCAGGCCTGGAGTGTCTTTTCATCCTGCCACTCCTTCAGCACCTCCAGCTTCTCCAGCCCCAGTGGAGCATTAGGACCAGACCCAGTGGAAGACACTCTGGGTGCAATATCATGGAGAACAGGACCTCATACCAGCTGCCTACTGCCTGTGCCTGCTGCCAGTGACCTGTGTTCACCATGGTTTAAAGCACATCCCTTTTTTACATGAGACAGTTAAGGTGTAAATCTTTTGTCTTACAGTTAATTTCTTCAGGCTCTTGGGCCAACAGATACACAGATGTAGAAAGACACTTCAGATTTTTGAAGGTACCTCTGTTTCACTTTGCAGCTAAAGAGTTGCACAGAACTATACTAAAAACAACTAACCCTCACCTTTCCATTTACTTGCTGAGTCCCCTCAGTTGGGTGTAAGCCAGAGTTTGTTTTTTTCAGTTTTGGTAGATCACATTGCTAAGTCACACACTCAACTCCTCCGGGATATTCTGCCTGTTTGACCTTTTTACACAAAGCCGGGAATCTTTTCTGTCACTTTACGTTTCCCCTTTCCAGCACCTTTTCCTATGTTTTTTGTTTTTGTTTTTGTTTTTTGGGGTTTTTTTTTGGGTGGTTAAAAACATTTTGTCTTCAGCCTTCTGACTGGAAATAGGATAAAAATTGTTTTCCTTGAGCAAGAAATACCTATTGCTGAGAGAGATTTTATCCCTGTAGATCACTGTTCTCATCTACCTATCTGTGATTTTCTCTAGTCTAGCTCTTTAAAAGTTTCAGCATGTTCAAAATAAAATCAGTTCAGAAATTCTCTCATTCCAAGGTACCCATCAGAAATAATCTGTTTTTTCCTTGCTATCCTTCCCCTCTTACACCTCATTTTCTTGTCTTCCACTCTCCCTAATACACAGCCAAGTGCATTAGGGCCGATCTCAGAGAGTAATGGAATGAGGGAGGTAGATGGAAAAGACACTGCATTTGCCAATATCTGGAAGGAATGAAGGAGTTTCATTCTCCGACGTGATTTGATGACAAGAGCCCATGTTACAAAGAGATGCTCTATGAGTGAGGGCAGTGAGCTGCACAAATAGGTCCTTCAGCTAAAATCTGTCTAGAGATATAGGATCACATACAGTAAGCAAGGAAGCACTCAGTGTTGAGAGAAAATTAAGCAATTATCATGAGATATTTTGCAGATGAGATGTAAATATACTAGAAAAAATAGGGAGACTTGGCTGGAGCACAGTAGAAGAGTGAGATGGGGCATGTGCAAAAAGAATTTGTAGGTAGACACCTGTCCACAGGAGTTGAGGGGGACAGGGCATGGTGCAATCTGATCAACAGATTGACTAAAGATTAGTATTTATGTGGAGGGAAGATAAATTCAGGAGTCACAGTGGGGTTCAAACTAGCACAAGTGTGTGTGTAAGTGTTGGGAAAAGCAATAACTGGACAGTGATACATCATAATTTGTGTGAAATAACCACCCATCACAACTGAGATGGTGCATTTGAACTAAGATCACATGATCAACTAATAACAGCATCCAAAATGCACATATACTGTTTAGCAGTTTAGACAGTGAAAAATCAAAAGAAAAAGCTTTGCCCTATTTTAAAGGGTCAGGATAGAGGCAGCGTGCTTTTGCTAGGGAAATGTCTAAAAAATTTTCTCCTTCAGACGAATAGGGCAAAGTTTCCAGTGAATTCTGCGGAATTCATAGAGAGCTACAGTCACCAGTGCTGCTGAGAGGATATTAGTGAAATCATTTATTGCAGATGTGGTATCTTTGTCGATCATTTAGTAAAAAATGAAGTTATTATTTTCTAGTTTTAGTAAGTAAAAGGAAATAAATGAAGGGAGAGGGGTAGCATGTAAGACCATGTCACCACAACTGAGATATTCATGAATATAGTCTCTTGAATATTTATTGTAATTGCAAAAGGAAAGAAAAACCTTTCAGCAAAAAAATTAAACAAACAAAATCCACTTGGTATACAGAAGTCACATACAAAAAGAATATCCAATGGAATACGCATGGCTGCTGCATCAGCACAGAACTAAAACTCTCCATGTGGATAAAACTTGTACTGAACATTCAGACAAAGAGCTTCCATGGATTTATGGAAAAGATTCACAAAATTTATCACCCAGCAGCATTTTAGCTAACATATTTTTTAAAACCACAGTAGCTATATTGCAGTAGGAGTCGGGGGAGAAGGCACAGATTGAGTCTCACCCCCTCCAAAGGTATCCTAAACACGTACTTCAATTTTTCCTCAAGAACAGTTCAGCAAACAAGTTGGTTTGGGAGAACCAGAACAGCTACATTTATCAGGTAAGCATTTATTTTCATGCATGTAATCACATGTCTATGAGGAATTATAAAAAAGCTAGGTAAAACTATCTGCCAGCCCTTGAACTGTCAGGTCACTTAACAATAAAAAGTTTAGGGAGTCCCGTAGCAGGCTGTATATTTCCATTTTAGTGGTACCTCATATTCTGTCTTACTTTGTTGCTCAGCAACAATGATGACAAGAATTTCCTTTTATATTAAGCAATCCCAAATTTTTATCTACATACATTTTCATTTCACTCTGGTCTATATAATTTTGCAGAAGTTTTACTGGCATTAGGTACAAAAAAAGTTTTTTAAGGAGTTTTCAGGTCATTGCAAGTACTGTCATGTGCTACTTAATGCAATTTCGCTACTTTGCTTTCTCAGAGAACGTATTTCATGACACCAGAAAGGAAACCCATGATACCAGTTTCCAGTAGGCCTTAGAATTTCATTCTTTTCCAGATCAAGCAAATTAAAAAACCCAAAACAAAGCAACAAATAACCATAACTTAGTCAACCTCATTCATTGTCACAAAAATGCATCAAACTAAAAATCTAGTCATGCAGCTTTTAGTGTGGTACTAATGAATATACTTTTTTAGGAAAATTGTCTGGCAAAATCAATTCCCCAATTCTTCCCCATGGCCCAGACTCAGTGGCCTGTCTCTGTTTAGTAAATTCCTAATACAGATGACACATGCCTTTGAAACAAGAGATTTAGCAAGAATTAAGAGAATGAGCTTTTCTGCAGGCTCTGTGGGCACAGCTGGGAGCCCATGGCAGAACAGTGATTCAGGGTTTAAGGTCCCAAATGTACCCAAGGGTGTTGCTGAGTAGTGATGGCCTTGCTTATGTTCTTGGACAAAAATTATTCCTGCAAGTAAACAGGAATAAATAAATTATTGGATGTCTCCTTTTTATTTCATGGTTAAATTCTGGCCTGAATTTTGTTTCCATTTGTACTTCAGCCTTACTCCTAACACTGGAATTGTTGAACTTTGAAAGCCATGTAAAAACAGAGTAAAGAATGTGGGTCAGTATCTTTAAGGAGGTATCTTCTATCTTTAGAATCTAGAGAAGTTAAGAAACTTAATTGTCAAAAGCGAGCAATTAAGGTCACCCTCAACACTGCTGTGCTGCTGACTGTGGCCTTGAAGCTGTTTGCAAACATGTTAAACGGGGGCACCAACTGAAGTTTGACACATCATTTGCAAGAATATTGGGTACCCCTATTTATTATTTCAGGTAAGTATTATGAGTTAACTGTATCAGATTAAAGAAAAAATGTCCACATGATATTATGCAATATAGGCAGAGAGAGCACGTAACTGACTCTTTAAGAATAAATAATTAACTCACCATAAGTGCTGAGCTCTAAGAGGTTCTTTTGATGTTTCTAGAGAACATGCTTTAAAAAATGTAGGCAGTTTATAAATGGTTTTAAGCATTTTCTGAAGGAAGGCCTGTCCCGCTAGTGTTGGTGTAACATGACAATTCTCAAAAAAGGACACTCAGAACTCTAAAAGTAAAATTGACATGCACTTGCAGTGAACACACAAATATCTTTAACCATAGTCTCATAAATGAAAAATAGCTTAAGTTACTTAAGAATATCCTTACACTACACTGGTAAAGTGTTTACTATATAATATTTCTACAAGACGTGTACATTTACTAGAAATCTTAAGCCACACAGGCATCATCAACAGCTTATCACACATACATGATGCTTCTCCCTTTCACACAAGTTTATATACACTGAGTAAATAATTAAATATTGCACTTATTGGCCCATGATTCCTCAGTCTTGAGGTATTCAAAAATAGAAAAAATATCTATTTTTATAACATTTTTTTCATGCAACATGTAAGACATTTGAAATACATGAACGCTAGTATATAGGTTACACATTGTGACGGTCCAACTGAGTCACAACACATCTGACATTACTGACAAAATACCAAACAGGAGTTACAGCACAAACATTTCATATATCACTAGTTGCAGGTACATGTCAGAATTACTCAAGGAAATTTATCACCAGAAGTGGTAAACAATGTCTATCTAACTTTGATTTTTGTGCGTTATAGGTGAACGTGAAGTTATGGGAAAATCAGGACTTTTGCTTCACCTCCAGATCAGATAGCAAATACCTTACTGTACAAATGAAAAGACATCTACCTCTGCTGGAACCATGGTTAATAAACCTATGGCCTTCAAATGTAATACATTTGATTTCCAGCGGTATATGACAATTTAAAGATAAATTTTGGAAAGTGGCACTGAATATAAACAAGTAACAGTGGGAAATGAATGAGTATCAAAGATGTACTACTGTATATATGTGCATATAATATGTGTGTAGTCATTTCTGCTTTGCTGAACACCCATGGATAAACAAAAGAAAAAAAAAAAAGAAAGCTTAATTTGCAAAGGTGAACTATGTTTACCCCTAAATAAAATAGGTAGAGTTAATTCAAATAATTGAAATGTGTTGCCTTTTTAAATGAGACTGGACAAGTGATCAACCTTGGAGAATCTGGACTCAGAATGTATGGATCAATGGTGCAAATTAACCCAACATATTCCACTGTTGGCATAAGTGAAGATATGTTGCTAAACCTCCTGAGGATGTATCTATGAGGCTTCAAACTCATGGTCTCACATTGCTAAATCTGTCATGCTAAAGAAGAACTAGGCTCATACACTGAGTCTATATGAAACAGGCCAAGGAGGAATCAGTCTGTCATCAGAACTGAAATTTAGTTGATGCCCGTAAAAACGTAAATAATAAAACTTACTTCTCAAAAAACAAACATAGAAAAGAGTAGCTCAGGAGGGGTGGAGTTTGTAAGGTGTTTTCTCTTAGAATGCAATTGCAACATCATTTGTCTGCTCTGAAGAAACAAATGCATAACCACCAAATATAGAAATTTTGCTACTTTTTCCCCTAAAAATGGTAAATTTAATGCATTCTCAAAGCTAGGATCAAACTCCCACAAATTTTTTTGCGTCCAGAAATAGCACTTCATTTCTAAAATAAAGAAGATGCAGGTGGTACAGCTGAATATACACAACTGAGCAGACTGGAGAGAAAATTTAGTCTTTCACACTGTTGCTCTGGAAAAGGCCACATAGATGTAGTTTCTCAGGTAATTTCTCTAGGCATTGCATTAAGTATAAGCACAAAGGAACAAACAATTCCAGGTGACAGTCACTTACACAGCTCTTCAGAAAGAGTGGTTTTTGACCGAAAATTAGGCTAGTTCATATTTATTTAAAACAGCAAATGAACAAGTCTAAATAAACTAACCACCACCACCAAAAATAACACAGTATTAAGTCAGTAGCACTTGTAACTTGTGAACATGAACTCTTAAAAGAATCAAAAACATGCATCTGAATGTTCAACCCAGCAGGGCTGGCGAGCTGTTGGGCAGGTTGGTGCCAGAGGCACCACAGGAACCAATCAATCCCCATGCTCCTGGGTGCTCCCAAGGTACTTTCTGACCAACAGCTTGAAGGTGCAGCAAGCAACACATTGTCAGAGCATGATAAGGCTGGTGCATTGCCCATGCACAGGATTAGCCTGCTGCTATAGGCCTTAGTCTAGATCATAACTCGGAAAAAGAATTGTGTAGTATTAGTTCAGCTTCAGCTGGCACTATGGAGCTCAGGATTCTCTGCCCAAAGGCATCTCATCTCTCAGAAATTTAACATACTCTGTTAACATATCTCTGCTGTATCTCACCAAGTGGAAAAATCTCACCTGAAAGGGGTATCTGTGACTGGACCAATGATTTGCTGTGACATTCAGTCTTATTTCTATGTTGAAAGTGACAACAAATTAATGAAAGGTGTGCAAGAGCTTTTTCGCTAACATTTGTGATGAGGCTGAAAGTAGTTTTGTTTCTGCTCTCCCGGTTTTCATCTGAGCCTTCCCCTCTTCCATCACAAAATATGGTGCTTTGTAGCCTGGTACTTGAAGGAATTGTGCCACACTACTGGATAAATCAGGGATATAACCAAAACCTGCTTGCCTCCGCCAGGAACTCATAATCAGTGACTACTGGATATATGTGAAGAGCAAGGCATTGATTGTTTAAATTTAGGCCCTTGATCAAGTTGTGACAGGTTCTTCAAAAATGTTCAGCCTACCTGAATTTAAGAAAACTGAAGTTCTGTGATGTAGGTCAAGGGGAAATGAACCAGATTGACACAGGCTGCTATTGGATATTCTATTCCATACAAGGCCAAGGCATAATTTTAGATAGAATGAAAATTCTAACCCTGCTAGTCCCCTCAGAATTCTTGGAATATTTGGGGAAGGCATAGTAAGTTACTTCTCAAAAGCTTTTCTGTCTTTACTATTTCCCTACAAAAGGCAAGTTCTTGTTGAGAGAGGTACTGAGATCATGATTCTCATGATCTAAATGTGACCAACTTCATAGCAGAAAACTCAATATTGCTGTGAAGCATGTGACAGCAAAAGCCTACCTGTGATGGAAAATCAAAGCCCTTTTCCAACAGTAGGTAACTCAGATTGAAAAGAAAATCCTGCTTGAACTTCCACACATTTTCAATTTCAGGGAAAGTCATGATAGGATAAGTTTGGTTTGATGGGACCACAGCAGGTCATCCTTCCCAACCTTCTACTCAAAACAGTGTCAACTGAGAGGGCTGAGTGGTTTTCCCAGGGTTTTAGTCTCATCTTGAAGAACTCCAAGTATTTTATTTGAACATTTTAAAAATTAACCTAACTCTGAACTCCATGACAACGTCTGAGCGTTAGTATAAAGTTTTGAGGAGATTTTAGATACCGACTCATTCTGCTGCTGTATTTCAGGTAAGCTTTTTTCCTTTTAACACATTTTTAGCACTCTAAGGAGCAACACTACTCTGACATCTGCTTCCTCCAGCCACCCCATCTCATGCAGAAGGCCAAATATGTGTGGAGGCCTAGCAGGTTAGTTGCCTCAGAAACTTGAAACAGGGTTCTCCTTACATTTTGCTGTTACTCTTCTGCCCAGACTCCTGATGCAAAATGAAAAGCAATTAATTAATCCCATTTACGTAAAGAACTATTTATCTACCACTCAATTTGTTTAAAAAGATATATGCTAATAAATGTATTTCTACCACCGATTAGAGTCTAAATGGTCATAACCAGGCAGGGAGGGTCTTAAATTTATTGCAATGGAATACAAGCAAAGTGTGGCTTTAGCAAGGGACACCTTGAAGTCTTTTTTCCTTATTGCACTGTGCACAGGAGATGACCATTTCACATCAAACATCTCAGAGAAAAGCTGGAAGAATACTTGCACTTCTAGCCAAGCTGCATGATTCAGGATATGCCCAAGATCCTTGACAACGTGATTATGTCTCTCCCCTCCTTGCCTGAGATGGTTCAGACTAATAATACAACCTAAGATTTGCCTAAAGAACTTGAGATCTGAAGCTCTCAATTCTCTCAGTTCTGTCTCAAGGCTTTCCTGCTCCTTCTTCCCAAGCAAGAACCACTGACATAACAAGAAAAGCATGGAAAACTGCCATCTCAAAGCAGCCGTCTCAAATGAAGCTTGCTCAGCTTTGTATCGCTTCTGTTTTTTTCCAATCAGCTGGCACCTAGCGGGTGAAAATGTACTAGTGAAAGTCTCTCAGCACACTTAGCAACATGCTGTATTAAATGGGGGAGGGAAAAAAAGCACCCTGGAGAGAGAAAGGATCATGGCTTGGATAGCACATACCTCTTCCACCTGGCTGGTCCTCCACTCTAAAAAGAAGGGTGCTTTATCTTCATGGAGGTAAATCAGTCTCCATGTCTACTAGAGGGAAAACTGCTTAAATAAACTAGCTAGCAGGACAGACATGGTTTAAAAACCCAGACTGAAGACAGCATTGATTTATTTAGGTTAGGCAGCCCAGGTAGAACCTTCCTGGCATATCCTTTTTACATGTCTATATGCCTTGTTTGGAAGTTACTTTTATTGTGTCAAAGTGTATTTAGGTTATTTAATCAATTTTTTAAAAGTGGCCATTTTTTCTTAGTGTGTATCAGGAGTTATATAAATTACCTTCAAAAAACAGGATTTCTTTGCAGTTGTGAGTCATTCAGTGTACTATGTGTTACTTCCTTTTCTCTTATTTTCAGATTTTTCCCATTGCTGACAGTTTAAAAAATGTCAGCCTTGTCTTAAATTCTGTCTAATTGGAAAAATAAAATAATCGGTGCTTCTTCAGTTATGCTGTTTAGATAAAAAAGGTCACTGTGGTGCAAGTAAAGTAGTTGCACAAAGTACTTCAGGACACAGATATAAGAAACTTCCACCAATTACTAGAGGAGTAAAAAACTGTAAAATATAACTATTTTAGCACTTTATCATAAAAGAATTTGTGTACTTTATTCTGCTATCTTCACAGTCTTAGGCTGATCTTTTCAATGTATTCAGCCTAAGACTAGAAATGTCAACAATTTTTTATTACTCCTAAAGTTTTAAAAATCCTAATTCTCTTGCCAAAATAAATGGGAAAAAAATGAGGTCAAACTTCAGTTCACTGACACCATCAGCATTTCGGCAATAGGTCTGAGTAAAATACAGACATTTGTAGCCACTGTGGTGGTAGCTGTCTCATTGACTGAATGGGAGATGAAATTCCTGAAAACTGAAGCATGCAGGTTGGACAGCAATGTAACAAGACAGCTTCTGGCTATGAACAACTAAACACAATGGATTTGAGTCTCTCAGACATAATATAGGACTGTGTGGTTAATGCCTCATGCAGGCAGACATGGAAAGAGCAAACTAGCCTTCTACTACTGGGGTAGGTAAGACTGGAATCTCCATAGTGATGGAATGAGAAATTGAGTCCAGTTTCAGAAAATTATTAGATATACATGCAGCTCCTATGTAAAAGTAAATACACTAGCTGTCCAAACAGGATGAAGTACCTAATATCTCTGAGAGTCTGGACTGAATATCCACATCCAGTTGGAAATTCACAGGGAATTGTGATGGCTGTGGGCCCAGGATCTAAATTCCTTCTAATTTCTGCAGTTTTCAGTCAGCCAGGATGTGTAACAAATAAGTGTAGATTTGCCAAGGCAATGTGCTTCAGGAAGTGTCCCTTGTACAAGAATGAGAGATTTGCTCACTAGAGGAATACTTCTAAATTCATTTTTAGTCAGGAAAATACACAAGTGGCATCAGGAAGCTAACTCAAAACACCCTGACCACTACCCTAAAGATTCAGCTATGTAACTTGAAACCAACGAAGCGAGAGACAATTATAGGCAAACATGGTCTGAGGACATGGCACCAGCTGAAGTGTGACGTAAAACAGGAAAAAGAAAAGAGAAATTTATATACACCCTGCATGCAAAAGCCAGGTTCTAAATATGGATTCTAAAATATGGATCATCCTTTCAGACTAAAAACTGCTCAATCCCCATAAGTGTATCCAAACAGCGGATGTAAAACAAGACTGTTATCCCAAATAAATTAATAAGACAGTATAAATAAAGGCATATAGACCATTCATAAATACTCTGTTGGCAATAGAATACACTGGAGCTGCCTTTGCTGATAGCTGCATTAGCAGCTGCAGTTGGGCTGCTGTGGAGGAGGGGTGTCCTTTAGCTGTGTGTTCTGGTTGCTGGCAGCAATGGTGGGATTCGTCTCCAGACTTTCTGACATTTTGTCACAGATGATATCCACAAGTCGCTCAAACGTCTGCTTGACATTAATGTTTTCCTTGGCACTTGTTTCAAAAAATTCAAATCCTAAGAAAATAAACAACATGTTTATGTTCTAGGCATATTTTGGTATCTCCAGTAAATATACAAACTTCTCTTGAGCAAGAGACACTCAGAAAGGAAACACATGAGAGCCCACATATGAAAGAAGAGCAGTTAAAATTGTAACACAATCAGATAAGTGTATAAGTATGCTAGTGCTACTGGCTTTATAAAAGGTTGGATAAATTCAGGACCACTCCAAATATACTCCCTTAGAAAAATTCTACTTTTAAACAGTTTAATCTAAAAACTGAGACCTGTTTCAGAGTATTATTTTGGGAACACCCTATATGTAGAACCATTTGGAACAAGTAATCTGCTGCTTCATCTCTATTATGTTCCTCTGAGCATTCTTCAATGGCTGAGAAACAGCCATTTCCATTGTGTTATTGAGTGGTGCCAAAATACAAAGTAATGCTTGGAAAAGTACAGTTAAAAAACCAAGCAAGACAAGAAAAGATTTTTGCAATTTGATATTTAATAATGTTAGATGTAAATCCATGGGACCAAAGGGATTCCCAGCTCCACAAACAGCACTAATAAAAAACCAAAAGACAAAGAAATGCACATAAGGAAGAAAACATCTTAATTAATTTATACAAAAGGACTTTGTATCTATTCATTCCCAGTGTTTACTCCAAAGGCAAAAACCAGGGCTATTCTTAGCCCTTACAGGACACTGGAAGTTTTTATGGAGCAGAGACAGCTGTTCTAAGCTCTCCAGAGACAGTTTTCCTAAGTTCTCCTCTCTGCCCCCATTTGTACCACGTCTCACCTCCCACATGTGTCTCATTCATCTAGGCCAGGTTTGCAGCTTGGTGGTCAGCCTGCAACCAAGAAGGCTTCTGCCAGTGCTGGGTCTTCCCACGTGCTTGTTTCCTTTGCAAAGCATTAGTGTTCTTTACTTTATTGTTTTCTAGGACTTTTCCCACATTTTTCCCCAGTTATGACATTGCTCACCCATTCCCTGATAATTCACAACTTTCTTCCATTCCTGTCTTTCCACTACCTATAGGTTCAATATTGAAACAGTTTACAAAACATCTGATTCACTGGTAGTTTTACAGAAGCCTTTGTACAGTTTGGCTTAGCCTTTGAATAACTATTTTGATTCCTTCTGATTAAATCTGAATATTAATGTGCAATTACCACTATCTTTCATTATGAGAAAAAGCTCTGTCAGAAAATTTCAATTACTTGAAACTCCTGGCAGAAGGATAGAAAACAAATCTTTGTGGGTCTGGTGGTTTGGTTTGGGTTTTTTAATGTTTTGTTTTGTTCTGTTTTGAAAGGCCACATGAAATTTAAATGCAAGTACTTTGGTCACATTAGTATTATGCATTCAGTATGCCATCTAAACAGAATGTAATCTACACCTTCAGTCCTATAACTCTTTTCCATGCAGCTTTTGCAATTTTAGTACTACCCTAGAATTACTGCAGATAATTATATTTATCTTGGCATGATAACCCAGCAAGAAGTAATATGCCATGTACAAACTCAATTCTGCTCTGAATTCTTTTTTGTATTTTTAATTTGTGTTAGGTGCTGGACTGAAGTGTCATAAACTACTAAAATGTTTAAATGTATAGGAGCTAAGCACCAGTGAAAGCTAGTGTTCATAGGGAGTTTAGATAACAAGAGCTACAAATATTGTACAGGGATTTGTTTGGTCATACAACTTCTGTTAGTATCAGGAAGAAGTGTAAGGCTAAGCTCACCAGTATGAGAACATATTGCCATAAAAACTTTTCCATTCCACGTTCCTCTGCAAAGCAGGAAAACTGTGAATAATAAAAGACCTACAGAAATTACATACAGGGATAGAGTTTCAATCTCTAAGATATTGCTTTAATTTAGCTTTGCTCACACATTTCTGTTGTTCTAAACTAGAAGGAACATGAGGAAAGCCAGTGTAGCATCACTTGCTGGTGGCTTTGGCCCTCCTGCAGAGCTCCATGCAGGAGAAAGCTGTTCAGATCATTTGGGAGTTGCCTGGGGAAAGGAAGATCCTCCACAATTTCAGTATGCTGTGTTGAAACCCAGATGCAACTCTAGCCCAGCAACACAGTCAAGAATCTTCCACAACTCTTAGTGTCTTCTCCACAGGAAGGAGGAGGAAAGCAGCAGTTCCACAGAGGAATAAGCAGAATCATAGGGCAGAAGGGTTGAGTGACAACGAGAGAATGGTGCACCAAAGCTTTGAAGATGATAGGAAGAACACTGAATCTAAATGACATTTAGGAGTGGAACAGTTTTACAGTTATAAAGATGGAATAATAAGCCCATCAGATGATAATGAAATAGCAGATATGATATCTAGATAAGAGATCTGAACAGAGAAAAGCAGAAAATGAAAGGAAAAGAGTCACAAAGAAGAGAGGAGGCCCATGTCAAGAAATACTCTAACAAGGATAAGATCAAGAAAACAGGCCCACTGTCATGGTGAGGATGTTTTGCATAAGAACATAATGAAAAACTTACAAGGCGCCCATTCTCCAGATCAAATGGAGGGTTACAGAGTGTCAAACACAAAATAATTGATTCAAATAAAATACTGCGGTGATTTCTATGGAATTTCAGATATGATTTCTATATAAGAAGGAGACTGCAGTCATAGCAGTGGTGCAGTTGGATATCAGGCTATGATGGTATTCCATCACCTTGGACATTAATTGTCTGGACCTTGTACGCTAGGCTTTGCCACATAGATGAGACAATGGACAGACCTGAGAGAAAGTGGCTGAGCACCCAATTGCCTCCACAACAAAACTAATGCTTTATTCTTTACTGGAACTGTACAGGTGGGAATTTTGGACAGTCTTGGAAATTAGCCCAAACAGGTCCTGCTGTGTATAAGCCTATGACAGGTGCTATTTATAGGCTTGAATGTAATAACCATCCATGCTTGAAATAAACATCCATCTTCCCAGGAAGAGAGAGGGACATACATGTGAGCTCCTTCCAGGCAGTGAGGCAAATGCAGCTGCACATAGGTAAGACACTTGTAGATGGTCCATGGAAACTGTTCTCACAGGTGCAGAAATGGTAACACAGAAGAGTGTTTGGAAGCCAATTGAGACAGTTAAGAAAAGCTCTGTGCAGTTTCTGATAATCACTTTCAAAGCATTGTGGTATGTACTGAGCAAGTAGGACAAGTTGAATTACAAAAATTCTGCAGAATCTCATCTGATGGAGCCAAGGACACCATTACAAAGACCCTTGCAAGAGAGGATCCTGTAGCCACCCAAATAGCAACTGATTGCCCTGGGCAAGGGATTCCAATTTCTCATGTGAGTATTACCTTGTGCAAGGTACCCCAACAAATTAGATTGGTTCTTTTTGCTGGTTTGTTTGTTCAACCAAAACACTGGCTGTGGAACAGTTTCAAGGAGTTTAACAGAATTTTTTTCTAGCAGAGTGTGCCTGGAATCAGCACTTGAATTGTTTGTTTTCATTCTCTTATGGAATATTTTGCAGATCTTTTTTTCCCCATGACACTTCCTTCTCTCCTGACTCATCTTGCAATTATTTTAGTAATGGCTCTTAGACACCCTAATCTTCATAAATCCCTGTGTATGACAGCCTAAGTTCTATGACTTTTAATACTTTCTTCAGGGGTTTTTTCCATTGCTCATTATTAATGGAGAGAAAATATCTTCCATGAGGGTATAAGTGTGAAGCAAGGCAGCTATCTGGTGATGCCCAGGGAAGCAGAACTCAAAGAACACCATGTTCCCACTACCTGTGATGATCTGTACTGCTGATGTGGATGAGGCCAGGCAGAGGAGATTATTGCAAAGACATGACAAGCCCAAGAGGGAAGTGGGTGGGTAAGGTAGAACCAGCTGAAACTCAGAAAATTCAACACATCAAAGTGCTGCCTGAACATATGTACAAAGTGTGTGGAACATGCAATATGATATTTTAAATGCTTATTTTGTGTTTAATTCTGTTTTACATTGCTGATTCTCTCCCTCTTTCCCTACTACTGACTCAAAGAAAGCTGGCAAGCTCTTGGCAGCTCCTACAGAGCACTACAGCAGCAGAGCTAGACAGGACACTGGCACGGTGCTGTTGTTCACCTGGTGATCTACAGTGCACACAGAGCTGTTAGATGGCTTTCCTGAATCATACACAGAGCCAGAATTACTGACTTTGTACCCTCTCTGCCTCACATGTGTGCTGGCTCTGTAGAGGCTCCTTCATGACTGCTCATTAACACTTGTTTATGTCTGCTTTCAAAACACAGGGAAAAAAAGCACCCAGAAAGAAGAGTCATATGCAAAGAGAACATTCTGCACCCTCTCGTCTTCCTGAGAAAATGTGACATCAAGAGCACAGGCTAGACAGCAAATTTTAAGCACATTTCCACAGAAAATACAGAGAAGACTTATGCTGATGTTTCACTAGTTGATCAGGAAGGCATTTTGTTTTCATCGTGTTTTTCTACAACAATTTAATTTATCACCTGTGATATTATGTTTTACAGATGTCCACAAGGTTATGTTCTCTCAATAACTATCCTTCTCAACTTTCAAGAAGACAAGATTGAACTGTGGTCCTTAGTGCTGCTTTTGTCAGTGTCTTGTTCAATCCAGAATTGTGAGGAGCAGTAGGAGACTGCAGCATCAGAAATGGCTGCAGGAAGCTGCTCCTTTTTTAAGAGTGGGATATAAAAGGCAAACTCCAGGAAGTCATGGGAATAAATAATTTAACAATAGTATTGTAGAGAAAGGAGAGGAGTTAACAAGGCTGTATTTTATTGAAATTGCATCCTGTGGGCAGTTCTGAGGGGGCACTGGCAGGCACTTACCTTCTTACCTGCTATGAATAGTATCTAATAAGTTTTGCATTCACATTACAGGCTGTCAGTCAAAGCAACTGCAAGACCTTTCTCCTCTGCTCAGATGTCCACTTCCTCAGGACTGTCAATATCTTTTAGTCAAAGAGAGAAAGGACACACATGGCATGACTGCAAAGGTCATCTCTCCTAGGAAACTGGGCTGAAAGTAGCTGGAGACCACTGCTGTTCTTCACAGTATCTCCTACATCAGCAACTATCTGGTTATGGCAGCAGTTCTGGTTTGCTGTGCTTGGCTCTCAAGATCAGTAGGATGGGATCTCTGCTGTCCTAACAAGCCCTAGTGCTGGACTATGATAAGAAAATTATTGAAACAACATAAAGCCTCAGAACAGGACTCTGCTAATATCATCTCAGTGAAGAGCAGTGCTTTATCACCATTCAAGATAGAGAATTAAAAGGAAGATAAACATTGTTAACAAAAATGCTAAGCTATATATCCAGTTGTTAGAACGGTTAAATTTATTAACAAAAACAAAGCTAAAGGGGGGCTGTCAGCTGTGGCAGAATGGACAGACCCAAGGGGTCTGGTTGTGCTCTACCTAACATCTCATTTTCTAGCCTTTCAGAACAAAAGGTTTCATATAAATTCCAGTTGTATTGATTTTGATTGTGGTTTCCAGATGCCATTTAAATGAGTGCATTTGGGCAATAAATTAGATTTCTGGCAAAGATATTTTTTGTGTGTTTACAGGAGACATGGGTAGAGCAAACCCTTGCTCCTCATTGTTATTAAATAACTTTGCTGTAATGCAGCTCCCAGTATGTGAAAGCAATCACAGGTTGGCTTTCCCCCCAGTAAAAGAACATCCTGGGGACAGGAGCTTGTAATTGCTCTGCCAATACCCTGTCTGTGTTGCAACTAAACAGAAGACTGGTATTTGTCAGTGCTGTCAGTCTGTCTTTTTCCCCTGGAACTAACATTTGCCCATTAAAAAGAGCTAAAAAACCGTGAAGGATGGAAGCTTGAACAGGCATATTGCTGCACAACCCAATTATTTTCATTTTAATGCAAATTTATATGCAGCCATATGTCCGTGCTCTCTGAGCTGTGTGTGACCCTGCTTTGTGCTCCAGCTTCCAGCTAGCCACAGAGGCAAAACAGAACTTGCTGTTCTAGCAAACTGTGTGCTGAGGTGTCAGTTCCCACTTGGGTCCTGATTTACATGCCAAAATTACAGCACTAAAAATGCCTCTTCAGCTCAGTGCCTAAACTCACAGCTGCCTGGTACCCCAGCATGCCCACAGATGCCTAATGCACACGTTACCCCTCAGGGCTCATACCCCAGGCAAGTGAAGGTGCACCCCAGTCCAGATACTGGGGAGGTGCTGCCTTGTGCCCCAGCCCTGGAAGGATTCAGAAACCAATTGTGCTCCTGCTCCATCTCAGGTCTGCCCTTGCAGGCTGGCTCAGACCACTTACAATTGCATCCTCTGTAAGCCCTGGCTACAACACTGACAAATGCCCCACTTTCAGGCTTACTGGCATGTTAAATGGTTTAATTTGAAGAAATGCAGTCACAGTTCAATCCTGTCTCTGTTGCTTCCCTGGCAAAACCATTACCTACATAAATATATGAGACAAGAGCAAAATGAAAACCAAATAGTCAGGGAAGGGTGATTCTATTTGAAGAATTGTTCTTCTTTTTGGTGGAAGTTATTTTCAAAGCACTGTGAATCAAGAGAAGGAGAGAAAAAAAAAAAGTAGGAATAATAGAAAAATAAAACAGAAGAAGCAGAAGCAGCAGAAGAAAAAGAAAAAGAAAAAGAAAAAGAAAAAGAAAAAGAAAAAGAAAAAGAAAAAGAAAAAGAAAAAGAAAAAGAAAAAGAAAAAGAAAAAGGAGAAAAGAANNNAAGGAAGGAAGGAAGGAAGGAAGGAAGGAAGGAAGGAAGGAAGGAAGGAAGGAAGGTGAAAGTAAAGACTTAAAGGAAGAGGTCACCCAAATGAGAAGAGAAAATATGGAGATAATGTACGTGTTACATCTGAGGGGTAAAATGGCTATCTCTCTGAGTGACAAGCTGTGGAGATGCACTGAGGTCACCGGCACTGCTGACCATGACACACTTAATATTCAGAGGCCTTTGCAGGTTCCCTGAATACAGTGTGAGGGCTGGTTTCTGATGCCCCTTGCAGAAGAGAATATGAGACCTCACCCAGAAAGGGTCTGTTTCATTTTGTTTTCTGACATTGGATGTTGGCCTCTAGGAGAAATAGCATGCCAGGATAAATTTAGAAAACTGGAAAGTGCAACCTAGGGCATGCTTAGACATGATGAATACCCCCAGCCATGGTTGAGCCTGAATGGCAAAGCATAAGAAGAACCTGAGAAACCAAAGAAAACATAAAAATTGATGTATCTAATTAGCAGGCACAGCAGAATGTCTAAAATAAATGGAAAAACTGTATGTCAAACTGCATATGCAACTATTCATTTGCCTGTGCAGTTATTCAGTTTCTATTCAAAGGTCTGTGCACACCTCTACCTGCTAATCCTTAGCTGGAATGTAGATAACAGTATCAATATATGATGACCGTGAATAGAAGAACCAAGACATCAAGCCACCTGTGAGTCTCTCCTTTTATTTCTCTTCTGACAATTGACACTAAACTTTTATGAATGTATGAAAGACATGAGAGAAATATCTCAGAAAACTGTGTGAGTAATTCAGCTGGCAAGAGTGCATGCATTTTGGTTCTAAGATGTTCCAAAATGCTTTAAAGCATATAAGTGCTGACTATATTTCTATTCACTCCATAGCCAATCCATGTACTGCTCAGACGAAATATTCCTGAAGACAAAAGATATCATAAGAATTATATTCTATACCCTTTCTTGGTAATGATTAGTGAATCTTCTTTAAATGTGTTTGCTGTGGTTACCAAATCAATACTAACCTTGCATTAATTATTTCTCTCTATTGGCTGTTTTGTCACATTTCTACACATTCTTGGAATGATATTTATATGAGGAACAGTTATGTGACTTTATTTGATCTCATCTATTTTCATTTCATTCTAACCTTAATCTTTTAATTGATGCTATTGTGTTAAATGACCATTAACTGATTTCTGAAAAAATGCTTTTAAAAAGTACTGAATAGGATGATGGAGGAATGACTAATGTATGTCTTTGTGTCTTTATGCCTGGAACAATTAAATGTTCTGGGAATTGCCATATGGAGAAAAAGGGAATATGACAGAGCTCTCTGAAACCCAGAGAGGTACAGAGCAGGTAACAGCAAACAATTGTACACTCTTTGTAATAATATAAAAGAGAAGAAAAGTAAAATAAAACTATAAGGCGGCCAATTCAAAGGAGAAGTAGATAACAGATAAACGGTGCATATTTAAAGAATATTGTGGGTGGTATGATTCTATACGGCTTCAAAGACATCATTGTACAAATCCACGGAAAAAATTACAAAAGGCTTATTGAATATAAATGTATTGCATTCCATTCATGAGACCCACAAATATTATTTGCTATGGTCAGAGAAAATATCACTGCATGTTTGCCAGTTCACATCTTTCACAAAACACCTACTACACTGCTTGTAGCTATGATACATGGTGGTATTGCCAGTGTAATGTTATTAACAATAAATTAAAAAAAAATCTTCAAAGCAAACAAGACAGGTTCTGACCTCATAAACATTCTGTAATTTTTCTTCAGTGTCAGGTCTGGGTTCCTAACTATTCCTTCATTCTTTTGTGAACTTTGAGCAGTGCCATGAAAAAGGTATGCAGAGATACCACGGGATACTTGACTAGTTCAGCAGATCTCCTCCAACAGTAATGAGACTTATTGCTGGTTCATTTGAACTGCTTGTTTGGGTTACACATGAGAAATAAGCTAGCACAGAGATTTAAAGAAATGAATGATTACACCTTGTTAATAAACTTTAAGGCCACACTTTTCAGAGAGGTCAGGAGCCAAAAGGAGGCCCTATTTTCCAATAACACCATTCTCAAGAGAACACCGTGTTCCCCAGAGGGTTACATCCCCAGTTCTCTTTTTGACCTTTTGAATATTCACCCCAGAAGGTGCACGTGTTCATCTTCTCAGTGACTTCAAATAAACAAGGGTTGAAAATAAAACCACACTTGAGAACAGAGGGTGTCACAGTGTAGTTTTTGTACAGCGCCCATTAACTGTATTTGCTAGTGTCTGTGATCAACCTTGTGTTCAAAGGGCCCACAGTTTTAAAATGTCTGGCTGGACAGAAAAATCTATATTGTTATTTTCAAAACTTGTCTGTAAGAGATGCTATCAACTTACTGCCAGAGAAACAAAAGACAGTCCGATGGGTATAGCACAATGGGTGCCCTCCAAACCAGCCAGCAAGGCCAGTGCACTTACTGCAGGTAAGGGAAACTCTTTCTTCTGCTGTCCCTGACACCACCTCACCCAGTCTCTAAGCAGATTTAAGTAATGTTTGCAGCTGTACAGGAAACATGTAAACATTTCTGTGTGCAGTCTGACTACAGTAAATGACTGGATCAGAGGCACAAATTACCTAACACAATAATCTGCCCTTGAGATAGCCACAGGATATATATCTGAGAAAAGAAACCCCCTGAGTAGATAAATATGGAAATAGAGGATAATCTTCTTCCATAAAGATTGAATTTTAAACCCTAGGAGTTAGAATTTGCTTTAAAGCCTGAAACATGGGTTTTGATATCTATCTCATTACCCTTTTTTTTCTTTTTTTTCAAGCACTGGTTATTACATCTGAGGATTCTTGACTGTACAACATGCAAAGTTCCTTCTTGTCTTGATAAATTCATGACCTTGGGGATGCCTTATCAATTCACTGCATTATTTTTTTTTACAGGAATATGCTTCAAGGAATAGAAATTCAGATTTTTAATGTGACTTTAAAAAAATCTTCAAACTCTACAGTGAAAATTTGTAGTTGTTGCTAAACGTTTCAGCACCTTGTCAAAATTTGTGGTAAAAGTATACAGTTAGATTTTTGGGATCTATTTGTCCAATGAATACACATTCCTATCTCCTAGTACAATGAGTAAATATTAGAAATGGGAAGAACAGATATAGAAAAATGTATATAAAAATATGAGAGGTTTTTCTGCAAAAATAAATATCCTCTGTTAATGGTTTTGTTGCAAGCAGTTTCTGAAACTCAATTCTTCATAAATATTGGAAAGTTTTCTGGACATAACCTTCTGTTAAATATTTCCTGTCATCTTTCGAGGACTAACTTATAGTAATCTTTAATGTATTCTTTCAAGGAGTTCTTTTACACATATGCAACACTTATTGAGACAGGTGCAATAGGAAGGTATGTTATTCTGATGAAATTGTTTACCAGGCAAAGTAATTGTACAAGTAGAAAAAAGTATTTTTTAAAAAATAACATCACTGAGCTATGAATATACATAACTTAAGAACCACCAGCATGAGATTATATTCCCTATTAAAACATCCTTTCATCTACCTCACTATATAGGAATAGTGACAAGGAGACCTTGGTTACACGTTTGACCAGACTGAGCTTTTACCACAAATAGTTTTAAAAACAATAACAAATCCATGCCCATAATTTATTATTCCCTGTATATAAATTGACCTCTAACAATGCCAGAGTTTGATTTACAGACCTCCTGAGCTTAGTCTCCAGAGATCAGGAAATTTGAAGGAAAAAAGAGGCTGGGTAGTAGTATTACAATGATGCTCTGGAGAATTTCCATTAAAGTTTGGCCAGGGTCACTGGCCACTTTAAAAACATTTCATGGTCTGAAAGGATAACACTGTTGTGTAGAAACAGAAACAACAAAGGTGCTCATAGCTTGGCAATTTTCTGTGTGTACAGAATTTGCTTCCCAGAGGGAGACTTTATGAAACAAGTTCATATCTACAGTTCTGTGAATGTACAGTAGATCATTGGATAAAGTGTTAGCAATGGGAGTTGAGTTGGACAGCAGCGTATTTCTGTTTTGGATTATTGGTATTGCTAATCATAATACAAATCTACTGAAGTTGCAAAAACGTCTAGTAAGTTTTTTCTGCAATATCTCCTTTCCTCTCTTTTGGTTTTTTCTTTTTCTTTTCTTATCTTTTCTTTTCCTTTTTTNTTGGGGTTTGATTTACTTGATTTACTTGTTTCCTTGCTCCATATCAAAAAGGCTGTAGAAATAAAAGGGAAGAAGTGTGTGACGACTATTCCTTTACAATTAATGTGTCATGAACATGTATTTACAAGTACTGTAGCAATTAATGAAATTAATTTGTGCATTCTCACAAGCAGTCACAAAGCTTTTGTTGTGTCTTTTCTTACCAAGTTGCTCTGCTAAATGTTTTCCCCTCTCAGTGAAGATTACCCGTTCATCCTCCATGTCACATTTGTTGCCAACCAAAATAACCTGGGCATTATCCCAAGAGTACGTTTTGATTTGAGTTGACCTTAAAAGAGAAAGGGAGAGAGAGGAGTCAAAGCAAAGAAAATTCCCCTTAATTTCAAACGGAGTTGCAAAAAGATCAAAGAGACAATACTAATTTTGACAATTAGGGTGATATGATTCTGTTTAATTACAGATTTCAAATAAACTAAGGATTATCTGTCAGGCATTACTATTACAGAGACAGTATCAACACAGGTTTTATTTTTGCTTGCTAAAAATAGTATTTTCTCCTGCCATCTACATTCTTCCTATACTTTTAGAAAGAAGAGATGATACTTTTTCCCATTTTCACATTTTAATACAAACCTTATAATCTAAAAAGAGAGCTCTGAAAGAAACGCAGCAATGTATTCATTTCTTATCTTTTACTTTTGAGATCAGGATGTAAATTTAGCAGCAAAACTTCAAAAATTTCAGAGCTAGTCTGTCTTCCTTGTATTGTTTCTCTCCAGCACATTCCTCTGCAAGTCTTTGATCTACCAGAATGTCAGCAACACTTACATTGTGCATTAAGCCATGGGCAGGGGCTGAGTTTGAACTCTGATTTACCTTCCATTTAAATTATACAAGCCTTAACCATGACTGCAGCTGAATGGAAGTATCTGAGGCCTTAAAACACCATATGGACCATGAGTGCTGGTGGTGAAACAGTTTACAATGCTCTCTTTGAACATGAGCAGATAATGGGTGACAGAACCATACTCGTGGTACATCTCAGTTTCTACCTGCCACCATTCTGCTGGCACCCAGATCTGCTCTGTAGAGGAAAGCTCCATGGCTGGCTCCAGGCTCAGCCAAGAGGGGTGCTGCTGGTTACCACCTTCTGACTGGGAGCAGTTTCTGCCCTTGAAGGTAACACAGGATGCAGGAAACTTACACTTTGTCTTGGACTTGTGACTATGTCTGGCTCTAGGCTCTAAGTTTTTGGTGGGATCAATGATCAATGGAGAGAGAAAAAGCATACCATTTCCTGCCAGCCTGTCCCACACCATTTCCTCCCTCCCTCCCTCCTTGGACAATACAGGATGCTTAGGAAAATGGCAATAGAATAGAAACTAACTTCTATAACAACACGTCTATGAGAGGATGCCCTGGAAAGGGATCCTGTGGTATATCATGGACTTTTTCTCTCAAAGTCTCTTTGACAAAAGATAAAATAGCTTCAAAAATCTGTCATCTAAATGTCTTGGAAGCTGGTCTGCATGGTACTGCATGGGTACATTCACTAGTGACCCCTTCTCACAACACAGCCATCATCTCTACATATTGAGACCCCTGTCTCCAAACTCTTACATTAAAAAAAAAAAAAAAGAAAAAAAAAAAAAAAGATCATGATCCAGTCTGACAACTGATTTTAGTGAAAGACAGAAAATGGATCAAATCTCCCCACTGGCTTTGCTTACTGCAAAACCAGAGTGACGGCCATGGGCGAAAGCTGCTACAGCTATCACTGTGACCCTGGGTCCAATGCCATTGCCTACAACTTCCCTGCATGAGTCAAAGAACCTCTAGGCCATGTGTGATGGGTTTGCAGGGCCAGGCAAAGAAATTCAAAGGGAAGGATCACTGCCTTTAGGGATGTTTCACTTTATCACAATGACCAAAAAGAAGCTGAGGCAAGTCCCAGACATTTTGTGCTACAGATTGTTCCTTTGGGCCTGACCTGATCTTTTCTTCAAGAAGTGGACACTGTGCTACTTTAAATCTGTTTTAATGGTAATTTGAGTAGGTGTAAGGTACTGTGATCAAAGAGAAGTCAGACTTCCCCATATACTTATGTTTTATTAAAGATACCATTTCTCAGAAAAAAAGGACAACATGCATTCACTTTGGCAGAAATGTCCTTTTGGAATCATGCTGAGTGGTTAAGCAAAGTAGAATTATTATTTTGTTTTTTTAACCAGAACTACATTTGTCATCACAGCAACTTTGCAAATACTAGTACCTCAAATGTCAGAGTATGTTAGTCCATTAAGGACTCTAAAAGAGCTTAGCTCTGGAAAATTGTTAGTTGGGAGGCAATTTATTCCCTTTGTGTCAGCAGGAAATCAAATACATTTCAAAAGCCAAATATGCAGTAAAGATATTAAGCTTTATAGAAGGAATTACTTACATAATCTGTGAAGTTGAAATAGAATAAACTGATGAAGAAATACAGCCTGAAGAAATATCATCACATGAATGTAAAAAGCATTCATTCATCCATGTTTTGCAGACTTTGCCTCCAGAGATTTACATGAGTTTCTTTCATTAAGAATGTAATGGCCCTTCATTTTACTGCAGCCAGATGTGATTTTTTTATTCTACAACTACAAATCTGTGCATTCAAATTCTTCTCATTACCAAAGCAACTTATTTTATTCATAGACATTTTTTAATCTGTCTTGCTTTTGTCTCATCTTCTAGTTATATTTTTTTTAAAGTAACAAGAAGAGATCTTGTCCTTGCAAAGAAATCCAAAAGCTTACATTCTGCAAATGACTTTGTAGTGCGAAAATATAACTGACTGAAAATTAGTCAAATGTATTCACACCCAACACATCAGCAGAAGCTTGATTCAAAGGATATAATAGGCTTATCACTGTTATGTTTTCTTTTAGACATAAAGTTCCACTATTGGCTTCTGTAGGTTTTGATGCCCACAACTCTCCACCAAAGCCAACACATAGGTCACTTGAAAAAAAAGAGATTTTGCTGTTCCTTGCATACATGACCTTTCAAATGACCTAGTCTTCTGATTAATCCAAAACACAAACAGTTGTCCTTGTAAAGAACTTCAGCCTCAGGAAGATTGAAGACATGAAAAGGCAAAGATGATGTTTGCAGTAAGCCGAAAAAGACAATTCTTGTTCACTCTCAGTAACCTGGTGTATGTCAATAGTAATTTACCCTGTAAATCTTTCCCTTTCTAGTTTTATGGTAGGCAGGCAATCTGCATCATGCTTGAATTTTTGTTATGTACAGACTCCAGAGGGGCAGATTAATGGAGGACTGCAATGATCCATTACTTCCCATGATCAGCACCACGCTTGTTCTCCCTGTACTGCAATTCTACCAGCCCCTTGTCCAAAATGAGCACTTGATGAATGCAAATAAAAGCAATGCTATTGGCTTATCTTAAAACAGTGAGATCTTCAAATAACTGCCCAGACAACAATGGCAGGGGGCCTGTGTGTGCTCTTGTTCAGCTTGCAAAGAATGCTGTACTGTGTGACAGAGTTCAGGAACACCCAGCCCCAGCTGGCTGAGGCAGCTGAGATCCTGGAAGACAAGGTAGATAGCACAGAGCAATATGGGGGAGCTGCTCTGATGTTACTGCTGTGGAAATCAGACTGTTCACATTAGATTAGGTGACAAAAGTTTATCTGTAGATCCAAAAGAAGCACAGAGAGATTATGGCAGGAGAGAGAGCCCAAATAATATCCTGGCCCTGGCTGCTCTCAGGCCTCTTGCAGGAAACGTCAGATTATCCAAAGCCTATGTCCACTAGCCTGGTGGAGAGGGAGTGTACTAAGGCAGGTTACCAAATTAAGACTCAGACCTGGACACCACATCCAGGTCCCTTCCAGGGTTGTTCCAAGGACGTCCCAGCCCCAGTGTCCAGCATGAAACCCACCACTGCAAGTCAACACTGGATGCTTATGTCCAGGTGCTGGAGACTGAGGGGACTGGGATCCAGGGCAGCTACTGGGCAGATTGAGTCTATGAGCCCAGCTGATGGAGGGAGCCACAATGTGTATGTCTGCACAGATACATATTCTCATGAGTGGACCTCGATGCTGCAGCTTAGGAGGGGAGCAGTGTGAGGATGATGATATTCTTGGCGTTTGTGGGAGCACTCTGGGTGGTCCTGGGTGTTTTTGTCTGCATGTGTGTGTATATGGTCATGCGTATATGCATCTATGTGCGTTGCACCTCTGTGAGTTATGTGCACATGGCCTGCTGGGAACAGATCTTCAACCTCACTACTGGTTGGACCTGGGGTATGGAGTTGCAGCAGCCTCTCCCCTCTTAATCAGGTCCAGCAGGATATATTTTCCCATGAGTTCAGGCTTAATTTGGTATGCCTGGGTAACACTGCATTGCTTCCTGGAGAAACTGCTACAGAAGGCAAAGCTGCTGTTTGCTGCATTCAGTATATTTCAGGTTGCATACACTGCTGGCATACCTTGAGTTTACTCTGAATATCTCTTCAGATGGTCACTTTTTACTAAGTCATCTATATCCAGGACAAGTATTCATATAACCTGGAATAGTCTCTAGTATATTTTCACCCACAGACTGCATGGAAGGCAAGCAAATATATTCAGTAAAGACATGTCTTCGGAGTAAATATACCAGAAATATGAACTTTTAGAGATAGCCTCAATCTATTTACCACTCTTTGGACTAAGTCTTCCAAGGATGCTTGCCTCCCACAGAGAGGCTGTTTTTTACAGGCTTTTTAGATTAATTGTGTAGTAAGTCACACTCACAGACAGCAAGAGAAACACCCTAACAAAAATGCTCCTGAGGGGGCTATGTATAATGTTTATTCCAGCAAGTTTGGGGAACATGTTGTGCTTCTGATGTTTTGATTTATGAAAGGAGTACTGAATGAACTGTGGTGCATCATATTGCCAGGAAAAAGAAATTTAAAAACCCAAACCTAAGCAAAAAACTTCAAACAAACCAAAATCAAATTAAAGAAACCTCTATCAAACTGTTTAGTTTTTTTAAAGTTACTGTTATGTTGAGTCCATTGATTAATCCTTAAAATTCTCCCATTTTTGTCTTCAGCATGGTGACTGCAAACTCCATTAGCTGAATTCCTAGAGGTCACAGTGTAGTGGTGGGATCTCTGGTGCATCCCAGGTTATCTATTCTTTCTCAGTTTATTTACTGGTGAGAGGCAGTATCAGAGAAGCAACTATGAGTTTGGAGGGGCTTCCAAAATGTTCAGTGTCCCCAGATGAGCTTCCTGCCCTTATTTGCTAAAGAGTGTGCCAAGTGTCCATGCCTCTCTGAACAGAAAGGGTTGTTCTCCAGCTTTGTCAGGAGACATCATTTTCCTGGGAAGGGCAAGGAAGGGTCTCTTTCCCCCTTCCCCCAGTCTCCATCCTGTGCTGTGGGAAGACACACTACTGCCTTCTCAAACCCCCTATTCAGACAGGGATGGTAAGGGACAACTCTGTCATTCACATCTTTTCAGAAGACAGGATCATGCCACGAATTCTTTCCCACCCTCTTTTTCTGTGAGGAGTTCTGACACACTTCCCATTCAAGCCAGCTTTTCCACAGAGTGAGTCTGAGGTCTCCTTCACCCAACCATGTGTTTTCTACACTTCAGTGTACACCATAGGCTCCATTCTTTTTCTCATGACCTCTAAGTCTCCTAAACTCTTATTATTCCCAGAAGTACCGATAGGTTGTGTGCCTTAAGAATGCCCCAGCATCTTGGAGTTTACCTATCTCTTCTCTGTCTCACACTTATCTTTTAGATGTGATGAAAATGGGGCATATGTAGGATTATTCTGTACAGCACATTAAATGCTCAGACTTGATGGCCATTTGGAATCTGGCCCTGTACTAGCTGCTCTGCACTGGGTGCTCAGACCTTGCTGCAGGCAGAGCAGGGGGAGAAGTGTCCTCAGGCTTTTCATCTGTTCTCCAGTAAATAATCTAGTATTAGTGGGAGACAAGCCATTCAAATTATATAAAACTACCAACCAAAACCCCAACTCAGCTCTCTAACTGGGATTTTGTAGAGAGTACTAAGGTTAAAAACTTGAAGCAGTTTTAGCAAAAAACAAGACAAAGGGTCTTGGTGTACTTGAGTACTAGACTTTTTGTGGCCACAGTTATTGACATAGAAGGAATATACTAGAAATAACCAGTAATAATAAAAAAGAATATGCTAACATTTGCCAGATTTTAATTGAACTGATTAATAGCTGGAGCCATACACAGAAATAGAACTATCTGTAAGAAACAGCTCAGGATCTTTCCCCCTCTACTGACAACGAAATTCTGAATATTTGCAACTTTTGAAATTTTTCTACTTGTTTCATCTTTCTGGTGTGCTCCACCTGCAGGCTATAAAACCTCCATGATTGTGGCTAATACAAATACTTTTATCTCTTGCATTTATGAACCCCTTAATAATTATTAAAGCCATTACTGAAAACCATGTGAAGCAATGGATAAAGGAAATAATTATCAAAATAAAAGCTGATGTAGATGAACACGTGACCAGAATGGGGAAATTGCTCCTCAATCATTCTCAAGGAGGGTTTAAAATCTAGTGGACATTCTAGAGTCTTCACTTCTATCTAGAATTCATGACATATTGAATTTGTGATGTTTATTTTCAGTGATGGCACTGGCACCCACTGACTGCAAATACTTACTAACATATTATAGAGAATATGCAAAGACATCCCAGCAACACAGAAGTACTGAAAATTGATGGAGAAGGGCAATGAAAGGGGGGAAAAAATGAGAAAAATAAACTTACTCCACCCTTAGTATCACAAAACAGCAAGAGGAAAAGGATCTGGGGAGAAGTGGATGTGCTAAGGATATGTTTAGTGTGGGGAGCTCAGTAAGCAGGGCAGTTTGAGCTGCAGATTGTACTCTGGGTGGCAGGAGCTCAGGAAAAATAAACCTGAGCTACTCTTTGCATAACAAAAGGCCCGGGAACCTGTGGTGTCAGCCAGGTGACTGGACAATCAGACACAGCAGGAACTGATGACCCCAGACTCCAGAGAGCTTAGAGGGTATAAAAGCCCAGCACATCTTTATTAGGGGTCCCTTGTCAAACCAGCTCGAGCTGTTAATTTGTTACTGCACCATGATGAAATTATTTTAAGGATACAGATGTCTGAGATTGCTGTGGATGTCTGAGACTCTGTTATGGGAAAGGTAGGAGAGCCAGTGAGGAAACCTGGTCTGACTGTGTGAGTGTGGGGTGTGTAGGGAGTCAAACGGGGCACCTGCAGGGTCACTGGGAAGAGGCTTTGGTCCCAGCCCAGGTGGGGCAGGTGTGGCTCCTGGATGGTTGGACAGGAAAGTTTCCTTTACACAAATAATAGCAAAAATGGGATACATCAACCCTTCCATGCTTGCAACAGAGCAGGATATATGAATATTTCTCAAGACTGACTGTATCTGATGTGTCAGTTGTTTTTTATACAATACTGTCTGGATTGAAGGGCAAATGAAGAAAAATGCCTTATGATTGTGAAAAAAACACTGATATTGAAGAAGCCAGAACAATGCCAATTATTCACCACTTCTTCTGACAGGTTTTATCTTCCTTGTGCAGAGCCAGAGTGCACATTGTGCAAAGAAAGGCTACACATTTAACCTTTCATTGGAGGAAGATAGACTGATGATGCAGAAGCTTCATGACAGGTGTGACACTAACAAATTTCTGGTTCATTATCAGCCAGAAAACTAGTCAAAATGCACATACCCAAAACATCACAGGTTTTCATTGTTCTGGTAAGAATTGCATCTACTTCAGTGACAAAACCCTTCACTACAAGCTTCTGAGACCATAACTTCATTTTAGAAAGCCTGGTGTTACATTTCAGTTTTGACAGGCTGTAAAAATATTCAAAATAAATCCAGTTCTTTTGGAGATAAAACTGAGCTGATCTTTAATATGTGCATTTTAATAACCTTATGCAAGGAAATACAACATTTTGCAAAAAGTTTAGTTACCTAAAAACAAACAAAAAAAATAATATAGAAAGCAGGCATAACAGCTAAGAGTTATCAGTAAGAGCTGATGTTCTTTGTGTGTTTATGACATTTATTCTTGTTTATTCTTGGTGATATTCCATTATCATAATTGTAATGAGGAAGTATATGCTTACCCAGTGATGTCCACTCTGGGTCTGCATTTAGTAGAATGCAATAAGAACTGACATAGCATTAATAATTACACAATTCTGTGTGGTAATTAGGATGAGAGGTAAGGCATTATAGATGTTCATCAATTAGAATTGTCCTTCTAGTTTACCATCTCTAGCTGCTCCTATTCTGCCCATGGAAATGCCTCCCCATCCAGAGTTCTCTGCTGAGTACTTTATTGAGTTACATTTCACCTTTCGTGTAATATACAAATATTTTTTAGAAGAGTCCATGTATTAGCTTTGGCATCTTTTCTGTACAGTGTTGTTTCAAATAAGAGTACCAAGTGTCTGTTATTGTCTAAAAATTATTTTCTGACATTAAAATTCAAATCCACTGGATAATGGTCTGTGATATCTAATTAATATATTGTTGGCAAAAGACATTAAGTTTAAACTCTAATTTTTACGTACTTCTCTTTAGTTGGAGCTGCAATGAAGGACCAGAAGCCTACAGGGCATACTCAATTTGTGTTAATCAGATTGTAGATGTCCTCAGTTTTTGCATCTTCGGCACAATCTTTGCAAACTGCTTTTTTCACAGCTGTCAAATAAACCTTGAAACTGTTTTCCAATACCAGTGTAGCAAGAGATCAGTATTAAATTACTGCATTAATAAAAATAAAAAAGACTGTGCCCTAAGTTATTACAATACTCTGTATCCCTCCTCCCCAGTGCCTCCTGTGCTTGAGTTCTGATGGCCCTCTCTAGAGAAAAAGCCCTCCAGGTGGGGTGTTTTCCTGTACCAACACAGCCAGCACACCTCAGCCCTAAGCAGAGTAAGCTCACCACACACAGTACACCTGACATTGCACACACTGGAGACTGTTTTGTCACACAGACAGATAACAGAGAATTTGAGGGGGAGTTCATGACCTAATCCAAGGCAAGGTGGGCTTTGGTTGAAGGTATGCAGAATTCATAAAAGAAAGTAAATTCCTTGTCAGTCAATCTCATTTCTTCCTTTTCTGGTGTGTAGTATATACTGGTTTCCCAGGCTTTTTGTTTAGAAAAGTAAATGGATATTTACAAAAACAGTGAATTTTAGGTAAAAAGAATGTGTTCGACACTAAGGGCAAAGAGATCTTCCAAGCAACTTCCTTGTATTTTTTGTCAAGATAAAACAATACAAAGTACATCTTAATATTTAATTCTTATTCACAGGAGTACAAAATCCTCTCTTACAACAAGGTTTACTTATGGACAGACCAACTAATATAGCACATTTTTCACAGTAGGACACATGTTAATGAAGAGTTTTTATATCATGTATAATGCCACAAGCTGTGTCATATTGTGGGAAGTGATTTAACAACTCGCCACACAGACAAAAGGCTGTACATTTTAATTTTCTCCCCACTGAGAAACCCACCATTAAATTATCATCCTTCAAAGCTGCTAGCACACATGCACGGTGAAAACAATCCAAAAAAAAAAGGGGTTGAAGAGAGACGGAAAAAAGTCTTTATAGGAAAATAGTATTCATGGAAAAAATAAAAGGCAAAATACAGACTGCAGTTACACATCTTTTGATTGTCTCCTTTTTTACATGTTCCAGATGCTTCCACATAAATGATTCGGTTTATCACCAATTTATGTTGATTGCCCAGACTGTCGCTGGAATTCCAAGTAATGACCCTAATCAATCCAGCTGATCCTAACTCTGGTATTTGAAAAACAGAGCTATAAAACAAGGGAGTTATGAAGAAATTTACTAAAAGAACTACAGCATCTGCTTGAGTATATTGCACTTTCAAGTAAATGAGCAATTTGCTGTCACTTAAAATATTTTCTTGCTTGCCATTTTCTATTCTTATATATTAGAATAGATATATATAAAGAAACAGATACAGACCGATACGTATGGGTCCTCATTTTCTGTTTTTCTTTCTTACAGTGATGGGCTTTTGATAATTTTAAAAAAATATAGATAAGAAAGCAATACTGATGCTGAACAAGTTATTTTGGTCCTAGATTCTCTTATGTAATACTTTCCTCTTCACTGCACCTACAACAATCCCCTAACCCTGGACTACACTGCCTACCAAAGAGGCTCTTGCACCTGGGATTACTGACTAGCCTCTCATCTCCAGCCCCAAAGAGCACCTACCCAACAGTGACATTTTGGGAGTAGTGAAGTTCTTAAAGGCATGGTCAAGTTCTTTTGTTTTGTACCAATACTGAGAGTTCAATATTGGCAAGCACTGAGCTGGATCACACAGGGTTATTTATTTTTTTGTCTTCTTTAAATAGGAAATCCAGATTCATATTTACTATCTATCTCTATCTCTATCTCTATCTCTATCTCTATCTCTATCTCTATCTCTATCTCTATCTCTATCTCTATCTCTATCTCTAGTTCTATCTCTATCTCTATCTCTATCTCTATCTCTATCTCTATCTCTATCTCTATCTCTATCTCTATCTCTATCTCTATCTCTATCTCTATCTCTATCTCTATCTCTATCTCTATCTCTATCTCTATCTCTATCTCTATCTCTATCTCTATCTCTATCTCTATCTCTATCTCTATCTCTATCTCTATCTCTATCTCTATCTCTATCTCTATCTCTATCTCTATCTCTATCTCTATCTCTATCTCTATCTCTATCTCTATCTCTATCTCTATCTCTATCTCTATCTCTATCTCTATCTCTATCTCTATCTCTATCTCTATCTCTATCTCTATCTCTATCTCTATCTCTATCTCTATCTCTATCTCTATCTCTATCTCTATCTCTATCTCTATCTCTATCTCTATCTCTATCTCTATCTCTATCTCTATCTCTATCTCTATCTCTATCTCTATCTCTATCTCTATCTCTATCTCTATCTCTATCTCTATCTCTATCTCTATCTCTATCTCTATCTCTATCTCTATCTCTATCTCTATCTCTATCTCTATCTCTATCTCTATCTCTATCTCTATCTCTATCTCTATCTCTATCTCTATCTCTATCTCTATCTATATCTATATCTATATCTATATCTATCTATCTGGCAAGTGTCTGCCAACAGGACATCCCTATTTTAAGGAACTTCTGATTAAACAACTCTCAGGAACTGTGAGTTGACCCTGACTTTTTACTGCTAAATCTCATGATGAGATGCATTGCACATTTGTCGGTCTTAATCCCTTTCTACCTATTTAATGAGGAATGACTTCCAAGTTTCTCTCACTTATCAAATTCACTTATTTGGATTTAATTTCCTTTATTGTTTTAGCTTTCACTTTTTTTTCAAGTTTAAATGAACTATGCTATTACTTCTCTTATGTCCAGTTGTCTTAGATAATTTGGGTTATATTTCTCGTTTGGTGTTTTGTATGAACTCTTTCAAAAACAACTCAGTCTTATATGCACAGAGATTGAGTCCTGAAATGCCTGTGTTTGAGTTTTAGAGAAGGAATTGAAACAAGTCATACCTAAATGTAATCACTGAAAAATCTTACCGCATTACTGAAGCCACTTGTGATAAATTATCATGACGTACCCTTGTTAAGGATTCATGAAGACTGCAAGTATCAGGGCAATCATATGGATTATTTTACTGCTTCTTGATAAGAGAGACATCATTGTTTTACTAAAACATCAAGGATATGTTTCTTCTGTTACTATTATTTTACACAAAATTGATATAAATCCTCGCAACATTTTGTCTTTAAGGTTATTTATCCTGTTATCCTCTGGAAGCAGAGCAATGGAAACATTCAGAACTATACTGAGGCATTAAATTTTGATTGTCCCACTGTGTCCTTGCAATCATACCTCTTTGGAAGTAATTTTCCTGTGTGGCTATACACTTGCAAACACAAGGGATTTGAGGTCCAAAATTTTGAAATGTGGCCTAGTTTTCAGTTGAACATGTGAGCTTCAGATATCTAGAACTAGTCTGGCAAAACAGCAACTATCACTGTTAACTAATGCTAACTGGTTAACTAGTCGAGTATGAGTTATGCAATTGTACTGGGTTTTGGGGGGTTTGGTAGTTTTTTTTCCCCCCTTTGTGGTCATGAATGTAAATTTTTAATTTGTATGACCACATTTTGCTTCTGGGGTACTGCTGATCAAAATTCATTCTGTGAGGGCTGCCAGCAGCCAAAGACGACAGCAAAAACCATTTCTCTGTCTACATCGTCTCTGGCACAGGGTGGCAGGATTGTCTTGCTGACTCACACTACAAGCAAGTAAACTGCAGGTTTATTCCTGCTGACTCACAGAAGATGGAGGGAGGCACTAGACTTCAGATTTTATTTCTAGGATTAGAAATAAAGTAAGATTTTTTTTTAAAAAAAGGGGGGAAAAAAAGGGTTGTGTATTCATTCAGAATGTCAGTAGTGCTGCTACATGATTCCCAAATCAAAAGACTGTGTTTATAGATACATATGGGTACATGTATGTGTATGTTTTTGCCTCTCAAGCCCTAGCTAGTATATATTTGAATTTTCTTCTCCATCACAGTTCTGCAAACAAAAATACAGTATTTTTGCCTGACCCCAAAAGCCAGATTTAAAAGCAAATCCTGAGTATTGCAGAAGTTAACAGCAACACATGGAAGTATAAATACAACATTCTGGTAAAACACGGAGATTAGATGTAAAACTTTTTAATACTCTTGAAAACTGAACACAGTGGCATTTCAACAAGCTAGAGCCCTCTCCTAGGACTCATGTTGAACTTTCAAACTTTCACTTTGCCTGTGAGGTCTTTAAAGCATACTGTTTGAACCATGTTCACTAACATATTTCAAAGGTTACAGCTTCCTTCCGGTAAAAAAAAAAAAAAAAAAAAAAAA
>VZSE01008496.1:43230-104348 GCA_013398275.1 Promerops cafer
AAAAAAAAAAAAAAGAGAGAGAAGAACAGTTTAATGTTGTTCTATTGGGACTTCATCACTGACTTCAGTGGATAAACACCCCTCTCAGAGGACACAGACATGTTCATTAAACCGGTGTTTGAGTAGACAGTAATCTTTGTATGGAAAGATTATAAGGACAAGCATCAGAAAATCAAAAGTTCATCAGTAGAATTGCTCTGTATTGTAGAGCAGAGTGAAGTAATGTACTGAAAGATCAAAAGAATAAAATATTTCCTATGCATGGCCAGAAATGAAAGTCTGCAATTTCAAACAAGTAATTGTGAGTGAATGAGTTGGTCACCAGGTCTTTATAAGGTATGGAGAAGAGGAAGAAGGAAAAATGCAGGGCTTGGCTTGTGGCAGACTCCGAGGTCAAATAAATACACCTCTGTGTGCATAGCACAACTGTGGAAGGGTTAGCACCTCCTGCCATCCAGCCTCTTTTCATCACTTTATCCTTTTGCCCAAAATGGTGCCTCAATCACAGTGAGTGTGTCTGGGGGAATAACCCTGTGTTTTCCTACACTGACCAGCAGAGCTAAGAAAGATTGAAAGGGAAGAGCAAAAAATCTGAAAAGCCTGATGATATGAACCACCAGGTCCTACAACAAAGAGAGGCTTTTGCTGATTTAATCTAGAAAAATTCCTGTATTTCAATGAAGCTAAAATCTGCATAGCAACATTTGCAAGTGAGGTCTCTGTTGTTCATAGACGAATGGCAGGTTACAGCAGACCTGGCTTCATTTATACATGCCTTTGTATGTATAAACAGCATCTGCTGGGATTAGAGTAAAAAATCATTGGTTATAAAACATTTACACCTCAGAAACTTTAGCTAGCCCTCACTGTTTTCTTAGCAATGTGTGCTGCACTGAGCTCATTTAACCCTATAAGCACAGGGGTTGCAGATCACAGACACTGACTGAAGTTGAAGTTGTTGGCTCCTGGCTCTGCCAAATTTTACTGTGGTGTGAGGGTAGATTTCAAGATTTAACCAAGACAGCTAAAAGGTCACCTCCAGATTGTCCTCTAAAATAAGGACTTAGTTGATAGCTCTGCTCACAGATACAAGGTGCCCTCCATGAGTAGGCTTTTCTACAATGGATTGTGGATTTACAGCCTGGGGAATTGCCAGGGGGACACATCAAGGGGTGAAGAGAAGATCAGTGATGCTCTTTTATCACACACCCACAAAAAAAAAAAAAAAAATCAAAAAAGAGAAGAAATTTCAAGCAGGGTGTACAGTTTCATCAAGGCTTACGTTCAAAGATACAAATGATGACTACCTCTCTCAGACAGACAGTCCATATAAATGAATTGATGGGCCAACCTGATGCACAGATGTGGGAGGTTTGGGAGGGGAAGCAGAATGCAACTGAACTACTACTTCAATCAGCAATGCAATCGAACTACTCTCTTTTCTTGAGAGCCACAGAGCCCCTAGGGGACATGCAGAGTACATTCAGAGAAACAGGGCTGGTCTCATGGACCTAGTGCTTCTCATGGCAGCCCCCTGACCTCTAGGTAAGCATTGATAACTTCACTCTTCCACTTGGAAAAAGAGAAGATAATTTGAACAGCAAGGCTTAAATCTGTATCCTCCTTTCCCATTTGTCACAGCAGTACTGAATAGATCAGTCATTCCATAAACAAATTTTAACTTCTTTCTCTGGACATCTGGCAAGGGAAGGACTTAGAATGGAAGAGAGAATGTGACTGAAGCAAATTATGAGTTATTTGAAAGCCATTCAGTTGAAAAAGAGGTATGCATGAAGAGATACTAAGTGATAATCAAGTACCTTTTCTAACATTTGTGGTAGATAATCTCTGAAGGCTCTGAAGCGCCTCACTGCACTTAAACAATTTTGAATATGAAGGTAAACCACATTAAAAAATAAAGCCTACTGAAAGTGACACAATATCAATTTTTTGAAAATTACATGTTACATGTTTACGTATCATGTGTGAGTGACTGAGAGAAAAAATAGATAGCCTTAATCTTACTACTTGATGAAACAAATATACTATATTTTTTTCTTAATATAATGTGGTTGCTAAATTAGAAAATCTTTCCTCCCTCTCCTCAGTTATTCCTTGAAGGTTTTTCTAAAATTTTTGCATAGCATTAGAAAACCCTCATTGCACTCTAAACAATGGCTGCTTAAAGAGAAATCTGATGAATTACCAGTAATAAACAAAATGAAATATCTAAAGGTAGAAGACACTTAAAAATGATATAAATTCTTAATATAACCAAAACTCAGTTTGCTGATTCTCTTCCCACTTAATCACAGTGCAAAGATAAATATTTAAAAGCAAGATAAATTAAGAACATGCTCTCAGTCAGTGTGAAGAAAAGAAAAAAAAAAAAAAAAAAGAGCAACCTTGAATATAAACAACTCACCTGAAAAGAAGAGATACACAAGAAGGAGGTAGCTGCTACATTGCACACCAAAAAAGAGTTGGGCCTATAGCATATATATAAGCAATATGCACAAAGCCATCTTTGGCTGCTTGCAGAAGAGAGGCAGGGGTGCTGCAGGAAGATACCACAGAATCCTTATATGGAAAGAAGACAGTGTGGCACAGCATGCAAAGCAGGATGAATTAAATGTGCTGATTAAATGAACAGCTTGCTTCTTTTACTTCACTGAAGTTCAAAGCTTTCTAGCCAACCACTTTAAGCATACCTAGCAATCAAATAAATGACTTATGTTACAAAAGCCTCATGCAGAGAAACAATAGGTAATGCACAATTGATCCCTACAGGCCTCTATCCCTCACCTTTGTTAAGGGTTTTAGAAAGAATACATAATACTTTTTAATGCAGGTATAAAGGCTAAAAGGCTGAGAGAAGAGGGATCGTCCACTACAACAGCGTAAAAGGAAACTGAGGACAATGTCCTCTGTCCTCATCCTGAAAGAAGCTTTTCTCCCAAATTGTACCTCAGGTATGCTGCACACTCATTCCTTGTGTGCAGATCTTTAGCTAAAAGATTAAAGGTAAAAGGGTCAGTGTTGCTTGCCCTGTTAAGTGTCAATCTGCAAGCATCAGGACAGCTGGGCTCTAATACTGTATGTAACAGGGTCTTACTGCTTCCAAATTCATGGCAGGGAGTAAGGTGGCACAGGTAGTCCTTAGGCCTCATTGTGAGGAGCAGGAGGTCTAACACATTTGATCAGAGAGGTCAAAGAAAAAGCAGACACATCATAACTCTTCATTCTCAGACTTAGGACAAGAGGAAGAGAGCTATTTTTGTTTTTAATCTGAAGTATTATTATATAAAGCACTGACAGATGTTAACTAGTGTCCTAACAGGGTTTGGTTGAAATGCATATTGTGCTGCAATGCTTCAAAGTTGATGACATTTTCAGAGAAAGGACATCTATAATTTGGAGTCATGCTACCCTGAGCCGTGAATTTGGGTGTTGAATTTGTTTGGGTTCTGCTAAACTAGCTTGGTTCTTCAAGTGTCTCAATATGGATTTATGAATCTATCTTTGGACTATCAATTAGAATATCATATAATGGTTAGAGCTATGCTCTGCTTGACCTCTCACAGATACATTAAATGGATTGAAACAGTAAATCATCCTTCCATTTAATCTTGCCCACAAGTCATGAGAAGAACTGCAAGCCTCTCATTTTCATATCAATTTTGTGATATTCGGACATCAAATATCCACATATTTGACCTTGTAATGATCTTGACATGATCTGGCTCAATCTTTAAGTACAAAACAAAACAGGTGGAAGAAAGACTTTGGTTTTATTCTGAAGTCCCAGATAACTGCTACTGGTTGGAATGTTTCTGTACAAAACACCTCACATTTCTTACATGTAAAGATGCCACCAAATCTCACCTCTGACATGAGTAGGAAGCCTGGATTGGCAACATATTTCATTATTCTAATAATACCTTCTACACATTCTCCCAATCTGTCTTTTTTAAAACAGCAGCATAATATTATCCTCCTTTAAATCTCTGCTGATGAATAACCTGTGTAGTCATGTCCCTCTTCAATGAATAGCCAATTGGCATGCTAGGACTGAATTTATTACACTAATTCTTACTCTTTCACTGGCATCCTGTGTTTTTTCCGTATGCTTGTGCTCATGCTTCACTCAGACTCTTTTAGGCAGGAATTTTTATTTTTTTTATACTGATGTGCAGTGATTAACATAATGGTATGTCCCATAACCCCATCAGACTTGCCAGTAACAAAGAGAGCTGCAAACACTGAAAAAAAGGCCAAGGACTAAGCCAGACTGCAGGTTAGAGCAAAGCACATGGGAATACAATATAGTATTGGTTTGTAGCTGTCTCATTCTTAGGGGCAAATAGAAACAAGGGAGGTAACCAGAACCAGATATAGATGGAGGAGGAAGATGTGGGAATTTCATGTACTGAAGCACATGAAGAACTCTGGCTGTTGTTCACTTCTATTGTGTTCATGGAAACAGGACACTTCATGAGTATTTGTCAATGAAATAGTTATTACACCAGAATAGGGAACAAATCTCTGCATCACAGAGAAACAGCTGTGCTAAAGGCTGAATATAAGCTATGTAGGGTGCTTATGCAGGCATCATAAAATACACACACACACACATCCCACTTCATAGCATTCTGAAGTGTTGGTAATAATATAAAAGCAGAATGTAAACTCTTGATATTTATTGTACTTTCAAGGATGCTATGTCTGATCTACAGGGTTAAATAGAATAAGATTTCTTTTGTGCAAAAACCATGACAGAAATTTTATATGCAGTTGAAGTACTCTGAAGAAATTCATAAAGTTCAGTAATTGCTTTCCTATTAGTTATGAACCACTTGGTTGACACAGTTTCTTTGGACTGTTAAAATTTTGAAAAGAAGTTCAAGTATTTGGACACATGAAACCCCAATCATCTAGCTACTTTTTCTGCTGGAGGTTTAGTGTAAGAGACTAGACATCATAGATATTTTCTCAGATATTTTCACCCACAGCAATATATAAACATAACTGAGGATGAACTATGGATCTGAGCTATGAGCAGGTTGAGCTGCTGTGTTGTCCTGCTGAATTGTGTATAGCAACAATATAAAGGAAGAGCATCTAAAGATAGCTGATGCAGGGAATGAACATCTCAGGCTATTGCAGATGTTTGTGCAGTAAACCCAAGTAAATCAGCAAAGTACAAGCCCTAAAAATGCCTAAAATGCTCTTATCAAATAAGAGCTGGATAGGAAACACAAGACAAACAAGAAAACATTTAATGTGGTGAAAAAAGAGCAGCAATGTCTCCAATTTTACTGTGAAACAGCAAAAAATAACATTGTGAAAAACAACATAAAATGAGAACACATGGAAAATCCCTGTTAGATTGTCAGGATGAAAAATGACTGAGACATTTCTGCATGAGTGAAGGAATCAAGATGAATGGACAGAGTCACAGTTACTAAAATTCAGTGTTTATAAATTTAAAACATGCACATTAGAAGGCATAATCTGTACTACTAATCTTCTCTAATGAAGTCTAAATGAACTACAATCACTTAGGAAAAACCTCAAGTGTCATTGCAAGGCGTCTAACAAAAAACAGTGGTCAATATGCTGCAATAGTTAAAAAACCAAGCACGATGCTAGCTGCATGCATAACACAGCTGAGAATACTAAAAAAATCCTCTTGCCCAAGGTCATTAGCCAATTTCATGGGTTTGTTGGCAGTGTTCTTTTGGGTGTTTCTTTCGGTTTATTTATTTTTTCATTTTTGTAGGAGAGTACCTCATGTATCTTTGATGCAATTTCTTTACATACAAAAAATGTGCTCAAAGCTGAGGTCACAACAGAAATTAAAGCGGAGATATTAAATTTTCTCATAGTTCCCAACTGTCATAAAGACAACGTATTCCCAAAAGAAATACCTTACACAAAGAACTCCTTGCATTTTCTTGGAGGTCAAATCTTCATATTTGGAGGCAGAAGGAGTGTGTGTTTTGGCTATTTCTCTGTCTTCTGTCTTTAAATACATAGAATAGGCTCCATCTTGCCTAAACTGAGATATTTACAGTGTAAAAGCCCAGTAATTACAATACACAAACTTTTTTCCAGAAGTTTGCTCAGAACAAGATGCTTAGTTCCAGTCTCTCTGGCACAGAAAAGTATAAATAAAATCAGCCTTGAGATACAAACAAGACTTGAGAAAAAGCACACTGTATGACATGGAAATTGGAATTTTTGTGTCCTGTGAACTGTTAATGTCCTATGTACCGATAACAAATGATTGCTAAATTTGCATTTACTTTTGGTTAAAAGAAATGAATTTATCAGTTTCACTGACAGAAGCATGCCATATTCATTCTGAAAACCATTCAGCTATTTGTCAAGTTTTCAAAATTTACAAAAAAAAATTATTCTGTTGCTTTACAGTGGAATGAATAACTGAGTAGAATGCAGCTGCCTGGTACTTGGATGAAAGACTGCTCTGGGGTTTCAGGTGTCTTAGCTGCAAGCCAGAATTATGTCCAGTTTAGGGCACATGAGCACAAGCCAAAAGTCTTAATTAAGCTTGTTGCAACTGACGGATGGAAATAATAAAAAAAAAAAAATTTAAATGTGGCAGATGGAAGTCAAAGCCCAATAATTTTATCCAAGAAAATCATATAATACTTAAAAACTTGTAGGCCTCAAAAAAAAAGAGTATTTAAATTTTTTTTCCAGACTTCAGCATTTTACATGGAATGAATACTTTTATTCAAGCTCAACATGTAATTTTCCCATTTAATCTGATACCAATTGCCATACAAAAAGTGGAGATGTCTACTTGGGTACGTAATTAAGTAAATCAAGGTTTTCTGACAAATACAGATAATAGGGATGATTACAGCCCCCCATAGCCAAGTAGTTCTTACAAAAACTCAAAACACTGAAGGTATATGTTTGCAAATAACTGCAGATTAATAGAAAGGAATGTTTAATGGTCTTTGAATCCATGCACAGCAGAAACATGATGTACTCTGATGATGCTGGGAAGGAGAGCTTGAACAACTCATGAGGTTAGTCAGTGCCTTCTTCAGCCATTTCTCATAGGTAACTATGGGATCAGAAAAACAGCAAAATACATCCTGCAGGGACTTGTTCAGCGACAGTACACTTTTAGGGTGCTTTACAGCAAAAAAAAAAAATTTAGTGGGAGAAAGTCCTTCTGATCTAATTGTTGTGTAAGCAGACAAAGTATGTTTGGGGTTTTTTCAGCTCAAAACCCCTTCCCTATAAAAATATCTTTAACAATATTGTGCATTTTAAACATATCAGTTTGTATCCCACCTTACTGTGGCTTGACTTCAGACTATTCAAGGCAATCCAAAGTCTTCTCTGTTTTTTTTAATACACTGAGTGACTCAATAAAATGAACACCTTTGCATATCAAGGTCTCTCTACTTATGGCTTTAGATCATCACAATTACAATACCACTTGTATCATCCCCTGTGCATGTTGGCAATTTTGGTATTTGATTTTTGTATAAAAATGAAGGATTTGGTCAGATCTCCATGTTTTTCAGTTTGGATAATATAAATTATTCTCCTAATTATGCAAAGAATTATGGTATCTTAGAACAGTTTGGGTTGGAAGGGGCCTTAAAAATCTTCTAGTTCCATCTGCTCTACCACAGGCAGAGACACCTTTCACTACATCAGGTTGCTCAAAACCTGATCCAATGGGGCCATCCACAACCACCCTGAGCACCCTGTTTCAGTGCCACACCATGTTCATGGTAAAGTATTTCCACCGAATATCTAATTTTTCCCTCTTTTTTTCTAGATTCATTTCCCCTTGTCTAGTCACTATATGCCCATGTAAAAAGTTGCTCTCCTGTTTTTTTATAAGCCCTCTTTATGTACTGGAAAGTTGCTAAAATGTCTTGCTGGAGCCTTTTCTTCTCCAGGATCAACAAGCCCAGCTCTCAGCCTGTCCTCATAGGAGAGATGCTTTAGCACTAGAACATCCTTGTAGTCTTCCTCTGGGCTGTTCCAACAGGTCCATGGCTTTCTTGTGTTGAGGGCTCCTGAGGTGCATTCAGCATTCAAAGTGGGGTCACACCAAAGCAGAGCAGAGGGACAGAATCCCCTTCCTTGCCCAGGATACAGCTGGATTTCTGGGCTGCAAATGCATATTTTTGGGTCATGTCCAGCTTTTCAGCCACAAGAACCCCAATGTCCTTCTCAGGGCTGCTCTCAATCAGTTCTTCTCCACTCTCTACTCATGTCTGGGATTGCCCTGACCTGGGTGCAGCAACTTGCACTTGGCCTTGTTGAACTTTATGATGTTCTTGTGGGTCCACTTCTTTGGATGGCAACCTGTCCTTCTGTGCCACCTGCACGGTTCAGCTTCTGTCACCTGCAAACTTGCCGAGGGTGCACTCGATCCCGCTGTCTGTGTCATGGATAAAGACATTAAAGGGTCCTGGTCCCAAGACAGCCCTGAGGGACAATGCCCATCACCAGCTGCCACCCAGAGCAGAGCCATTGACTGCAACTCTCTGGCTCTGCCCAACCAGCCAATTCCTTGTCCATTGAGTAAGTCACCCTTCAGACCCATATCTCTCCAGTCAGGATGTTGTATGTGACTGTGTCAAAGGACTTAGGTATGGCCAGGTAGATGACAACTGTCAGTCTTCACTTGCTGACCATTGCAGTCAATCCATCATAGAAGGCTCCTACATTTGTCAGGCACAATTTTCCCTTAGTGAGGTGGTGCTGGCTGTCTCAGATCTCTGCATTGTTCTGTATGCTCCTTAACATTGCTTCCATGAGGATCTGCTTTGTGATCTTCCCAGGGACAGAGCTGAGGCTTACTGTTCTGCAGTTCCCTGGATTTTCCATTCTTCATTTTTTATAAACTTTTTTCCCTTTTTCTGGTCCCCAGGGACATCCCTTGAGTACCGTGACTTTTCAAGTATGATGGTGAGTGGCTTGGCAATAACATCAACTAGATCATCAGAGTTGCCTCAGAACTCTGGGATGCAGGGCCTGTGTCCTTGTGGTCATTCAGTTTTATCAATTGGAACCAAAGCTGTCTTTCACTTAGAGAGGGACTTCACTCCCCCAGTTCAGGGACTTGAGAGCCATAGGAAGCCTGACTGCCAGTGAAGACTGAGGTGAAGAGCTCACTGACTCTCAGCCTCTTCCATCTATGTAACCAGATCTCTTCTTGTTTGAGGGAGCACAGTCTCCTTGGCCTTTCTCTTCTGACCTATATACTCATAAAATCCCTCCTTGTCATACTCATATCCTTTGCCTGTTCCAGCTGTTCTGTTCTCTTCCGTTCATGCTGTGGCTCAGATTTCCTTGTCCCCTCCCTACACATCTGAACCATATCCCTGTACTCCACCCTGCTCACCTGTCCCTGCTTTTCTTTTCTATTCCTCTGTCTGCAGAGCAGGTTCTTGCTCAGCCATGAGGTGTTTCCTGCCTTCCCCAGTTGATTTAGGGAACAGACAAATGCATAAATAAAAGAGATCATCTGTAGGAGGACTAAGATATTTTGAAATAAATATTTTGATATAACATATGTTATAAAATTATTTGTGTAGTGTATTTCTGTTTAGGTTATAACATTGCTACACAGAGAAACTTGTAAAGGCAAAACTGATAGTAGGATTACATGAGATGCAGCACCAATGTCGTCTGTCATAATTGGTATGTAAAATTCTTCCAGCATTTTGGTCAAATTATCTTTGGTAAATAAGGAAGTTTTGCAGACTTAGAGTATTGCTCAGAAAAGTGAGCAATACACACTACTCCAGTCATTGTTGTCCTACCCAACCCATCACAACATCATTGTTTTATGACATCCCTTGACAAGAGCCTTTGAAATCAGTCATCTCAAAGGTTTAACATTGTGCCAAGAATTTATGTACAAAGTATGACTGTTTTGTCTAGTCTCAGTCAAAATACATTTTTATCAATGCATTTAACCCATTCATATTTTTCTGTGAAGATATCTGCTAATAAAAATATGTCTCTCTAAATTGGATGGATTTGAGGAGCAGACTGTTAGATGGATAAGAAATTGTTTAGGTGGTCTCATCCAGAGGGTCATGGTCAAGGACTCAGAGTCCCAATGGACATCAGTGATAAGTGGTGCCCTCAGGGGTCTGTATTTGGACCAGAATAATTTAATATCTTCATCAGTGGCATAGACAAAGGGATCGAGTGCACCCTCAGCAGATTTGCAGGTGACCCCGAGCTGAGTGGTGCTGTTGACACACCTGAAGGATGGGATGTCATCCAGAGGGACCTGGACAAGCTGGAGAATTTGACCCATGTAGTTTAAAAAGATCAAGCACAAAGTACTGCACCTGGACTGGGGCAAGCCCCACTATCAACACAGGCTGGAGATGAACAGACTGAGAGCAGCCCTGGGGAGAAGGACTTGGGGGTGCTGGTGCTGAGAGGCTGGACATGCCCCGGCCATGGCACTCACAGCCCAGAAAGCCAAACGTGTCCTGGGCTGCATCCAGAGCAGTGTGGGCAGCAGGGCCAGGGAGGGGATTCTGCCCCTCTGCTCTGCTCTGGTGAGACCCCACCTGCAGTGCTGCATCAGCTCTGGGGTCACAGCACAGGAAGGACATGGACCTGCTGGAGCAAATCCAGGGGAGACCACCAAATTGACATAGAGGGATGGATCACCTCTCCTGTGAGGAAGGACTGAGAGAGACGAGTTTGTATAGCCTGGAAAAGAGACACTTTCAGGATGTCCTAATTCTGGCCTTCCAACACCTGAAAGGAGCTTACAAGGAATATGGGGAGGAACTTTTTACAAGAGCATGTAGTTATAGGACAAGGGGGAATGGCTTCAAACTGAAAGAAAGAAGGTTTAGGTAGCATATTAGGAAGAAATTCTTTACTGTAAGGGTGGTGAGGCACCCAGAGAAGTTGTGGATGTCCTGTTCCTGGAAATGGATGGCCAGGCTGGATAGGGCTTTGAGTTGGATGAGGCTCTAAACAACCTGATCTAGTGGAAGGTGTTCCTTTTCACAGAGGAGGGTGTGAACTAGATGATCTTGAAGTTCCTTCCAACCCAAATCATCCTATGAGTCTAAGATTTACAGTAAAAAATTTTACAGTAAAAATTGCATATTGTTTCACAAAATAGCAGATGAGGCAGTTCTCAGTCACTCAGGCAAACAGTTGTTTGTTGGGGAATTAAATACAGCACAGAGTTGTAATTTGTGTCTCTAAAAAGTTCTCCCTAATTTAGGTAGTGCATCATGGGTACCTTAATAGAAGTGTACCTTAATAAAAGTGCTTAGCTCCCCAGTTTGTTTCCCAGAATAGCCAAAAAGTAGGATATATGCACACAATAACTACCCTCAAGTGATTGCTGATAAACAGAAAGGTGTTTTCCAAAGAACAAAGCTAGGAGTAGCTTTGGTGGGAAGGGAGAGAGTCTTAAAAAAAAATAAAATAAAAATTCTGTATATGTTTTAGAAGTAAGCAGAAACTCATCTGTACTGACAGCATGGTGAAGTCCAAGTGTTCAATATATTGTACTTGATACCTTATTTATTCTTTAAAATAAAGGCTAGTTTTCATGCATAATACAAGATTAATAACAGGAGAGAAATGCATCTCAGAACAGCAAAGATGTTAATGAATGTCCAGGATATTTACAGACACATGTAAGTCCGCAGAGAATGACTCTTTTTAAGGCATTAAGGAACTTGTTGAAGTGATCCCTAAATTAGCTATTACCTTTGAGCACTCCTAGAGTATGCACCCAATAATTTAAACACAGGAATGCATAGAAATCATATTAAAAAAAAAAAAAAAAGTTAAAAGTAGAAGCTGAGGAATTCAAATAAGCCAAATAAGCCAAATAATTCAATTTAATGCCTGGAAATAAAAAAACACCTGAAGAGTGCTACTGACATTGCTACATCAATAACAAAGTCTGTCCAGGCCAATTTTGTTGCCTTCACTGATAGCCTAAATAACCTGGCAAGTATAGGGTAGGAAATGACTGAGACTCCTCTTGATTTTAGTAAGATTAAGATGTGAAAGGAATTTTCTGTATAGTAGCAAATTATGCAGGGAAGATTCTGAAAAAAATATTTAACATTTAAAAAATTTAAATTAAATTTAAAATTTAAAACTTGCTCTCAGGTTAGCTAGGAATTATTCACTGAAGCTAGAAAGGCACTGTGAACATGGGATGTCAATTCCATTTGTTGTTTAATGATCTGGATGACAAAATAGGAAATACACTGATTAATTCTGTAGAGGCCATGCTGGAGGGAAGTATCTGCAAGAATTTCAGTGAACGGGAGCAGAATTCTAAGTGGTTTTGTTAGACTGATGGAGCAATCTGAAATCAATGAGATGGAATTTAATACAAGTGAGTGCAAGGTGCACTGCCTTCTGGAAAAAGAGACAAAATGCATAAATATGAGCTTTGAGATAACTGACTAGATCGTGTTTCTAAAGAAAAGGAGACTGGAACTGCAGTGACCAAAAACTGAGTGCAGTTACAAAGAGACAAAACAAATCTGATGCCTGACAGAATTGAGAGGTATTATGAAGAACAAGGATTATTTATTCCACTCAGCATTTTCTGGATTTTTGCCACTTTCTAATGCCAGTTTTGAGACAAATTAAGAGATTATAGAGGACAGAAACAAGATAGAACAAAGTATTAGGATCTTGGGAAAAAATAATAAAGGATTATAATCTTAGATTATAATCTGAATTTAGAAATTGTGGTAGATGAAGTAACAGTAGAGAATACACTAAGACATTAAAAAAACCTCCAATCAGATACAAAAAAAAAAAAAAGAAAAAAAGTAGCCTCAGATGGATATTTTCATCCTGAATGTTTTTTTATGTGGAGCTGTGAGCAATGCTAAATCCAAAACAAGGAACAATGGCAAGGCTTGAATTCAGTACTTTTAACTTCAGCATCTGAAAGCCTACACATCCAGTGCTATCCAGGTGCTTTGAGTCCTTCCTCAGTCAAAGCAAAGGCATTGTTCAATCCTCAGTCAAAGCAAAGACAGCAGTTCAATCCACTGTATAATCACTATAAACCCTCCCAGGTTCTTATTTCTCTTTATTTGATAATCATAGACATTTGCTGACAGGCTTGGACTAAAATGAAAATTAAGAGAGATTCAAAGTTAAGAGAGATTGATTCTATTATCATTAATCTATAATCATTATAGATTCAATCTATACCAGCATATTATAGTGCTTAATCATCTAAATTTACACAGAAGGGCCAAAGACAAATGAACGTTGATTAATATGTAACACCTACAGAAAATAAACAGACTTCTAAGAGTTTGAAGATGCTAGATATGAGCAGAGAAAAAATTAACTTTGGACTAGAAATATAAATAGACATCAAAAGTGAAAAATAAACCCATCCAGTAGTGACCTGAGTACTTACCAACAGAAATGTTTACTTGTAAGCAGCAAAACTTCTCTAAAAAGATGAATTTATTGAACATAAAGTGTATTTTTCTGTATGATCAAGATAATAAGCTTAAGTTTTTAAAATGACACAATGTGTCCTGTGGCCAAAATGTGTAAGGCTATTATACAAGACCTAAAGAGGCCTTGGCTATATGAACAGCTTTAATTAAATAAAATTGCAAAATAAATAATTTTAAAATAAATATGCCTATGTAAAATGTTGGATTTTGCATTCCAGATGATATAGGGAGATATGTTTCATGCTAATTGGTAAAAGACATTTTACAGAAGAGGCAAAGAAATGTGATTTTTATAAAATGAACATGAATTAACTTCATTGTTTCTCCTTGAACTGTGCACCTTGCACTGAAACTGCACAGCTTTGATTATAGAGGTAAATGCTTATGAAGGTCACCTTCATTAGAGTTATCCAGAGCAATATCAGGTCCTCATGTTTACTTATGGCAGTGGCTTTCTGCTCCTAATTCTGTCAATAGAAAACTAATCATAGCTTCCTCCCTGCTATTTAGGTTCAGTGCCCTCAATGAGACTCTCCAAAACCACACACCACTGTCTCTTCCATCCTTTCACCTCCTGCTTCCTGCTGAAGTGGGATGGAGTTGGGAAATGGAGACACAGAAGGCAAAGGTTACAGGGTGAGGTAAGAGCAATTTACTGGAAACAGAAATGAGATGAGAAAATGAACAAGAACAACAATACTAATGACAGAGGTTGTAAGAAACGAAACATACTCCCTGGGAAAAAAACAAAACAAAACAAAACAAAACAAAACAAACAAACAAAAAAAAAAACAAACACAAAAAAAACCCAATAATAAACAATACTGGTTGGCTACCTCCACCATGTTTTCTTGACCAGAAGGAATCCCTTCTCCCCAGAAGAGATGCCCCCAGCAATGACCTGAACTCGTACAGAAAAAATTCCATGTCTCAGCTATGCCCCTCCTAGCTACTGCAAAAAAAAAATTACCCTTGTCCTGGCTCCAGCCAGGACACTCTCAAACTGAAGCTTAAGATCATCCTGGGTGTTACAAACTAAATGCAAGGCATGGAAGAACAGCGTATTCACTCATGTGGTTGTAGAATTGAATTTAGTGAATTGCCTGTTTCTTTCTTTTGAGACACTGTCATGGGGAGTCTAAGCTTATTTATCTAGGTGATAGAATTGGTCACATTTCAGATAAATTAAATTTCCAAAAGCTAAACCAAAAGTGTATCGTGCTTCAGGGAAGTGTATTAGCAATAAGTGAAGACAGATAGACATTCTTTGATTAATACTAGCATATGATATGATTAATAGATTAGTAGACCAACAATGTTCTATATAATTATTAAGTCATCCATTAAAAATCAGCTGTAGAGTTAATATATCTCCTATTGATCAGAGCAGGAGCAGTTTTCATCTTGCAGCAATTACTATGTTTTACTTTACTCTGTCAACCATTTAGGAAACTGTAATCTGCCTGTTTGGTCAACATGTAAATAAATAAGGCAAAAGAAAAATAAAGTTGAATATGCTTTTTTTAAAATAGTGGGAATACTCAGAACTTCCTCAGTGAGATATCATGTGCACAGTTTTTTCCAGATAAAAGAAGATATTTTTGCAAGAGGTTTTTTAGTGCCTGACACATCTCCTTTACTCTGCACTCTTCTATGTTCTACTGCCATGTATTTTGTGTTCCAACCCTCTCACAGATTTACTGGCTCAAAAAAAACCCATAACTTTAAGACAAAAAAAAAAAAAGATCTTTCTGAACTTTTGCAGAAAATGTTTTAATGTGTGTAGATGCACTTGGAATGTGCCAAGAAAACTTGCTAAAATAAGTGTTCTGTCCTTACACGCAGAAGTGTGTTGCAACTACTTATCGCAATAGAGACGTGGCAGTTTGTGCACTAAATGGTATTACTGAATACTGTTTGTCTCTATTGGCACATCCTCACTAGTCTCCACAGAACAGAGTAGCCTTCCTAGTCTGCACAGAGAGCAGAGAACAAAGGAGACGATGATGACCTGATGCCCAGGTACCCAGAAATTCATCCAAAATTAATCTGCCATTCCTGTAAAAGCTGTTTGTTCAAGAGCTGCTTGGCACCACTTACAAAAGCTCTATGAATGTGCTACTGAGACACCTGCATTAACAGTTTAAATATTAACCAACTCCTATTTACTTCTGTTGTCTCCTTCATCACAGTGGAAACAAAGCAGCATGTGGTGTGTGCATACATGTGTGTGTTAAAGTTCAATCTATACCTCAGGAAATGGAAAAAACATTCAGCTTCACAAAACAGGTAGAAGCACGGCAGAGATTTGTAGAGGATGGGATTGGTTACCTTGGAAACAGGTTTGAATTCTTTCATCAAACAACAAGATGCTCAGTGTTGACCTATTTCCAGCTGCTGTATGGATTTAAGGTGGAACTATATATGCAAAGTTTATAGAAAAAGGTCTTCCTATCAACACTGAATCTTTATTTACTGATTTAATGCATTATTTTGTTTCCTCTATACCTCTAAACCTTTGAAGTGAGAAAAATAGTTGAGCACAGAATAGCAAAAGTGAAGAAGGATGTCATCATCTCCTCAACAAGAATTTTTTTCCAATGTATATGAAGTACTTGTGAACACTAAAAATGCTTTGGTCAATATGTTACCTTCTTTCAAATAACTAATTAATTAATATAGGTAAAAAAATGTTTATGGAAACAGCCACTCCCCATCCCACTACAAAACTTTAAACTATACATAGAGTTCCTGAGATAAGTGCAGTTGTTTAGCTTTATTTTGTCTTCCACCATCTCAGCTCCACGAGTTTGTTTTATTTTTGTGAGAATTGACATTTTACAAAGCATTTTTTCATGAAGTCTAATACAACTGGCAGTCAGATCTGTGAAGACCTTGAATGCAGTGCATTAATAGCAGAAGGGGAACTGTAACTAAGTCAATCTATCTTTCTCATCATCTTCTACTAAACTTCAGGATATTGGAAAATGGAAAAAGAATCATTATTGTAGGGTTGATAAACACGCAAATACAGGTGGACAGCATGTGCACAGCATCATGTGTTACCAACCTCCTAGACAGTCTGGATGTCTAAATAATACACTGCAATGCAGCATCACACAGGGACATGACATCAAATCCCAGAAGCAGTCAGACTTCCTGCCTGGTGCATATATCAATTGTCTGGTCCAAAATATTTTAGGTGTATTTATTCTATATTCCTTGGCATCACTGAAGGTTTCCAAGCAAGGCAAGGAGCAGAAAGAAAGCAAAGCAAAAGAACTCACCAAATTAAATTCAACTGGACCTGTTGAGTGAAAGAAATAATTGCAAATTGCATAAAGTTACTTCATACCATCATATCTAATGATAACATAAACTTAAGAGTCATTGTTAAGGTCATTGTATATATTATATTTTCTGAAGCCATACATTTTTTTCATAATTTCCAGGGAGAACAGATGGATTTGTTTGTGGTGGGGTATGCTTCTTGCTAGGAAATACATTAAAGTTTGTATTTTTGCACATTCTCTTTAAAAATATCATAAAACTCAGCATAAATCTTCTAAATACTTGCTCTTGAGATTGTGATATTACATGCATTTTTTTAAAAAGGGAATATTTTTGGCTTTCAAGGTAAAGGTCTGAAAACATTTAAAATGCAAAAAAAGGTATTTCTGAACCTCAGCCTATGGAAACAAAACAAAATGGAGTCCTTTGCAAGCCACACAATTCCTTTCACCAAAAAGTGTTTCCAGTTTTAAGAGAGAACAAAATATTTATTTCACTCTGATATTTCACAACAACCACTCCCCCCTCTTCCCTTGAGATCTTACTCAGGTAACAATATTCTTTTGGAGGTATAAAGATTCTCAGACAGACTAAAATTTAATTTTTTTTTTTTTCTTTTTTTCCAGTTTGGCCACAGAATCAGAACTTTCCCAGCCCAGTAATGTGTCCAGCTGCTAGTCTAATAGAATGTGCTCCCTATCTGTGTACAAGGACCTGCCTGTCTTTAAAACACTGAGCACGTATCTGGCAGAGCACAGCTTAAAGTTGTTATCAGAGCATTTACTTCTTTGTCCTTCTTCAGTGTGTACTGGGTTCAGACCAGATAATTACTGACACTCTTACAAAAGGGTTTGAAAATCCATCATAAAAATCATTCATATGGATAATGTGTCAACAAGTAGGCTATAATCTCTTTGCAGTTCATAATGTCTGAAAGTTCAATTGTCTGCTTTCCCTGTTATATATTGACATATAAGCATAAGTACTGTATTTCAGAGCCCTCATTCTCACATGCTTCTATTACTCTAATTAAATCTGTCTCACTGAAGATTAATTCCTAGAACATCTGTCAATGGTGTATGAATTTTATGTAGAAGAGAATTTTTTTTCATGAATCTGAATCCATTCTTCCCTAGATCAGCAACATCAAAAATCATGTTGAAATGTATCAGGGAAAAGTGATACTGCACAGGCTGCATATCAAAAGGAAAGTTACTTAAGCTGAAGAGATGAAACTCAATTATTTCTTCAATTCTAGACAGTGAAAAATGGTGTTCCACTGCTGTTTTTCCAAGCACTCCTTCAACAGTCATATAAGTATACATCTACATCTACATATGTTTCAAAATAACAATGAAGCACTCTGGATGCATTTCTTGCATCATTCACATCACACTCATTTACAAGTGAGTTATAGCCAAAAAAACTGAACAGTACTTATGCCTATCTACAAATGACCTAAGTCTTAAGCTTGTGGAAGGAATGTGGCCTTGTCCTTTTGATAACCATGAAAAGTAACATGCTGGCTGCAGTTTTTCTAAATGATTTAAAACCCAGTGTCTCTCTCTTTAATGTGTGTAAGACACCAAATGTTTGGATGTGCTTTGCTCAATACACTCTCCAGTGTTTGTTGTGTTACTAGCTTACCATACATTTGCTAGCTCTTTACTAAGTTACAGACATATGATTACATATTGTGGTTAAATAAATGAATATTCCCTGCTGCTGCAATGGAGCAAAGGAATAAATGTCTGGAGAAAGAAACAGGCTTCACTGTATTTTATCTTTCTTTTTCATCTCCACAGTTTTATATGTGAGGAGGTATATATTTTGACTTTTTTTTCTCTGAACATTACATTTTTCCTTATAATTTTTCTGGAATTCATCTACACCGTGATTTATTATTGAACCTCATTCCATGGAGGTCTAAAGTTCTGGTGGTGGAATCAAGGATGCTGCCAGTCCAGGAAGCTTGGCCAGTCCTGGCATTGCCCTGGCTGAGCAGAAAAACTCTTGTGGCTTCTAAATATGACAGCTTGGGCTTAAAACTGACCCTGGCCTACAGGCTGAGCAGCACTGCCCTTTTGCCTCATGGTGAGCAGAAGGTGCACAATTGCACAAAATGTGCACTGCTAGCCAGACAACCACGGCGACACTGGAGTTTCACAAAATGGGGAGTGTCTGGAATGAGAACAGGCAGTGCTGCCCACCAGAACAACTTTATCTTAATTCTCTTTCTTCAAAAGAGTGATTCTTACTATGTTTTTCCTATCCGTCTTAAGTATGGTTCTCACTATTCTCACTCTTAACACATATGCCACGCCCCACCCTCATCCTTTAGACATTTAATTTGGGCCTCTTATTCTGCAGTCAGGCTTTTTTCTTCTTTATTATATAGCCATCTTCCCAGAAGCCAGAGACCAACCAATCAATCTCCATCCAGCAAATACCCAAGTTTACACCTTTATGCGAACAGAAATTAATCAGAAAAAAAACACAACAAAATAGTCACCTGATATAACAGCAAAGATTTCATCTCAATTTTTTCATGTCTTTTGCCTCCCCTCACCCCACCCCCATTCCCCCCATGCTTTAGATGCGAAACAAAACCAGAGGACATTCCCAGCAGACTTCATTGCTTAGGCTCAGAAGCAAATTACATACTTCATAGTAAGGTATGTACACATTCTTTACAGAAATGAATCATTCCTTTCATTTCCTTCATTTCCTGAGGTTTTTTTTTATGAATGCAGAATTCAATTAAAAATAATAAATCATTAAATGGCAATCAAAAGAAATGGTAAAAATGCTGATTAAATGCTAATTATTAAGTAAGTAATCCTCCAAGTATTCATATTTTTCAGGCACTCAGTTAAGAAGGATTGGCTGATTCCATCCTTGATGGCCTTAGTTATAGCTGAAAAAGTAAAAGCAAAAGATATTTAAGATCTGATTTTTAGGTGTGGAGGACTTCAACTCTCTCTACACCACGTTTTTATGTGTATGGAACTGGCCATGACTGTGAAAAAGAAAAAAACCCAACCAAACAAACAAACAAAAAAACGAGAGCAACCAATGTAATGAATCAATAGTTTTCAATTAAGTCAACCTAGGAAAGTGCAACAATGCCTTCAGCATAAACAAAAAACTCCAAAACCCAATAAAATAAAAAATGAAGGTTATGAAAGCTGTATTGAATGATTGACTTAATAATGCTGAAAAGTGAATGCAAACATTTTTGTTATTAAGTTCTTCCCTTCCCAAGATTCTCATGCAGAATTACTGAGTTTCTTCTACCGTTGAAATATTACCACATAAGAAAGCAGTGCCACTTTGCTGGGAGTTTTTAGTTAATAGTAATCCGAGTAATCCCTAATAAAAAAACTTAGATATATTTAAATATCAAAATAGTTACTTTATCATGCCATTCACATCCTTATAGCTTTTACTGCTAGAAAATTATTCCTTTTTTGCAAAATTGAAATCAAGATTTTAGACCAAGTCAGTCCAACTCTAGAAGAGATCAGTGTTGACTCTGCTTGACTATTAAAAAGGTGAAGAAGCATAGAAAATATAGAAACATATTGTAGACATATATACATCACAGAATAAGGTAATCATTTGAGTATTCTACTAAACAAGAATCAGTCTACATTTTAATTCACCTTGACAGGTCTTGCAGCTTGTAAGGCTTAATTTTTATTCATTTTCTCCAACATCTTTATTAAATAAATCTATAAGCTGGTTTCAATATACTGTATGTTGGTGAGAATGCTGCACGCCAGAAGACTTTTGCCTTCACAAAGGCAAAAATCACCTGCAGGAAATAAAGTTGTGATAGGGATCTGTGCAGTCTGTGAGGTGCTACAATAGCACTTTAATCCAACATGCACATAGAATGCAACTTTACACTTCACTACCTCAGCTCTTTTTATCTGGCTGCACTGCAAGAGAAGCGAGCAAGCTCTGTCTGTGCCTGGGGAATAAGGTGGCTCCAGATGAGGAAGCTTTAGTCTGGAAGCCATAAGAGCAAACTTAAACATTTCCTCTGTATAGGACAATGGGCTAGAGAAGACAGTGTCCAGCTGTCCTCACTTTGCACACCTCATGGAAATATAAACTGCACTGAGCTACACACTATGTAACACAAGGCTTTGTGTTCATCACCTTTCAGTAACTCATGGCACTAACACTAGTACTAACTAGTACCTGCTAGTACTAACGCTAGTAACTGTTTCTTCAGAGCACTGTGGGTTATTATTGCCCAGGGAGAAGAGCTGACAGTATTCTTACAGCAGGGAGCTGCCCATACAAGTGGGGATACCTGTGCATTTGCAAGCCATTCCTGCACTTCTGGGATAACACAGTTCTCTGTTGTTTGGAGCTGAGTGTGCTTTGAAAGTTCCTACTAGCCGTCAGAGCTCAGTAAACAATTTTGTGGAGAAAGGACTGTCATTATCAGCTTCTGCTTTGTGGTATGAATATATCAGATCAATATTGAAATACTCTAGCTTGGTCTTTTTTTGCATTGTTTTCAAGATAACCTTTGCAGTTGGAAAAGTAAACTTCAGCAATTTATTATAAAAAAAACCCAGACTGAAATGCAAAAAATCTGTGTCAGAAATTTTCTAGCAATACATGTGTTCACGAGCGGGCTCTGGCAGACTCTAAGTGAGAACACAACAATTTCAAGATTTGTTTAAATATATTTTACAAGTCTACTTCTATTTCATGAAGTGTTCACAGTCTTCATCATTCTTCTTCATAGCAAAAGCCTTTTTCCTTCCTCCTTTGCTCCTTCCCACAAAGTTTTTCACCAGTTAAGTGAGGAGAGGATAAACCCCTTTTTTGGAAGATGCTTCTCAAGAAGATGTTGGTGCTCTGGACTCAGGAGAACAGGTAACACCAACAAAAACAGAGGATATGTAAGACAGTGAGAAAGCAGTGAAAAATTATTTTTAAAGTGATGCAGTAGAGACTAAGGAAGGAAATTAGCATGAGGGGATGTATGAATTAAATAAAGATCAATAAAAGAAATACCAAACAAAGAAAAGCTTCCAGCAACCATTTCCCAGTGATTTTAGTGTGTGAGCCCACCTGCTTCATCCCAGTCACAGCAGGTGCTCAAACTGCCTCATTCCACAGTTCTCACTCAACTCCCTCTGATTAATGTCATTTTCTGCTTCCCACGGGTCCCTGCAATATCTCCCACAGATCTCCCATTCCACTGCAAGTACTGTGGCCCTCAGCAAGAGTTTCTGCCCTTCTCCCACTGTAGAACGTGGCTTGAGGAAAGCTCAGAAGGATGTCTAATTGCATTCCAGTCTTTCTCTACAAAAAAAAAAAACCTACTCTTCAACATAACTACCACTCTGGATAAACATCTTCACCTCTCCTTGGGTGACTTAGAGGACCTATTTCTTTTTTCAGATGCTTTCTTTAAAAACTTCCTTTCTGTTCATTTGGGATTTTGGCATCTTCTCCAAAAAGGAGACAGGGCCTCAGGCCATTCACTTCCTCTGTCCGCACTCCCCATTTGCTGAGTAGGTCAGCATCACTTTTTGGAATCTTAAAGAGAATGACAGGTTTGTCACCCTCTTCCATAGTTCCTTCTTCCTCCTGGGATACTTCAAATAAAGCTGACAGGACAGCTCTTGTAAGCTCTGAATACATTTTCTTCTATGACTTTTTTGGGAAAGAGAATAGAACCGGAATTAAAACAAATTCAGCTTTAGCTCAAAGATTGCAATTTAGATAGTCTCATAAAACAGCTTCTAACATATCCCAAACTTCTTGAAAATATGAGTCCTTAGAGTTCTCTCTTTTGGGAAAGCAAATTGAAGACACCTAATTAGCTATTTAAAGTTTAAAATGTTAAATGTGAGAAAAAGATTATGTTTTGGATTTTTAATAACCCACTGGTTTGGAAGACTGGTTTGCTATGGTAGACACAAAGAAAAGCCCTTTAACAACCTCAGATAAACACAGACCTTCCCTCTAGCCATCATACTCTTGCTTTTGTTTATATATCTAAGCTGTGACTGCAGTAACTAACTCAGTAGAGTTTCCATGGAGACCGGAAAGTCATTTTAAACACCCATGACTTTCAGGACATAAATCTCTCTTAACAGATATTGTATGAGTTGCTAGAGGCAACATTTCCTAATCATTCTTAGTTACTTCTCTATATTTTGTAATCTACTCACTCAAATATGCATAGACAACAAAACTCTGAGAAGATTATAAAAACAGAATAAGCATTTGTATTTTAGATTAACTACCAATACTGATTTTCCTTGATCTATGAAGGAAATGTCTTTAAATCTGCTTAGAATTATAACTTTAACTTTTATGCAGAGAATTGAGCATTTATAGTTTAAAACCTCAGAAAATATATCGACTAGAAAGGATGTACTAAATAAGGAGAGAAGCTAAAATGGCAAATTTCAATTTATGTATCTAAAAATATAATACAAAAGTTATATATTATATATATATCACTTTTTATATAAAAGTGATATATATATAATATGTTAAATATTTATTATTTCTCTCAACTTTACCACAGCTTACAGAAACAATTTTAATCTATGTATTTCTTTTTCTTTTTCTTTTTTTTTTAATTGCAGTTTTCTTGTCATTGAGTCTTAATAGTGTGTTTGCTGATTCCCTCCAAGTAAGCAAAACCAAAAGGACTGATACTAAATATTACATCAAAGGAAGGTTTGCATTGCTGTCCATTCTGGCTGGTTCATATTTTGTTCTCTCCCTTTCTCCCAGAGGCCTTAAGAGTCAGCTCTGTTATACTGAAAGGACTAATGCTAAATATTACATCAAAGGAAAGTTTGCATTCCCGTCCATTCTGCCTCGCTCATATTTTGTTCTCTCCCTTTCTCCCAGGGGCTGTAACAGTTCTGCTACTTCCTTGCTTGTAACAAGCCAGCTGTAATACACAGGCTCCTCTCACTGACCAGCAAAAGAAACTGCTAGTCTTGTTCTTAAGAACTGTTTTGAAGCAGAATTTACTTCATGATCTTCCTTTATTTTTGCTTTCTTTAGTACACTTTTCCTCTGCTAATGTACACACATACCTAAATAAGAATTTCGTATGTTCAATTAATATGGATTTGTTGCAGAGTTTTTCCCTCCAGGAATAATAGGAAAAAACAACCACCTCATGACAAATGAGGTGGTGAGAGACGCTCATTTTCTTGCTTAGTGTACATCTTCATGCTTTAAGATTTTAGCTTTTATATTTTTCAGATCCTCCATTAGTGTATAACTCTGAACTCCATATAGAATGTTAGTAAGATCTCTTGGCGATTTGGACAGACAAAATAGTCCTTGTAAGCCTGAGAATCAAGGACATCCTCTGCCTCAGGCCCTGAAAAGTATAAACAAATGTGAATCGGGGAGGGTGGAGCAAACTGGGGGTATATGACTTCATTACCTGAAGATATAATTGGAGAATTAACCCCTGGTATGAAAATAGACCAAACTTATATCTGTCTGAAAAACTCATGACCACTGTCCCTTTTGGGTGTAGCCCCTTGGGAGGCTTTCTCTGCCCTTAATGTACCTGAAGGCCCTTCATTAAATATATCTGCTTTTATCTTTTTAACTTTGTTTGGCCTCTGTCTCTTGGTAAGCCTATTCCAGGCATCATCTAAATGGCCCATTTAAAAAAAAACAAAACTGGGGATATCATGCAGATACAGAAAAACTGAAGATGTCATGCAGATTTGTCTGCCAAATGGGGCCTGACATCAGTTTTGTCAGTATTATGGTTTTCCAAAGGAGCTATTCCATATGAATTGCTTTTTAATTGACATAACATTTTCTTTTCACTAGCTGTGTACAAAGCACTGTAAATAGAGATGTATCATATGCATGGGAGAAGGCAATTGAAGATAAAAACATTGATTTATTTTTTTCCTTGGAGTTCTTCATGATGTAAACTTATGACAGAGAATGTTTGCTACAAGTAGAGAGAAGTGAAGAGTTTAGGAAAGACTTCCCTACTGTGAACATTGGACAGGTACAACTTTTCTCATGTTTTCATGTGGAAATCAACTTCTAGTTTGATTTTTTAAAATCCCAATGGTATCAAGAAAGAAGAAAGGATAAAGTCACTACTGCCCTTGGTAGAGTTAAAACTAATCTGCTATGCAGCAGTATCTGCTTTTCCACACCTTCCTTGATGTTTTTCACAGTTGTGCACAGGCCAATGCCTTCTACTTCCCTCTCCCCAGCTTAAATAAAACCATATCCCCATCTTCAATAAAACTATAGCTGTCAATCTCCTCCTGAAGCAATGCTGTAGAGATTAAATACTTCATGTGTGTTATGACTGGGCTGTCACTGGCTGACCCCTTGTGATGGTCAGTCCTAAATTGCTGAAGCAATGTGTGCTGGGTCTAATCTCAGGTACAACTGCATAACTCTGCAAGAATAACTTGTACGCACAACTGAGCCGTGATACCCAAGTATGGGTGAGGAAATTTAATTTATGTATTGGAAACACTGTTATCCCAGACTGTGCCTGGAACATCTCAGCTTGGTCGCAGGTTTCTGTGGTTCTTCATTATTTGCCAAAGGCAACTGCAACGTATTCAGCCACTGAGGTGGTCCTCAGTTGCCTGGTGGCTAGCACACAGAAGGATTAAAGCAGAAAAACAGTCCCTCCTCTGGTCCCTGTGGGGAGTTTCAATGCCAGTTTGTGACCTTGAAGGTGCAGATTTTATTGCCCATTCTCACAATATCTGGATAAATTCAGTGCTTTTAAAGTATTTTTCTGCTAAAGCATATTTAATAAACATCCAAAATCTTGGTCCAAATAGCAGGTAAGTTTTTTTGTCCTACTTAAAGAGATTGCAATGCCTCTTGTACTGTGGAAAATAAGAGCAAGCACCAGGTAAAAGTAGAGACTTTAGTTTGGAATGAAAAGATTTTTTCCCTTCCTGTTCCTGATTTTATAATGACTTTATATTCATAAATCTACCAAATCAGAAATGTTTATTTGTCTATAACATGCTGTCTTCTGACACTAAGAGGACAGAAAACTTCTTTTAGGGATCCTTGGCAGAATGATGATGGTATGAATCTGTAGTTACAATCAAAGCTTTATTTTCTTAATATTTTCTTAATTAAGAATTTTATGATTAACATAACACAGCACAACAAATGAGATTAGGAAAAAATATACTGAAAACAAAGGCTGTCATTATTTAGCATTCACTAGAAATGCTTTGGTTTAATGGTCAAGGCCTTGCAATGTTCTACTGAAAGACCACCTAAATATATAACTAGCATTTAGATATGGTTTGAAAAGAACCACTACCAGCACGTTACATTGCTGTGTCACTTTGCAGTTTATGTTTCAATACAAGAACATTAATGGCAGTTTTTGACCAGAGGGATCAATTTCAATAAAACTTCTTGTACTCCCCCACATATAGACTGTACCTCACATAGCTAATAAACTTACACAATTGCCAAGGCTTGACACTCAAAACAGGGCATCTTGAAATCATGAAAGGATGGGAGAGGGGAGAAGAGGTGAGAAAGTTCATGAGGGAGAAGGACTCAGTTAAATTTCATATTGCCCACAAAGTTGTACGCTGCTTTCCTACTGACTCGCACAGTCTGGGTTTTTTTGAGATTTTGAACAAAAATCATCCAGGCTGCATGAATAAAACTGCAGTCTTAATGCTGCTGAGATATCCCAACCCACAGAAGATATCTGCAAAATTGAAACCACAAAGGAACAGCTCCATCAGCAAATCTCAAGCTTTGACTGTGGTACAAGGATCACGATATTCCTCTGAAGAGTAACAGATTCAGAATATTAGAGTACTGAGAAAAGTGAATAATCTGCAGCTTCAGATGAGAGTGGAAACTGTTCAGGGACATTACTAAGTCACTGACTGGACTCGTGTTGTTGGCTGGCAGCAGAGTTTTCATTTGGGAATGCTGAGCAACTGTGTAACTCTGTCAACATACAGTTACAGGGAGATAAGAAGAGTGCATTAGTTACTGCTCAGACAATAAAAACTATTATTGCCACAAGATTGTATGACTTCTCTTACTACAAAAATAAACATTGTGAGTTGATTAAAATATACCAGGGTTTGTTTCTTTTACTATTGGCAATGTGTAACTATAAAATGGACAGACTTGCTAAATATTAGAGTCAGCGTTTCATATATCTTTTTTAGCATACTGTTATATTTTACCATCCCTAAGTTTGTTCATCTTTCTGATAAACTCCAGCAGCTCACCATTAGCCTGTCAGAGGTATTTTCCACTTTGACCTTTTGAAAAATAAAAGCATTATCATAGGAAAAAGCAGACCAAACTGAAAATGTCATTAAGAGTACCTTAGCATAATCTAATTAATGGATAGAAGTTCAGCCCAGCAGCATTCAGATACTTATCTGATCATCTGGTTTGCTTTTATCCACCTCAGTATAACCCCCAGTGATCATATCTGAAGAAAAGCAGGATGTGGTACAAATTGGAAGACACCTCCTTTATTGAATAACAGTTCTCTGAATGGCTGAGTATTTGCAGTACCTCATCAGCTGCACAATAAATCTCCACTGGGAAATTCCCAGTCCAACAGAGCAAGTTTATGGAAACAGTTAAACCAAAGCTCTCCTCTTGCCAGATAAGCAAGGCACAATTTGCTAGTTTGTCATGTTTTCCCAGATAAAAGATTCTGGTCATTTCGTATCATACAGACCTCCACATTTCTATGACTGAGCAAAGGGTCTTAGGAAAGGAGAGATGCAGCCTTCCTTACCACAGACCAGGTATAACAAGAAGAGAAGAAATCAATCCCCAGAACTTCAGCCCTTATTTGCAGGGGTGGCAGCTGTAGAGAAGGTGTAGCCATGCTCATGATGCAGCTGCCAGTCTGCAGCTGGTGCTAACAAGGAGGCTGCAATGTGGTGGTAATAGCTCATGTCTAGTTATGGCCAACAGCTGCCCTAATAACTAGCATGTCAGCTGATACATATAGATATATAAAAATTTATTTAAGCCAGTTAGGTTCAGTGGAAGTCAAGAGTGACTTGATCCCAAAGCATGTTGTTGAGACAAGCTCCACTGAGGAGCTGCACTCACCAGCTGGTGACTGAGTAGGACCTGGGTGTGTGATTGCTGTCAGTGACTTACTGACTGTACTGCCTGAGCTCACATTAGAGGGAAAAGAAAGACATAGTACACCCTGAGGCAACTCTGTCAGTATTTACTCCTCTTTCTTATTAGACTTCCCACTGGCAGCATTAGTAGGGTTTGAGGCAGCTGAGTACAGCTGAATGGACACCCTGATACTGGCTGGCTGCCTAGAATCTAAGAAAATGTCACATCTACAGTGAAGGAGGTTCAAGGGAGGGGTGTAAAACCTTCTACAGAAGCCATTAGTCCCACAACAAAATGAATGAAAGGAGCAAGTGTGAGTAAGAGCCAATAGGACTAAGGACCACGTACAAAAAAATCTCCATTCTACAAATGGGTTTCTTTCTATGGTTTAAGGGCATAAAGATATGAAAGAATGAAAAATGCCATGAAAACATCTGTCTTTGCTGATTAACTGTTATCACGCACTAATTAGTTTTTGGACAGTAAACCTACAGAAAACATTTTCTCATGAGGTTTGTACTTCTAAGTAAAAGGTTTACAATTTTCAAGACACAAACCACTTTGATAAGGATTGGCAGAAATTCCTATTTTTAATGTGCATATTTAAATTCAGGGTTTAGTAGGAAGAAAAATATAAGTATCTTTATCAAAGCAAGTAGTTCAGGCTAGAGTGATGCTTAATCATAATATCAAATGTTATCAAGAAAAGTCTTTAGAAAAAGAGGTATATGTTTGTCCTTTTTCATCGAGAGTTTTCCTAAAGCCATGCATTGGCAATGTCAGTGATAAGAGAGTGTAACACTTTATGGCATGTACAGAACTTTGAGTCAGCAGTGCCCTGGAGGGCCAAGTGTGTCCTGGGGGCATCAGGGACAGCATCACCAGCCAGGCAAGGGAGGGGATTGTCCCGCTCTGCTCTGCTCTGGGGCGGCCTCACCTCGAGTGCTGGGGGCCAAAATGTAAGACAGATATGAAGCTATTAGAGAACATCCAAACAAGGGACAAGAGGATGGTCAAAGCCCGGAAGTGAAGCCATATGAGAGCAGCTGGGGTCACTTGGTCTGTTCAGCCCGGAGGAAACTGAGGGGAGACCTCACTTCAACATCTTCATGAGGGGAAGCAGAGGTGCAAACACTGATCTCTTCACCACTGCCACCAGTAACAGGACCCAAGGAAACATGATGAAACTTAGTCAGGGGAAGTTTAGTTTATTAGGAACAGGTTCTTCACACAGAGGGTGGCTGGGCTTTGGAACAGGATCCCTGGGGAAGTGGTCACAGCACCAAGTCTGACAGAATTTAAGTGTGTGAACAATGCTGTCGGGCACAGTGTTTAATTCCTGGGGTGTCCTGCACAGGGACAGGAGTTGGATTTGATGATCCAGAGGGGTCTCTTCCAGCTCAACATATTCTATGAATTCTATGACTTTATGAAATACTTTGGATGACACAATGTTTTTCGTTGATCTATCATGAGTGATCTTCTGAAAATTATAGAACCATAAAAAACCCCAAATGATCTATTTGCAAGATCTTCTCTTTTTTCCGTACTAAATACGTGCTTCTTTTCTTTTTTAGGAAAACTCAGTTGCAGTATATGTTACTTCTCAAATATCCAGGGCTATGCCCTGCCCTTCAGTTTGAAATGTGGGGATACTTTTTTTTTTTAAATGTTGGGAGAAACATTGTGGAACACATTGGAATGGGTCTTAAAACTGGAAAGCATGTAGGCAGTTTGAGCTAGCATCAATTTAGTGTTTGTGAAACAAAGTTTGATTACAGACTTTTGAGGGAAAAGATATCACCTCAGAGAACTGTTTCACGTATGCAATTTCCTACAACAGGAATTCTGTAGCAAACTTTGGGGAAAAATAGCTAAGCGAACTGCTCTGGAATACAGAGTTTTAAAACATATTAGTTCCACCAAGAATAACTTTTTCACAATTATTTTAAAAATATTTTTAACTTAGAAAATTTCTGTTTCAGAAAAAACATCCACTTTCCCCTTGGTCTTTGTCCTTCTTAAAGTGCAAGTGAAGATAAAAAAGTGAAAAGAATTTTAGAGTTACTTTGTGCATAACAAAAGTATATTTTCAATAGTAAGCATTAAAAAATAAAATGAAAAAATTCATGTAATTGCAACTACTATCAATACTTCCAATTGCAAAACACATTTTTGTTTCTTATATTTAAGTCCATAAATAACACCATATCTCTTTCCCGTTATCCATTTTGCAGATAAAGACTTAGTAAAAAATGAAAGGATAATATCAAACTGTGATAAATTTCTTTTTTTTCACAGCATATAATTTGCATTTCTTTTGTTTTAAGTAGGAGAATGACATGAAATTATCCACCAGCATGCATCTCCTTGCTCCTCAGGGGCTGAAAACTATGAATAGTCAAAAGCAACTGAAGGGAATCTGCCTAAATATATGTTGATATCAAGCACAAGTTATTATATATATCTATATGTGTGTGTGTGTGTGTGTGTATGATACAATATAAGTTGTATACACGTTTAACACCAGTCTGCTCCATCTGAGTATTTTTCCAGCTGTCTCTCAGCTGTGTGGCTGTGCTGAGGTTGCTGCCAGCCCCACGGCAGGCACTCAGCCTGTGCAGGTCACCAGTGGGCACGGTGCCACTGCGTCCAGGCGGTGTCCCCAGGGACAGGGCTCCTGCGTGGGCCCTGACACACACTGCACGTGTCTGCCCTCTGTGCCACAGGACCCCGTCAGCTGCTGCCTGACAGGTCATGTGCTCTGGCAAGGAGAGGTGGAGGCTAAATTTGCCTAGAGGCATTTTCCAGATTTGTTCTCTGGTATACAGCAGATAGTGAATTTTTCTTAAATGATAAAACTAGGTTCAGTATCGAGAGGTAAGAGAAAAGTAGCCTGTCTGTATATCAAACTTCTGTTAAGCATGAATATTAGACTAAAATTTCAGATGTGGAAGCCAGAAGGTATGAACACAGGCCCTTTAGAAATGTGTGCAGCAGTGCTGACAGTAACTTAATGGCTTAGTTTGCTTTGAGGACTTCTTACATTTGCCCATAACATGCTAACATCCTTTCCAGTTTGGTTTTTTCTTTTCCCTCAATGACTATTAAAAATATGCCATCATATCTCCCACTACAAGACATAACAGAATACATAAATGCGCAATTTCTAGTGCACTGTAGCTGTATCTGCCAAATTTTAGTTCAGTTGAGGTGTTGAATGGACAGAAAAAGTTCAAAGAAATGGAAGAATTTTTTCCACTATGTTGTTGCAGAATGACAACTACTACTGACTTATCTAGTAAATCCGGTAGCCAAATGCCATGTGAAAGTGAAAATTTTCATATCTTTCATGCCTTAATTCTCAGTGTTATCTTGAATTGATAGTAGCATAGACTGTTTTTAAGGTTCTACTTTAAAACCATCTAAAATGATACCCTGAATAATTTAAAAGATATGTCTACCACCGAGTCCCCCACGCCCCCCATATATTTCTAGTAATGGCTAAAGTAATTAGCTCTGGATGTGCTCTGGTGTTATCTTATAGCATTCCTATAGTCTTTGCCTAGGCCCACTTCCCAATAACTACCTCCTATGTGTTATGGGCAAAGACGAAGAACACCAAATCAGTATTTAATTCTGGTTTTAATTTGAAATTAAATTAGTTTTCATGCTGTTCTGAGTATATTGGTTGGTACTAAATTCTGCAAATAATTTCTGTCAAAATACAGAGGTAAACAGAGAGTGATAAAGTTCTCAAAATCACAAATTGTCTGCTGGGAACTGAGTCTCTGTCCCCACATAAAATAGTATCTTCTGGCAGTTGATTTCTTCTCAAAGATCATGAGCTTGAGCAGTCAGCAGCAGGGGAGAAGGGGGCAGTTAAAATGACACCTTATAAAAAGCAAAGAAGAAAAGGAAAGAGAAATATCTTTCATGGAAGACCCTCTGAATTCTTTAAGATGATGTGTAAGCATAATCTTTCCAACAGGGACATTAAAAAACAAACATCATATAATTTTTTCACAAATGCTAAATTTTTTAAAGGGTGAGGTCAATCAAAGTGTTTCCTAACATACTTTCTTCCCTGGTCCCATAGACCTCAGCCAAAAATGCAGGGAAAACTGATTTGATACACCTTGTCAGGTTTACAAAACACAGATTATCAATAGCCTCAGGCTCCTTCAGCCTTATGTGTTTCCTGAGGAAGCACCCCTGAATCTGAGATTTCAGCAATGTGAAATTCACAGTTTTTGAATTCATGCAGAAGGGAGCCCTCCACAGTAGTGTCTTCAGCAGTCACCAGACTGTGATAAAGATATCACTGGACAACCATTTGTAGTTGGGACAATGTTTTCAGGTGCAGAAGAGCAACTTGGAGCGTAAAAAACTATATACCATATGCTCTATCCCCATTCATCCTTCAGACCTAGAGAAGTTTCATGTCTAGGGTTTCATCCTGGAACATAAATCTTCAGCCTTTTAGATCATGTTTTTAGATACCTGCCATTTCTGACCTAGGTAAGATATTGCATCAGAAACATGCTGAGTATAAGGATATTTCAATTCATTCCAATTCATTCATTAGATGTCTAGAAAAGTATTTGTAAAAACAAATAGGTATAACTTCATACCTTTATACTTTATAAAGGTATAACTTCAACTTAGAGACATTTGTTTCCCTGGAACTTCCATAGAACTCAGCATATTGGGTTGGTACCAGCTGCAAAGACAGTAAAAAGCCTTCACCCTCTCCTTTCTACCGTAAGAGATCACTGCCATTAGGGACACAACATATGTGGAGTGAAACACTAAGATGAAAAGGGGCATAACACCTCCAAGTGAAATTGATGGAGGGAAAAGGCTAACAAATGTAGATGCTACAGGTAGTAGTATAAAACAGGAATTCATGCAAGCACTTGACATTACAGCTGAAGTAAAAATTACTCATTAAGGTGGCATCGAGCCACTCTCAACATTCACCTATTTCCCCTTCAAATTTAATTAGAAGGAATTTCTAAAGAAAATAGATCCCAATAGGCCACTTTCTTGAAACATGTGGATGCTGTCTTACGAATTCAGCTAAATGGGAAGTTTTGGTTATTTGGTTATCCCTTTTTCTACTTTAAAACTCAGGCAAGCAGAAAATGATGCCCTACAACTGATTCCTATTTAAAGGAAATAGATCTGTTCCCAAAATCTTCACCTTTTTACGATGGCATGACCAAAATGCATCAACCTATTTCAAGGTACACATTTTGCAGCATTAGCTACATTGCTGAAAGAAAAAACCTCTTAGTAAAGGCAGCTTCAGACTCTGGGGAGAGTTCCAGAGGAGAACTTCTGAGTCAAAGCATGTTTGATTTGCTGTTTTTGCTGCCAGACAGACTTTCAGCACAAATCCACTTTCTCTGAATTCTTGGCTACATATTACATATATAGGTGCTAATAGATATAGATAAAATTATGGATAGCGATTTTTTAATGTAAAATGCTAATAGTAACATTGGCTACAGAATTTTTCACAGCTGAATAGATTTATGCTGACTTAGATATGTCACCTAGAGGTACAACTATTATTCATCTATATCTGTAGTTAAAAAGGAGAAAATGTCAGTCACATTTCAGGCTGCAAAAATGTCTTTTAATATAAAAAATCATCCCAACACACATTTTAAACCACAGTCCTTTATCCAAACCGAAAAGGTACCTGTAGATTCATTGTCCTGACTGCATTGCAGTTTATAGATCAAGTCTTGAAGCTGATGTGATGTGATCTGAACTTGGATTTGACCTCTTGTGCATGTATATGAAAAGGCACTACTGCTTAGAGAGGCACATTTATCACAGAGAAAAGCACTTTCAGCCCCAAAAGTACTTAAAAGCCCCTGATCTCTCCTCTTGTAACTAAAAAGAAAGACACAGATACCTGCACATAGCCATGCTTGCTTTTCTGCAGCATTGGTAATTGCCAGTTTTCTTTAACTTTTCTCACATTCAGAAACAAGCTGTGCAATTACTATCAAAATTGAAGCCAGGGCTGATCAAAATTAATTATGAGCTGTGATATGGGGTAATGAAAAAAAGGAAGAACAGCAGAACAGCAACTGGGCTTATGACATTAAAAATACAAATAACAAGCAAATCTATGTCTCATCCTGACAAGTGAGGCACTCAGCATATCTGTCATTCCTTTCATCATGCAGATGACTTCTCAGTAGCTCTTGACACATAATACTGCAATCCCTTCTTTCCACCAAATTTCTACAGGAGCTGTCAACTCTTTGTAAAATTTCTAGGTAAAAATTATTGAAAAATCCTATTTCATATTGAATCTATTTAAGAACTCCATAGCTTTTAAATATTTTCTTGCTTTGTTTTACAGCGACTTTTTTCTTTTTAATTAACATGAAGTCTAGTTACTTTTTACCAGGAGACAGAGAGTGCCAAACATAACAGATCTAGGAGACTGGAAAACAAACAGGTGGGAAAATTAATAATAAGTACTCATATTTACACTTGCTATAAAGGAAGTCTTTGTGTTAGAGGAAGAGAGATAATACATGGCATGCCATCTGGTTTTCCTGGAGATGGGACAATGAAATTTTCAGATCACAGCTGGTCCTATACAAGACATTATCAACCCAGTGCTAGAATAAATCAGCCCATGGAAAATAAAAAGTAGGGTAAAGCAAGAAAGTGCTTCATCTGGCAGGGTCAGGAAGCAGTGCCATTGGCAGTCACATCTGCAGGTTCAGCTGGGAGACTACTGTACTCCTTGATTCCCTGTTTTTGTTAAACTTTTGCAGCAGCATCTACGAACTAATACTTTCAGCTACCTCCTGTTAGGTAGGAGATGCTGTCTCATGCTGTTGAACAGAGCAGTAGTCACAAATGTGTAACAGCAAGTACTTACATGATGTTTCCAGCTTGTACAACATGGGCAAAGCATCCCTTTGTCATAACTACTCATAGAGAGCAAAGGTTCCTTCCTCTTGGACTATCAGAGAATCCACTCGGATACATTCAATTGTCCAAAGATAGTTATCCAATCTATACTACTCATGCAAGCTTATAGATTCTCTCAAAAATGGAAGGAGTTGCTCATAAGAGCAATTTGGTGTAGAGGAATACAGATAACTTGATGGAGAAAAGATGGGACGCAGCCTGGAGTTGCCCCTTTCCCCTGGAGGACTGTAAATGACTATATCCCTGGTGCTTTCGTGGGGAATGTTAGGCAACCCAAGATCCCATTTCACTGCAGCAGAGTCAAGCTACGGTTTTCAAGTTATTATTTTCAGGGTGATAAATAACCAATCTCATCTTATACAGACCAAGAAAATCTCCAGGTGTTGAACGGGAAAGTGCTTCATGGGTTCTGTGACACTTTCTACCACAATAATAACTAGAAAAGTATGAAAGAGAGAAAATTCTTTTTCTTGGATGGCTTAATGCTGTGTAACAATTTCTGTGAAAAACAGGCATCACAGCACCACTACTTTTTAAGTGTGAAACAATGCTTCTGACCTTGTCTGTCCTGAAAGAAGTACACACTAGAACATATCTTAAAATAAATTTTAAAAAGCCAAAGAAATATACTGAACAAATCATACAAACTCCTCTTTCAAACACAATTGTCCCGTGGGAACTACGTGCAAGAGAACATGTGGAGCACACATGACAAATGTTATTCATATCACTCAGAAAACTGCTGGAAGGGTCTTGGATATTAAAATAACTCATAAAGGGAAAAAAATATTACTGAGGGAATCTCTGGCTTTCCTTTTATGTTAGCTTTACTTAAAAAAGCTTTAGATTGTCTGGATGCTGACAGACCCATAAGTGATTAAAACAATATCTCCACTTTTATGGAGACATCTGTACATTCACATAACACCAGGTAATACAAATTCCAGCCATCCTAGGGGTTCTGCTATTCTGATAAAGTTCACTCATTTTAACACCTGATTCACAGGACTGACATAACAATGTATATCCAGCTACAGATGAAAAATTAAATTGAAAAATGACCCTCAAACATGGTATCTCATTTTTTCCATAAAGTATGGGAACACTTTCTGGTATCTTAGCTCCATATTAGCATGTTTCTGATTTTAGTAATATGAATAATGTACATGAACTGAAATTACAGAAAACACAATGGTTACAATTAATTATATGCAAAACATTTTAAAATATTCATTGTCTTTCCTGACTGTGATCCACCACCATATATTCAGGTATAGGAATGCTTGAGCATTTAATTGGAAATAAGTTTTCTAAAACAATTTACACTGTCACAGCAGATAAGTGATATCACACATACTCTCTGAGTATTTATTTAATAGAAATTCTAATTTTTGCTTACCAATCCTGCACAGCATTGAAAGAATCTTCATTTGTGATGTCATACATTAAAATGAAGCCCATTGCACCCCGGTAGTAAGCTGTGGTAATTGTTCTGTACCTCTCCTGGCCTGCTGTGTCCTGAAACAATAACAAACAAAATTTTTACATTGCACATTAATTGACTTTTTTTTTTTCTTTTATAGAAAGAAAACTCTGAAAAGAGTTATTGTTCAACTATGTGATCCTGGGAATAAGTAGAAATAGGAGAACTCTGCATTGGATCATAATAAAACTCTGTCATGAGGGGAGAGTGGAGAGCAGCAGAAAGGCATGGCCCCCTGTCAGCCCATATATCCTGATTCATTAGTGATTCATTTTATTCACCCTGAGAACTGGGAAAGAACTTTCTCTTCTGCTCCTGCCTTGTAACTTCCCAGTGTGACAGAACTAAAATCTGGATAATATTCTGGAAAAAAATAGCATCCTCAGGACCTTCATTACAAGAACAGGATGGTTCCTGAAGCCAGGAAACATCTTGAACAAAAAGGCAATGTCTAATTGTTCTGTTTGTGTGATTTTAATCCAGAGCTGCTCATGTCAACAAGCATCAATACAGATTTTTGCTGACAAAGAAACAAAAGCAAAAAACAAAAACAACCAAACCAAACCAAAACAAAACTGTATGGTAGTGCTCTTAAACAATGGTATCTGGCAAAGAAAAAGAAGAAATTTGCTATCAGTCCCTTACCTCAACCCAGTTTTCTCCCTCATGTTAATCAACTGTCTTTAAAGCAAGAAATGTAGAAATGTAAGTGTTATCTCCTACTCCTTGTTTTCCTTATTCCATTAAAAACTTTTCAGGGTAGCAACTAGCTTTTAATATATTTAATGCAATGTCTAGCATAATGTTTAGTCTAGAGAAAAGAAGGCTGGCAGCAGATCTCATTAATGCTTTTATAAATATAGTATAAATATTTTAAGACAGGTGCCAAGAGGGTGGTACCTGACTTCTTGCAGCAGTACCCAGTGACAGGACAAGGAACAATGGCCACAAACTAAACAGAAAAAGTTCCACCTCAGCTTGAGGAAGAACTTCTTTACATTGAGGGTGGCACTGGAGCAGGCTGCCCAGGGAGGTTGTGGAGTCTCCCTCTCTGGACACACTCAACACCCACCTGGATGTGTTCCAGTGTCACCTGCTCTGGCTGACCCCACCTTGGCAGGTATTTGGATGACATGATCTCCAGGGGTGTTTTCCAACACTAAGTATCTCTGATTCTGTAATACAACCACCTATGTCTGCACTAAAATTGAGACACAACAGCAATAACTGAAATACAGGAAATGCATAACTACTTCATGTTCCAGCATACCTATTTAATATTTTTAAGCCATTAATATTAATAGCATTACAGGAGACGTATTTCTGTGAAATCCTGTAATTAACAGATCATCTGTGCATATTTAATTTTAACAAAATTTAAAAATTAATATAATTATTTCAAAATTTTTAATAGCTAGGAAATAGATTACTTTACTAAACAGATAAATCAATTTCATTTATCTTCCTCCAAAGAAGACTAACCAGTAACAAACATATTTGGTATGTTTTCTGAAATAGTTTCTAGGCTAGAAGTTCTCCCTTATGAACAAATGAAAAATAGATTAGGTAGGCCTCAATTTCTGCATATATATCATTCCTTTAATAAACTAATAAAATAAGAAAAGGAGATTCTACATGCAACAGAAAATACTTTTAGATTAAAAAAAATATACAAGGTCATCACTGAAACTAATAACATTAGGTAGAATATATGATTCCTGTTCATCCTGGATTACAATAGCTGCTGCTTTGATGTAGTTTCAGTGATTCAAGATGGAAAGCTAAAGTAGTAGCTAGACTTGAGCAGGTCTCACATGAAGTTAGGTTACATCTTTGTGGGAAAGGCCAGACAGAACTAAACTTTTTCTGCTTATGCTCTGAACTGGCTGAGCCTCTACCAGCTGTGGAGCTTCGATAGCTGTTGACAGATTTTCTGCTGTTCCTGAATAGTAAGGTATTAAGATGTGCACTAAGCCTGTGCATATTTCATTTATGAGAAAAGCTTTACTTTCACTTTTTTGTTTGTTGATTTGGTGTTTGGGTTTGTGGGGGGTTTTTGTTGTTGTTGGTTTCACTTATTTGATTTGTTGTTAGACAAAACATCTGGGAAGGACAAAACCAAAATATGGCCCACAGCAAGCATTCAGCCTGTACAGAAGAAAGAGGATTTTCAAACAAATTTTATCAGTGTCTATCTGCTTGGTTTTTAGTTAGAGACATGTTTGACTAGTATGTACGACAGTATGACAAGCAAGAGGCCACTCTTACCGAAGACAATCTGATTTTTCTCCGGGTGGTTTCCACTGAAGCCCACCTGCAGATAAGAGTGAAAAGCCCTAGCAATAAAGCCACTAGTCAATGATGCTTTCTGTCCAAGACAACAACTATTTTCTGTGCAGTGTAAAGACACATAGTGTGGGCTTAGGAACTATTGATTATAAAAATAAATAATGAAAATAAAAAATGAGTTTAAAGGATGACAAATTAAGATGCAAGTTCTTAAATGATTTTACACAAAGGGGTAGGAAACTGCAGATAAAAATCCAAACACTGACTGACTTTGGGACAGAAGATGTTCTTCTAGACCCAAGCATGGGATTTGTGTCAGTCTGGGAAGGAACCAGGTGTTTGGAGTCGTTCTCAAATTCTAATTCTAAATTCATAGCTAATGCTATGTTAATAGGATGATAAAAAAAGATTTTCTAAAGTGATATTTCAGTATATATGACATAGATGGATGACCATTAATACAGGGGAGTACATTAGTTCCAAATATAGATAATCACATTCCTCTCGGTATTATTTTATATTCACTTGCTATGAGGAAGCAATTAAAATTTTAATAGGTCTAATGCAAAATTTATGCAGTAAAGTTTTTATGATCATGTAAGGAATGAACCCAAATATAAATAACCAATGTGTCAAAACTTTTGTGTTCCACACATTCATAAGCATGTTCTTTGTATTCAAACAAGAATATCTTCATAAGTGCCCTAAGGACAGGTCCTTTCAAATGACCATTAAGGAACTTAAATACCATTTCACAGGAGAGATAGAACACAGAAAAATCATATACTTTATTATTATATATTATATATTATTACACTAATTTTGTTTATTTGAAACAGGTAATACAAGTACGTACATGGTCTTTCTGTTTATTAGCTTTTATTCTTATGGAAGAACTAAGCAGAAAAGAACTGATTTCCATATTTTTTTTCATATTTATATTTGTACATCACTATGACTGTATCCTCAGGTAGTGTTACATACTTGTACTTGAAGAGAAGCTTTTCCAATTCAGGTAGGGCTACTGTCTGCTGCTATGTTATCTTAGTCTATTTGGCAAGACTACAGAATTGATCTGATGACTGTCTTCCTGGATTTAAATTCTAAAATATAACATCTGTATTTGCACTGACTGATGTTTATTTCTAAGCAAACTAAATAAAATAAGCCCGAGGTAGAATAAAATTTGGCATATTATTGACTGGCATTTTAAGCAAGGCAGTTCATTTTTATCATTGATGAGCAGAAAACAAGACACATAGGTCATATTGGGGACTTCTTCATTCATGTAGTTAATGTCTGGTAAGAACAGATGATTGTTCATTAATGAGTGAAAATGCAAGGTGAATGAATGAGAGTGAGGAAATACTTTATGAAAACTACCACACACAAAAGACAAAAAGAGGTATTTTACAAAAAGAGGTATTTTAGACAAAACACACACACACACACACAAATCTCAGCAGCTACAAGAAATATTTTCAAATATTACAGTCACTTTCATAAATTCAATTTTTAATACAGCTACCTTCTTCCATTCACTTCTGGTTAGCTGATCCTATCTTTGTCAATCTTTTTTAGTAGGCATCAGATTTTAATTATTAAATCACATTATTATGAGGTTTAATGGTCACAGTACTTTGGAAATTGTCTATTTTCTGGGCATTGTATACAGTACATTGGCCAACAGCCTGCAGTCTTGAGTATTTGGAAGACTGATACTTGCACAGATTTCTTTTTCATGTTTTGATGCCTCTAGCAAGCTTTGTTGGGCTTTTCTTAACTGATTTTTTTCACATATAATAGAAATTAGTCATCTGCAAATATTTTCATGCTCCAGATCCTAATATGTATGATTTCATATTAGAAAAATTCATTGCTTTTTGCAATTGATTCAACAGCTAAAAGGACCAGTGAAGTTTTTCTATCAGTAAAGGTCTTGAAGAGGGCACATACATCTGTAGACAGGGAAAGAAGAATGGTAGAGGCACAAATTGAATGCAAAATATCTAGTTCTGCCTCTTGATGAAGATAACAATCTGGCATGCTTTTGGCCAACTCTCCTTTCGTTCTTCTTGATCATATATGTATCAAATGATAGGAGACAATTCTATATTACCTTGGCTCTTTGTTTGAGCTAAACTTATAACTGTGAAATTTGACATACAATAAAACAATTAGCAAAGACATGTTAGCTGTTTGTACAGTAACCACATGAATCAGTGGTTGTCCTGTGTTCCTCTCTTTAATAATGTTGTGGAAAATTTCCTACAGATTCTGATTGTTATTGTAGAATTGCTATATCATTGGAGGCTTTAGTGTATGGGGAATGCACCAGCTGCTGACAACAATGTTCCCAGAGGAAAGGAGAGATATCATGTAATAGCCACCTGTGAAAGCAGAAATACTTGAGGACAGGAAGCTAGCTGACTTGAGAGGAAATCATGTGTTTCATATGAAGTTAAGAGTTCAGGAGGCTGGAAAGTCTCAAAATACAAACCAAGGTTCTGATAGTAATCCTGGAGATACTATTTTGTATCTTACTTGCAAAGCACAGTTATCTCACTCAACAGAAGTAAACCCCTGCTACTGTCAAGTCCTGCTAAGCTAGACTTCATTGAGAATGTGCCATACCAGCTTAGACTACCCCAGTGTTTTTGCAAGGGGCTAAATCAGACACTTGAATTCATCTGCTGTGTGCCCTCCCTCTCACCCTCCCCTAGCACTGACAGGAGCAATACTTCATGCAAATAACTTGCAAGTGGAGCTGCTCATTATTAACACAGACAGTAGTGAAGGTGAAAACAAACAGCATTTGGCAGCAAGAACTTTTAATGAGCCTGTCATCAGAGTACAGCCTGCAAAACACAAACTTATTTTTTAGCATGCTTAAGTGACTCTGTGCCTCTGTTCTGTATGCCAAACATACAAATATATTTTTTGGATCCACTTCCTCACTACAAGTTTTACTCATATCATAATACAGCTTGTTCTATGTGCCATAAACTGGAAAGAGTAGAGGAGGATTTATTGGATGGTGTTCATACCCCTGCTTCACATCCACACCATTTGAAGGCAAATAGAGAGATAAAATTAGAAATGTGAGTTGGGTGAATCCTCAATTTGCAGGCCAAATTTTTCTGTTAAGGTAAACAAAAATGGCACAGCAATCAAGAACCTCAGCTCCCTAATGAGTTTCATTTTTCTTTCCTGCTGTTGCTACCCAATGGTTATTTATATACTCAATCAAAGAGACTCTGTATTTCTCTAATTTTTCTGATCTCTCCTCAGGTATTTCTGGGGTTTCAGGAGATAAAGGATAAAAAAATAAAAGTATGACACACCATAACCCCCCAAACAACCAACCATCCAAAAATCACAACCCCCTCCCCAAAACTCAAATATTCACCCTCTCAGAACTAACAAACAAAAAAACCAAAAAAAACCCCCAAAAAAGTTATTCAAGGAGGGGCAAGAGATGACCACTGCAAAAATCCTCTTGAGATGAGCAGAAAACCTACCTGAAAACTGCTTCTAACCACCCAGGAAGAGTAGCAGTGGGTTTATATCAGAAGCAACTGGGCAGGGCACAGAGAAAGAGGACAGGGAGAAAAGCTGCTGGAGCAGGAGGAGCTGATTATCCCAGGAGCACTGTTTCTCAACAAACAGCACTTTCAACAGAGTGGCACATAGAAACACAGACAGATCAGCACTTACAACTAGCAAAGGAAAACACAGTTCAAAACACTCATTTTATCTAATGTATGCACAAAAGATGTAACACAGTGTATTGCCAATTCAGTCTTTGCTTACGGACCTATTTCCTATCAGCAGCTCTTTCCAAATGTCTGGAAGTCTGTCTTTTATATTCATACGTGTACATGTGTGTATATATATATATATATACACACACACACACACACATTTATACATGTATAAATATATGAGTGTATTTGTGAATGTAAACAGATACATACAATGTACATATCTGTTTGTAGAAACAGATATAGATAGAGAGATAGATAGATAGATAGATAGATAGATAGATAGATAGATAGATAGATAGATAGGCACACATATATATATAGGCATTTGGAAACACAAAAGCCATCTAGTGACCTTGCCAATACACACCTGCTAACCTTATGTGCTAGTCCTTATAACTCACCTCAAAACCAGAGGTGACAGTTCCTTCCTCTAAAAGGAGGGATGCAGGAACAGGGCAGGGCTAGCTGGAAATATCTGAGGTCAGAGCAGCAGGGAGAGCCATTATTCCACACGTGGCCAGCAAAAAGGGGCCTGGGGGGCTGTCCTGGCAGGACAAAGGTACAGCAGAACCTGCACTAAGACACTGGCTCCTAGAAAGGTCTGGGTTGGCACTGGAAAAGTATTTTACTGCCAGATTAACTTTCTCCCACTCTATCTATGGAGCTGCCCATTGCACCTGAAATTCATATAATTTTAAATTTTTTTTTTTTCTCCTTTCCTGTTCTTTCTTCTCTCTCCTTTAAGACTCTCATAATATGTCCATTCTCTGCAGTTCAGCTATCATGCCTTCCTAAAGCACAAAATTTAGGAAAGAAGGGTAGCACTGTCTCCTTTCTAGTCCAGTGGAGCTTGACCTCAGTTGCCATCAGTTCTGGCCTCAATTTTTGAGCCCTGCTGCCTTCAGTGCATGCCCCCCTCTTTTCTCAGCACAGGCCGTAGCTTTCTCCTGGTCCTGTCTTCACTTTGGCTGTCATCTGTCCTAATTTGCTGGATGTGAGGATTAATTCCTCTTGTCCTTCATCCCCATCTTTGGACATGCGTTGGACTAGTAGAACTTGGTATTATCCTCAAAAGTAAAAATTAAAGTCCTCCTTTATATTTTAACCAAACTTCATGTTAAGTCTTAAGAAGAATTTCTTTTTGGAAAGACTCACGTTTTGCTTTCAAGATAGTTTTTTTTCTATTTTAGGGAAAGTGTTACAAAATCAAGGGTTATATACTGCTACAAAACTACATAGTGGAAATAATGAATTTACAAAATCTAATTTTCACTTCATTCAGTATTGCAAGTATATTTTAGGAGTCACATTAAAAGGTAAATGAATACTGGAGGGCAGCTTGTCACTACATCTACAGAAAAAATGAGATAACTTTCTATTTGTATTATTTTGAAATATCTGTAAATCAAAATGTAAAAACTTTCTCACACTTTTCAGAAAAATAATGAAGCAACAGAGACCCATTCTGAAAAAATAGTTCTATACAATCAAAACCAGCAAAGCTGCGACAAGTATCTTTGTTTTACAGGCAGTTATTACCATATGGAAAGCAGCACATGAAAAAAATGTGATATTCTTTGTTTTGTCATTTTTTGTTTTTTAAAATTCCTGCTCCCAGTCCTGAGATCATACAAGAATAGTAATGGTTTTTTTCTTATTTTTAATTTTCATGTTCAGAGACCAAAAATGTGTCCTGGTGCATAAGGAAAAAAAAAAAAAAAAAAACAAAAAACTTTTAATATGAACTGAATTTAATGTATTAGCAATAAAATTTTTACTAAAACCAAAATAATTTTGAAATGCTGAAATCTGGCACTGAATTCTGGAAAATCTCGGGAGGATCAGAACAAGCTGCATTTCAATGAAAAGAAGAAGAAATACGAGATCTATGGTAACATTACAAGGAATTGTAATCTTTGAAACCCCATACTCAACTACAGACAACTTTCAGACTTGAGAGAAAGTGCCCTTAAGCTCCAGGAGCATACTTGGTAATTTGAACACTAAACAGTGGCTGTCACACTTAAAATGGGATGGGTATAGTTTGGAAAGGTCATTCCTAATGCCGTGAGACCTATGCCTATTCCTGTTAGGAAAATAAGAGGTAGAGCTGTTTCATCCACAGATGAAATATACAGAGGCATAGATGCCTTTCATTTAGCAGCAAGCAGAAAAAAGCACTGATCTATATTAGAAGTTAACAGATTTAGAGTCAAGTTGATTACTATCACAGAAACAAAAAACACTGTTGAGGGATATTAGAATGCCAGAGGACATTCCTCTTCCTATTTCTGTACTTTGATTATATACTTAAAAGTCTTTTTGATTAACTGCTTCTCTCTAGAACTTTTTATTCACAAAATAATAACCTTTCATCTTTCTCTTCCCCTTGTTATTCATTCCTATTCTGCATCTCTAACAGCTTTCTCTATTAATATTCATAACTCATATTTAATTAACTTACCCTTGTTATTCAGGATGAATTGTGATCCACCGATAGCAAAAAGTTTGACCAGCCATTTTGATAACAGTTCTGTTAGTGGCTCACTGCACTGAAAAAATTTGCATAATAGTGCCATCATATTGCAATATTATGCAAATCTTTGTCCAGTGATTAGCTAGCAGTACCTCTTGGCTATTGAGAGCTAAGAAAATAACTCTTTCCTCATGACAACCGTGAGCTTAGCACATTTTGTTCTGAGTCTTTTTTAGAAGCACAGTTTTATAACACTCCAACTCTAAGAGAAAAATTACCTCATAGTAAAAACTCTAGAGAGTTTTTTAGATAAAAACTCTAAGAGAAAAATGACCTCATAGTGCATTTTAAAACCATAAAACAAGCACTCTTGCCAGAAACTCACTCCCCACCTCTACTTTTTCTTGTGATAAGCCTCTGCGTTTAAATCTGCAGTGAAGTTTCTCTCATTTGGAACAAATTACAGAAACATTCCTATTAAATATTAATAACCTTCCAAACCTCCCAGGAGTAAATGAATGCACTTTTGTCAGAATATTAAGTTTAAAAACATATTTAAAGGCTCATTGGAATTACTATGAACTTGTACTTTTACCATATTTTTTTTAATTTAAAATCTATAAAAAGGAAAGAAGACAACTTGCAACACAGAACCAGACATATTTTACCTACGTTAAGTAAGAAACTATAAATGCAATATTTCTGGAAGGGTTCAGGCATGGCAGAAGTCCAATCCCATCCAGGACTTATATGAGGGCTGGCAAAAGGCAGAGCTTTGTGCTTTAGAATACATGCTGAATAATAGCACTGGGCTACAGTGTGGTCAGTGCTACATCAGTTTCTTTCTACCTTGACAACAAAATGCTGCTTTAGAGCTGTCTGGAAGATTCCTTGTAGGAGGACCTGTAGGTAACTTCTGTATGCTCTTTCTATGTCTGTGGCACCATTGTTTCCTGGGGCAGGCATAAAGATACGTAAGGAAATTCTGGCACTTTGTTAATCACACCTCAGGCAGGTATTTTATATTCCAAAGCTCAGCTGAAAAAGCACTTGATATTTTCTGGAGAACTTCACCAGTGATGTATCAAAAGCACAGAATGCACCGTTCTCTCTCCATCAGCAACACAGTTCCTTCATATATTTCCTGGGACTGTTCCCTCCACTGACACAGAACTATTAAGAGGTGTGTTTTCAGGACCACCAACCTGTCTCTTCCACTCCTTTGTTTTCCAAGTTTGTTATCCTTTTTTTACTGCACAGGAGTCCACCATGGTTTTCAGACAGTTATTGACACAAAGGTGGTCCAGGAAAGACCAAGAATCTGGCTCCAAGTCTTTTAGACTTAGAATGACGATTCTAGTTCTTTCAAAGCCAATCTTTAATTACCAAATCTTGTAAAATGCTGGAAAACACTTTTTCCTTACCCTTAATTATTTTAGTTTAATAATATAGAACTAATATATTTAGTTTTTAGTCTTCTTGTGGAAGAATTAAGAGGACACATCCCCTATAACATAAAGATAATTTTGTTATCAATATACTGCTAGAATTATCTACACATAATATGTATCTATTAATTTGGGGAAACTCTAAATTGGATTGAAGTCACAAAAAAAAGTCTCATCAAAGCAAGATGGAATTCTTAGATGCACTATAAACACTCCTAAAATCTCTTCACTAAGGAAAGAAAGTTTAAAGGTGCCAAATAGAACCAAAAATTAAATCCACTACATGATGTGAGAGTGGGGTTTTGTTGAAAAACATGTTATTTTCATCCAAAACAAAAGGACACTGTGTTCTCTTGCTTGTCAATAACTACCTCTGAACTATGGCTGCAGTTCAAAAGGTCATGTTCATAACACTTCTCTATTGTCCTGGTATTTGATGAGAGACACCTAATTGAAGAGAGCGCAGGTTATTCTAACAAGAAAATAGTTATTTAGCATGAAAACGTGTCAGCAGCTGACACTGTTTAATGCACACCCACCAATCATGTCTGTTATTTTGTTATGGTTTAAAACAGTAAATTATTAAAGAGTGAGTTGTAAAAAGGAGTTAAATATGTCTGGTGTGATTAATCTATGAATCTTGCATTATTTCAAGTACAGTGCCCTTATATTTGCATTCTCTTTGTAGGGAATTCTGGCAAAGAGTGGCATAATTAAATCAGATATCATCTAAATTGCTGTTTAATTTGGGTCTTGGTCTCTCTTTTTCTTTTAGGTCAGACTGTTTGAGAGGTGTGTGCCTAGCGTAAGCATAAGCACATTTAGCAATTCTAATGACTTTGTAATTTTAAAATCAAACTTTGGAGAAAAAACACAGTCTTACCAGAAAGCATAAATGCCAAGCCTAGGAATGAAAGGAAGGGAAAGGGAAGGCAAAGGCAAAGGCAAAGGCAAAGGCAAAGGCAAAGGCAAAGGCAAAGGCAAAGGCAAAGACAATTTCATTTAGAAGGGACTGTCCCATGAAAATTTCAGTTGCAAGAGACTGTACAATGATCTGACCACTCCAAGGCTGACCAAAAGCTACAGCATGACCTTATGAGCACTGTCCAAATGACTTAAACACTGACAGGGGGTATGGACTTAATCTCTAGGAGAGAAAGAATATTATTCAAGAGTTTCTTCAATGAACAGAGCAATAAGTGAAGCAAAGAAAAGTTATCAAAGATTAAGTTTATTAACTAGGAAATTTTCATCCTATATTTATATTTCAAAAAGCACCAGGCAAACAAAACAGCAGCAAGACCTCTACACTACAAGGAACAACATTTGAAGTTTTAGAAGTGTCCATGGAACCTGGCAACAGAATACAGACTGATTCCTAACAAAAAAGTACGTCACAAACTTTATAAATGCATAGATAGGCTAATGCACTTTGATAAAGAGACATTTCCAGAAATCTTGATGAAGAGAAGTAACTTGTATAATGAATTCAAGCTTCAGGTGCTTTGCTGGATGATGACTAGAACAGTAATCACATTCTGGAATCAGATATTAGATGAGCAAACATTACTCCTTAGACTTCTAAGAAAATCTAATTTTTTAGACATAGGTAAAGGAACAGAGGTGATGGTTAACAAAATTTATAAAACTAATATTTTGCATTTAGAAATTCAGAAAAAAAAGTGAAGCTCGTAATTCTTTCTCATAAGTCATGAACATTTTTACCTTTTGCGTATGAATAACAGTTTGCTGTGACTCACAGACAGTAAATAATAAGACCCTATGGAAAGAAAAAGATCATATAAAAAAATTCATTATTTTACTGCTAAGTTAACTGAAGAAATAATACTAGCACTTGGGATTTTTGATGCAAGGTTATTTCACTGGAAAATTCTGGACTACTCAAACCCACTTTTGCTAAAGTTTATGCTTGTGTGAAAAACATTATTTTAATAAACTGTATTTCATTATAGCAGGTAATTGGATCAAAGTGCATCAAGGAATTACTGGCCAAAACCTTAAAATAACCCCCTCTAGAAATAGGTGATAGGCAGTAGAGATCCAGGGAGTAGCAGAATCATAAAAACATTTCCTGAAAGACATTGTGGATATGGAAAAAATGGCTATCTGAGTCTGGTTTTGGGTTCACATTTACAGGCTTATAAAGCACAGCATCCACAAAGGCCTGAGATGCCCTGTCACCTGAGAATTTACGCAATTATTTTGATGACTCACTTCTAATGTGTCACCCAAAAATGACAGATCCTTTTAGAATCCAAGCAGATAGATCTCTCAGTTTTCTGAGGAACTCACAGTGTTTTTAATTTCACAGTGCTAATTTTATCTTCCTTTGCCTTATTTTTTAAGCAAGTGAAACAATTATGTGATCAATTAACAGGAAATTTTCAAGCAGAACACAGAGAAAAAAGTCTCCTTGCTTTTGTAGATACATAGTTACACCATATCGATTCTTAATATTTTTTTGGTAGCAAAATGTATATTTAAAGTCAGAAAAACTGAATCCTTAATAGTAAATTAATTAAAATTTTAGAAAAATCCATATTATTCATGCTGATATAAGTAAAGGGGTAGAATCCTATTCATCCTGAAACTGCTATGTCATCACAAGAGCTTAAACCAAATACCAAATCAAAACAATGAAGAGATTTAGACTTGTCAGGGTAGGAGGCCTGAATGAAATGCACAATTCCTTCCTAAATATTATACAATTCTCATATTTATTATCAGGCAGAATGATTGCCATAGTTTATTTGAAGTTTTGAATGCAAATATTTCAATAAAATAAAATGTGCTGGTATAAATAATTTCTAGAGGTAGGATTTAGATAATATATGATGAATTATAATTAGTGTTATTCTTCAGCTGTGATTCTTGAACGACAGGTGTTCTTTCAGAAATCAGAATTATTCTGTCTTAATGCATCATAAAGGAATAGGAAATTACTGTCTAATGGAAGCAGAAAAATGACCAGCTGTGAAATCTGTAGCAAGTATAATTATAATCAGAGCTACATTAAAGCACTAGCTACTTCAAAACCAGACACTGGGCTTATATACAGTCAAAGAACAGTCTAAAAGCAAACTGAGTGTAAATAACTTTCAAAGGGCTTTGCTGCCTACAGTGCACCACTGACTACATTGTAGTAGTGGATGTCTGATCACATGAATTCTGCTTTAATTTATACACTATGATATTTGTTCTGTAATTTAAAAAATCAGTAAAATTAAGAGACAACTTCCTGAAAGCCATCATATTCTAGTACATCTCTATACCATTCCTTCCTAGGAAAAACTCTTTATAACTCTCACGTAATAGTGGCTTTAGAGAAGTAGTAGTAGTAGTAGTAGTAGTAGCAGTAGTAGTAGTGGTAGTAGTAGTGGTAGTAGTAGGGTTTCCTAATTTGTTAACAATATAGTCCCAAAGGTGAGTGTTCCCTGTACATCCAGCAATTTATAAGTATATATGAGTATAATATGACCATATGTATATAACACAAACCATACATATTCCACTATTCCAATTGTGATATAAAGAGGTGTGGGTTTTTGTAAACTTGCCCTGTGTATTATGCCTTTATGTTAGGGAAGAAGAAAGCAAATTTATCACATTGCAAATTTGTGCCTACAGTCCCAGAATTCTTAATGGCCTCCTCAAAGCATAAGGAGAAGGAAATATACTTCTCCATAATTGTTCCTTTATACATTTGCATTTCATTAATTATAAACAAAGAGAGGAATTACCTGACAGGACAGCTAAATTCAGGAGTGTGAATCAGATCTGCAAGCACACTAAGACATTGGAATTATTTCTGATTCATATATTATTTACCAAAGAAAATCAAAGTTAAGTTTAACTGATATTCATAGGTTTAAATGATAACAAATTAAATGAATCTTTTTCAAATACAGATTAGACTAAAATATTTGAAAAGCCATGACAATAAACCCCCTGATAGAGCAGCTTTTAAGTACACAGAAGAGAACATAATCCAGGTTCCTTAACAATGCCTCTCCAGGCTTCTTTCACTGCAAAAGACACCTTTTTTGAGTGGATTTGTATTTTCCCTTGATGCAAACTCTGCCGTTGATGCAACCTGAATAGAACGCCCAGTAATCTGTTCACTGAATATAGCACTGACCAGCATATTAACTGGAAACTGCATTATTAGACATTAAACCATGTGCTCTTTGATCCTAGATAAAAACTGGAGATTTTTTCTACCCTGATTTGATTAAATTGTGGGACATGTTATTTCATTGTGCAGACATAACTGAATTATCATCCATCAGCTGACAAAATGCTTCTGTGACTGAAAAGGCAGACTGTCAGCCAAAGGGGAGACTTGAATAAAGATCAAAGTGAGAACAGATCGCAGAAAGGAGGGTTGGGGCTTTTCCCTAATACATAGTTTTTACTATACTGTGATGGGAAAAAAGGTCTGCTCATTTCACATGTAAGCATGCTCAAAGATTGCTGCTTTGAAGATAATTTGCCAGGGTTTTTTATTAGGGGGCTCCATATAGGCTCCCAGGGGTCTGTGCTTCAGCCCACAGCACACAGCTCAAACAGAAGATATTAATTTTCTTAAACCTAACTGCTTTGGATTTCAGAGTCACATTTACAGATAAGCAGAGGCAACAAATGAATATGAGGAGCACATGATATTTTTTTCCCATTTTTTCTCTTTCAATCTTCAGTGTGATGAAAATGTGTTCTTTGTGACACAAAGTTTTGTCTAAGATGGATGTACTACAATCTTTGGGTTTCATATTACATTTTTTTTTTATGCCAGGTACCATCAAAGTAACTGGATGCTGCAGGAAGTATATGATCTCCAAAATTACGAAACCAAGCTTCTCTAATGCACAAGAGTTCCTGAGCACTTCAGGTACTTAGTCTTCAAAACTGTGAAAGAGGACAGCTCTGCAAGTCATCATGAGGTGTTCAAGAAGATTGCACAGGTTCAGATGGTTCCAGCATGAATGTTTCACAATAAAGTACAACATGTACTTTATTATGTAATATACAGAAATAGTAGATTCTATCAATAACTAATTAATACTTTTAAATCACAACTTCAAACAAAATACACTCAATTTAGTCACTTCATACACCCAAGAAGGATCTTAATCTCACAGAACAATTTAACTGAACTTGGAACAAAATTACCAACCACAAAAATTACTTTCTACCCTCAAATCTTTTATTAGACTTGCCATATGCTTATCGAAAATAGAATAACTGGAACATCAGAGTCACCCTGTATTTTATCAGAATATCTTGTGAATTAACAAGTCTTTAGAAACACTGCTGAAAATAACCCATTACATCCAATTCAATAACGTACCACAAAAGTGTTTAATAAAAAAATCTATTGTATATAATCATACACTATATATAAACCCTCCTTTCAAAAAACAAACTCATACAGATTCAAGCATAAAAACGTCAATTCCATTTTTTATAGGATAATTTAGACTAAATCTTACCAAGGAAAGCATATAGGGCAGAAATACAGTGTTTAAGATGGGTGATATACTTTCAATCCATGACACCCAAACAGATATCTCTCTTCTCTGCTGACCATCACCCCAGGATCCAGGCAGCATGATCAGGGCCAGTGAAGTCTGAACTGACTGAAGTGTGGCAGGAAGGGTGAGCAAGGGTCATCTCACCCTGAGATCATGACGGACTAGTGACAATAAATGAACTTGGGTCCTGACTGATGACCTAAGATCATTCATACTCCATCGTGGTCTCTTATTAAAACCTCACTTAATTTAGAAAGTTCAGAATTGTTTGGAGGTTGGTTTGTTTGTATATATTTTAATTCTCTAATTTGTATAACAGAATGCTGAAGACTAAAGCTAGAAAAATCACTTTAGGCTGCATTTTTTCTTTCTGAGTGCTCAATACAGCTCCTATACTTTGCTTTTAAATATGATGTGTTTTCCCCTCTGTCTTCTCTTTGACTCTTAAAGCTCCTCTGTGAATTCATAACCTGTTCATCTGTACAGAACAAAGAAATAGGCAAACTGCATACCTCCCAGGTGGAGTGTTTGAAACACAGAATATCTTGAATGAATTATCCATGTAGAGGGACACAGAATATTAAATCCAAGACCTCTTATAACTGTGCCAGTTTTTCTCTTTCCTTCCAACTTTCTTTCTGAGAAGTGACTAAATCCTTATATATAGTATAGCATTCATTTGCCCCTAAAATAGTAATATCTGCTGTATAGTATCATTCCATACTTTCCTCATAAAGTAAGCAATTGCAACCCAATACCTGACTGCAGAAAAAAAAAAAAAGATGCCTCACACTATTATATTATTTACAATAATTCTCAGAGATGTGTAATGGGTATTTCATTAGTACACAAAAAAAAAATCTAGTATTATTAAAAATTAATTGACACAGGGCTAAGGACTGGATTTTATGAAAGATACAGTCAAAAGTGTTTACTTCTGTAAATACAGATTTTTTTTAAAATAAGTATCTTGTGTTAGCCTGTTTTTTTATGTTACATACCACACAGAATAAACTTATAAATTGGATCTGTCATTAGGAGACAACAGCATAGATAATGTCCTCTGATACTTAGTATATAAAAATGCACTCTATATCAATTCAATCTATAACTTCAACAAAAATTTAGATCAAGATTAGATTATATTACATTTCAAAGTTTTGAAGAACCAATCATGACATCTTTTCCAATTAAATACCTATCACATTCAAATATCCTTTTTCTTAACCGGGGACAGGGATCATAAATGCTGCATATTTTTAGGGGCATTCTGATGCGTTTCAATGAAAATCAAAAGAACCATTTACCCAAGTTGCTGAAAATTGAAAATTTAGCATGAAAATTGGTATCTTCAGAAAGTAATTACCAGCCACAGTAATGAGGATGTGTTGCAGAGTGAATTCAAGACCTATAGGCAGAAGGGGAATCTGTAAACATCTTGCTATCTGGTTTAGCTCCAGTGCAGCGTCTTAAGCCTTCAGGCCTGCTGGAAGTTACCCTCTTCATTTTCAGTACCCAGCTGGCAGCCACTGCTCACATGTGACAACACAGCATTTGTCAATTTGGGTATGGCCAGCTGGATGCTCTGCTCTGGCTGTTCACCACACACCACTGCACTGAGAGAGAAGAGCTGTGCATTGTACATCACCAGCTTCTGTTTACCAGCTATGGCACTTCATCTACTCCCTCATCCACACTATTTTCATCTCGTTCTCTCTGTGTCTGCTTGTACTATGCATGAGGCAGCTTCCTTAGCTCTGCCTTTACCCCCATCCCACCTCAGTTTTTTGCTACACCCTTGTGCTATACTGCTTATGGTTAGCCATTGACCTCCCATAATCGCCTGTTGCGGGGCGCCCCGTTAGCACCCCTAGTCAGTATCACACTGAGCTGCTTAGAGCCAGAGCTGGGCACACCCCTGAAAAACAGGAAGCACAGTATGGGAACTGCTGCAAATAAACAGCAATACTATAATTGTGATTCATATTTTCTGTGCAAAGGTGTGCAACATGAGTCACATGAAGTGGTGCTCTGAAAAGTGATCTAATTGTGAGTTGTATGCTGTTTCCAACCCCTGCTGAATGCTGCCAGAAGGCAATCTATAAATTACATTAACGTAAGTAAGGTCATTTGAACTGCACAATCTGTAGCTGAACACAAAAAAGATGGCCTTATTTGAAGAAATTCCCGACATTTAATAAGAGCTGTGGATACAGCTAATACCTATTTGGATATTCAAATACATGTTCATGTGTTTTGTGGTAATTTAGTTGTTAATACTTCGATATTTTTTATTACCTTTTTTTTTTGGTAGATGCATCACATAAATACATGGTTGTAACATCTCTCCTAAAACCCAGGGAGTACCAAGTATCTCTTCAGTTGTACCACTGCTGTGTGGACATGTACAACAGAGAATTCAATTGTTATGTACACAATCCACACCCTTCTTGCCTGGCTAACAACATATGTGCCCACTTTGCCATTTTTAATAGTTCTCTTAATGATGTAATTATACCTGTGTAAAACTTGCCCCTAATGTCTAGGTCAAGCATTCCTCTAGTTATTGTAAATATATTCGGAAATGGCAAGCCAGGAACACAGGTAATTAAACCCCAAGGAGTTTCCCTTAACAACAGCTTTTGATGTGCTGACAGTATTGAGTTCAGGACAAAACACTGCAGCTACTGCCACTTTTCTCACAAAAACCTCAGTTCTGTTGTGGCTATGATGTCAGTCACCATTTTTATGTGGTAACCTCACAGATACAGCTCTGATCCTGGCAGGACATAAAAGAAATCAAAGCCTGGACAGTCCAACGGCTGAAGACTGCTCCCACCTTTCAGGAAAGTGTTCTTATCTCTTGACTCTCCTCACCTAGTGAATGTCCTCTCTCATCTCTAGCCTCAGGAATGCAGACAGACATTGAGGGAGACTTATGTCTTCTACTGATGAACACAAAACTTATCTCCAGAGCCTACAGGTTGGACTTCTTGCATGAAGAAGAGAACAGTGGCTCTGTCTCCTGGCAGCAGTGAGCATTGAATTTGACTCCCAAAGATTAGGAATAAGCTGGTTATTCAACATACAGATAAAGAACATAGAAGCCGCTTAAATCTGGCAATGTTTTAATGCATTTTATTGAGTTAGAGGAATGGATTTCTGAGCTAGACTTTGCTGACATCTGCTTTTTAAAAAATCTGATGCTAATACTGATACTATTTTATATATCCTACAAAAAATTCTGGGAATCCTGGGAAAAATGAATAACTATAATAAAATTCCTTTGCATTTCCAATACATCCATTTATTTTTAACAATTTAGAACTTTATTTTACCAAATCTAGGCTCTCTTTTTTATGAAAGGATGGACTAGATGATCTTTTGAGGGTTTCTATGCTATGACTTGTGTAATGAATTCATATAAATACAAACACTAAACAAAACAGTGATAAACCTCTCTGCTGCAGATTAACAGCAAAAACCCAACAGCATGTCCCATCATCTATATGCTGGTGAATAGCCACTGAGCTTTGCACAGAGTTATTTCATAATCACTTTATGAAATTGGCAATGTTTTCCCCACAGCTGACATGTGCTACTGTACCATGGTTATTTAAATTTTGAATAAAAGCAGAAGGAGCCAGTCCCCAATTTAATCAGAAAAATAAAGCAGAGTAGATCTTGAATATTTGACAGTGCCACTAGCTTACAGGAAAAAAAAAAAAAAAAAAAAAAAAAAAAAAAGACCAATATTTTAACTGTTTACAAAGACATGAGTTACTGGAACTTCTGTTTTATAGTAGGACATTTGAGCTGCCAATTCTGGATAAGCATTGAAATTCGTTATTCTTTAAATGGACTAACTTCTGAGCTGAACCTCTTTGTAAATTAGAGAAATATGAGTAGCTCATAAAATACTTACTTGATTTTTAAGACTAGGGATGAAAAAACCCAAAACCTGTATGGAAGGTAACTCTCAAATATGTCCTTTTTCTTATTATTTTGTGTTGGATTTGTATTGTTTTCTGTGGTGGACATTTACTTCACCAACACACCAAGTATTGTGTTGCAAGTTTAGCCTGTGCTAAAGAGGTCTGTAAGTCACTATTTTGTAGGGTCCAGTAAATGAACTAAAATAAAGAAGGTTACTTTTTCCTATATAGATGTAAATTATCATGAGACAATTATTATTACTCATTTGATTGACAGCTTTCTTTCTAAACTACTACAATAGGTACTTTTCCACACTGTGCTTTGAGGAAGAGAACCGTGTGAAAAGTAAATATAGTAACATACTTAATTTATGTGATTTTAATTCCACACTTTATATAGGAATTGCACTTCAAACCCACAGAATGAGTAAAATTTTCTTACCTGAGCTAAGCAGCTAACATTAACTTTGTTCTTGGTTTTGTTCTTGACCCTCAAGGCTGACATTCTGTCTTCTTAGCATGAAGGTTTTCATCACTTATATTAAGTGGGTATTTTGTTTCTTGTCTGTACAGTTCTTCTAACAGTTACTAAGAGATTTATTTTCCATTCAGTAACAAAGTAAAAATTCTGTGATTTAAACCACACAGCCAACATATGTCTAAGAAGCACTGACCAAGTCTGCTACAATTGACAGGATTAAAAAAGAATACTTACCTCTGTTTTTTAAGTTGAGAGTCCACTATTTTTCTCTTTTTGGAGGCCATAGGCACTCAGGGTGGGGGTGGGGGGGGAGAATTTTAATTATTTATGTTTATAAGCATGGTACAGGCAGACTATCTTATTTAAATTTTTCTCTCTCTACATTTTTAATTTCCTTCTTGTCTTGAGTTATTGCAGGGTTTTTTATTTACATGGATTTCTAGCAAGATTCTCCTCAAGCCTGCTGCCACGGATGGATCATTTTGTAATGGCTGTAGAATTAGGCTTACAGTACTTCCAGAATAATTTTAATGATGACAATCTGAAGCAACATCAACTGCTTTGCATCTTTTATTCTTTTCAGATATTTTAATTCCTCGAAGAACAGATGATATTAATGTGAATTCTAGCAGAAAAGCACATATTTATTTAAATTCTTTACTTTCCTAATGAATTTTTGTAAAGGAGGAGCTGCATAACAACATTTGCATTAACATTTTCATTACCAAGGTCCAACTACATATTTTTAGTTGTCAAGTATAACTTATTTACTGTCTATTGTGTAAATCACTAATGAAATTATCTTAACACCAGACATTAAAAGAAAGAGCCTTTCATGTCTGTTTAACTAGCCATATATGATAGGACAGACATCAGAGAAATAACAACTAATTGTACCAATGTTCCCACGTTATCTATCCTGAGAACTTCATCTGACAAGAATAACAGAAAGCACCTTTCCAGGAAAAAAATGTGTCTGTATCTTGAACTCATACAAAAATGAGGTCAGGGTGAGCAGAGGCAAGCACTGATTTCTTCATGCTGCAAGGTATCTACCCATAGCTTCCTGCTAAGGGAGAGGAAATTATTTAGACAGTCTCCTTTAAGTACAGGTGATTTATTCCAATTCAGCACTTCCTCAAAAGCTCATAGGTAACAATCTGAAAATCTTTTCAATTTCATGAAAAACACATCAACACAATTCTCAGCTTTAATATTATGGCTATTTATCTGAAATATCAAAGTTCTATATTTCCTTTTATGAATGAAACCTGTATCTAAGGAATATTAAGATAATAATATGCATGTGAAGCCTTTTTTTGTTTTCTTTGAGGTTTTTGGGATTTTTTGTTTGTTTGTTTATTTTGTTTATGAAGGTTCATTGTTGTTGTTTTTAACAAAATCCCTGAAGGTGATAAACAATTTGCATTATATCTCAGTATAGAATATACTCATCCTCTCTGCATCTGTCCATGTTTCCAGGATAGTAACAAATTAATACATTTCCACTGCTTTCTGTAGAAGTAAATTAGATACTAAAAAGGTAGCCTTTTGGTGTATTATAGCTTGTTGTTGAAATAAAGTATGTCTAATCAAGACTTGTGGAAAATACATTAAGTTATCAAGGAACAGGATTCTGCTAGAAATTTTGTCTTTTTCGGCTATGTTTTTGGAACTTCTAAGTTATTTGAGTTATTTGTTATTTATGCTTCCACAAATATAAGAGAACACATGGAAGTATAAAATTGATCCAGATCCAGAATGAGCACCTCGGCAAATTTTTACTCAATTACCCGTCATGCACCTTTACAGAAATTGATTTACATCATGATTGTACATAGCTTGCAGAACAGCAGACATTATTGATTTAATTTAAGATTAGACTAACTTGGGTAAATATGATATAAAGCTGCTGCATGCAATGGGATCTCAAATATTTATCAAGCAAATTTGATACCATGAAAGTTTATACAAGATCAGTGCTTTCTATATGCAGTGGTGTGGTCATGACTGTGATTTAATACTCAGTGCTGTAGACAGAGTATTGTATTCTCAGAAATCCACAGTGCCAGAAGCATTTCCCCATGAAACAGAATTAGATGTTCCACTTGAAGTTTGTCTAAAATAAAGTCTGAAGTGTACTGAAAATTCTTAAGATCTCATCCGTATTAAAAGACTGTCTTGCACAGGTCCTGCTGGGCCTGAAAAACAAAGCTGTAGCAGAAATGTTAAGAACACTTATGGGCTTGCTGCTATGAGATTTCAAAGTCCTGAAGAAGATCTCATTAATATCTAGTCAATTCAGAGATGTATGAATGTAAACACTCCTTCTCCACACAAATTTGATAAACTTCTTGTTTTACCTCTTAAGCACTGACATCCTCTGATTTTCCTCCTCAGTTACTGTTTGAGTTGGGACTTGGAGGCTAGCTGAAAATACAAATTAAGCTAGCACTTGGGGATGGGAAACTTTCAATATCATTTTTCCTCCAACTTGAACAGAGATTATAGGGAGAAGAAGCAGGAGTAAAAGTGTGGCCAGATCAGAAAAAAAAACCTAGAAGGTCAAGCAAAAGAGTGAAAGGTCTGGCTAGGTGCACAGGGAGAAGTAAACACGTGCTCCAAGGCAAGATACAGTTTGAAGATAGGTAAAACAAGAGGAATGCTACAGAATAACACAGGTTTCCCAGCTTGAAGCAGGCATGACAGAAGAAAGGCTATGAAGTCAGCTGGAGAACACACTGCAGAACCTGACGTACAGATCAGGACAGAGCCAAAGAAAGAGGCAATAAAATAAAATCTGAAAAGACTATCAACTGACTGAATAACAATAGAAAACAGCTGAGATTCCCTTATACATTAGCAGGCAAACAAAGTCAGGGGTGCAGGCCAGGGATTTGCTAGACTCTCAGCTGCTTGGGATGCCAACTGAAGCTACCTGAAAGGCCGACAACTGAGTTAAAGCCTGATGGAGAGCCTTTAAATGGCCCACAGCTTTCATGTTCCACAAAGTGCTGTAAAATTATTCTTCTGAGAGCTCCTTTTTATTACTGTAATAAAACAAGGATGGTCTATAAAGATAGCATCATATCCTATTATTACATTAACTTCAAAGAATGATGCTGTTTCCTCTTAAGGTCCATACACTGGCTTCCTTATGGGAAAAGAATGCACCATATTAACTAGTCATTCAAAAGTACCCCTGGACTATCATATGCAAAAGATTAAGGGCAAAGAAGGTCCTGGTTCACTGGGACAGCTGGCAGCAGAAAGTCTGCAGAGAAGTTTGGTCCACAGAAATAAAGGCAAGGTTTCCACTGATTTTAAAATTTAAGCATATGCCTCGCTGAAAAACTCATCTAGCAAGAGTTGCACGTCATGATGTTATTGAAAAATTGGTGGACATAAAATGTCCAGATAGTATTGTACATAATGGGTTTACAGTAGGTTAAAGCTATGGCAGTCAGGCAGTAGCATAGAGAAGCAATACTTCAGTCCATAATATGTAAAACAGTCAAGTTAGTAAAGAGTTCATTATGAAGAATAGCAAGGAAAAACTGTGACAAATCTCATGTGATTCCTCCCAGCTAAGAAAGTCTGTTACTTGCCTTAAATCATCAACTATTAAATACAGTTACTTGTGAGAATTACACTCCTTATCCATGATCTTGTTTTTTCATACACCACTTAGGAGTTGCAACATTAAAATTCTGAAATTTTATAAGTACAGAGATAAAAAGTGTTTTATAAATCTAGATTCTCATTGTTCCTGTCCTGTAGGACTGTAAGAAGTGAAGAAAGCTGATAAATACTGCATTGCTAAAATACAGCCTTTTCAAAACTGATCTAAGTAATATATGCTCTAAAGAAGAGAAAACTAAATTTAACATAGAAATAGGATGAAAATATCTTCTGGAGGGTTCTTTAGTGAGGCAGATTATTTTCCACCTAGGACTCAAGGGAACACCCAAAACAAAATATGGAAATTCTGAAACAAACATGTCAATAGGAACCTATGATTCATTAAAACTCAGTAGTTACTCTGTGGTTTGAATCCTACAGAGAGCCATGACTTTGAGAGAAAACCCTTCCTTCTCTCTGCTGCCCAGAAAGGTGGTCTTGGCACTTATGTCAGCAGAGTCAAACCCACCAGTATGACACCTGTTGGGCTCTACATCAAGTTAGGAAATCCAAAACTGGGCTCTTATTCACTTTGTGGGTCTGCAATGTAAGGCAAACCAAAACATCAATTAATCTTTGAGACTTTCAGTCTTGGGTATCAGAAGAATTTTCAGGATCTGCTGCTTCCTGTTCATATCAGCTACTCACAGGACATGAATAATTAGTTTTACCTCCCTTTATACCAGAAAGACAACTATTGTAATCTCAGTGTCCACAGAGACATTTGTATTCTAGTAGAGTGATTCTCTCTTTTTCCATTTAAACTAAAGCCTAACAGTTCACAGTTGAGATGGCCATCTGCATATGCAGAGTTAGTATTCAATTCCATAATATATTAATATATTAATTAAAAGATTAGGAATTTCCTCAATTTTTAATTACTGACAAGCAGTCAGTAGAACAATAGTGAAAACAGTTACTCATTAACAAGTTACATTTAATCAAGTTGGAATGCAATTGTTCCTGTTCTCCTTTTATGTCTTCTTCCACACATGCGCTTGAACTGCTAAAAAGCCCCAAAACCACAACAAAAACAAACCAAAGTAAAAAAAAAGAACCACCCAAAACCAAACAAACAAAATAAAAGAAATCAAACACA
>VZSE01008496.1:104371-129851 GCA_013398275.1 Promerops cafer
AAAAAAAAAAAAAAAAAAGAACAAGCTCAGAAAGAGAAGATGAACAAGATTACTAATTTCATGCACTGATCTGGACAGGCTGGATCCATGGGCTGAGGCCAGTGGTGTGAGGTTCAACAAGGCCAAGTGCCAGGTCCTGCCCTTGGGTCACAACAACCCCAGGCAGTGCCACAGGCTGGGACAGAGTTGCTGGAAAGGACCTGGGGGTGCTGGTGACAGCAGCTGAACATGAGCCAGGGTGTGCCCAGGTGGCCAAGAAGACACTGACAGTTATTTAAGAATTCAAATCAATTTTTGAGGTTTTTTTTTTCAGCAGTGATGCCTCATGGAATAATGTTTGCCAAACAGAGGGTGGAGGTCACTAAGAATATACCTGAACTGTTTGAAAAGCAGATAGTATCAGTCATGGAATGAGACCTAATACATACAGCATATTCCTGCTCATAGTGAATTAGAAACATCTATTTTACTAAGTATCCAGAATGCATTCCACCTATTTATGAACAGGGCTTGTGCAGAATATATTTCTGGATCAAAAAATATACACAAAGTGTAGCTTTTGAAAGATATCACTGGTCTGTATTGTTAACATTCTTGGGAATGTTTGGCATCTGAACCAATGCAATAAAATGGGGGATTTGCCTTCTGTCCCCAAAAGACCTTTTTTGCAGCATTATCATCAGTAAATGCCTCTGCCTCAAAACGGACTAGCATAGATGCATGAATCAGCATGAATAATGCTGCCTTGATGAAAGGCACTTTTTTCATCTACTAGTAAAGGGTAAATATTTTAAAAGTTTCATAAAAGGAAAAAATAATAGTTTTCCACCGATATAAAGATAATATAGAAAAACATTTAGAGTAAAAAATCTGTGATCTACACTTAGGAGCCTCAGATGTTGGTGGGTATATAGAAGAATTCCTGTAATAGTCTTGAGTCACAGTTCAAACAGTAGCTAGCAATTCTGCACTGTTATGCCCAAATGCCAGTTTTTAATCTGCTGAATTTGCTAAATTCAGGGCACATTTTGTTGAACACTTTACACAACACACTTTTGTTTTTCATATTAGGCACACCACTGACATTACTCCTCCCTGTACACATAACCATGACAGCTGAAAATTAGAATATTCCTTTTTAATATGCACTTAAGCCATGCAGTCAAGAAATGGAAGTGGTACTAATTTCTTGTTAGTGTAAATCAACTGATGGAGTGTACATTGATAATTCTTGTTTTATTTTATCAATTTTACTTTGTTGGTTTTATGTAATCTTTTGAAAAACTAGTGTTTACTGCAGTGTAAAATCAACCGATGAAGCCTCTGTTGATAATATTGATTTTATTTTACCATAACAGTTGGTTAGAGGTGTAGTGCATCTCATTTATTACACCCCAAAAGATTCATGGGGCTCATCTTGAGCATACTTATTCCACAGATGTCAGAAGTATATGCAGGACTATAGCCACAGAAAGCAAAATTTAATGTCTCTTTGTGTATCATGTCACTGCAAATCTAATTGGATGCATCAGACAGTAAAAGAAATAGAGCTTACTCCTCTCCACATACTAATTTTGATTGTATTTGCAGAGCTAAAATACCATGGCTTTACAGGACACAGTGCATAAGAAACCAAGAGAGTGATCTGCTGGAATAGCTGTACTTTATCTGCAGGAAAACTGTCTGTATAGCATAGCTAAAACCAAGACAAAGGTACTTCTTGGGATACTGTTTTTGCCTAGCATCATGATCATACATAATTTCTTCCTCAGTCAACAGAACCATACTAAGTAGTACTTCTAAATCTTTAGTCAAGTGTAAAGAAGATACTACCCGTAATTACCCTTCCAATTTTACACAAATTTCTTACAAAAAGAATTTCGTAAGCACCACAAGAGTTTAGATTCCAGTGCAGCAACTATTTTGTAGTAAAATCACAGCTGCAGACTGATCAATTATTCAATTCTCTTCTGTGGTTAATTGTAGGGCCATAAACTATTTCAGATTGGATGGCTCCTTGGAAGATCATCTAAACCAGCCTTCACGTCTATGCAGGGTCATCTCTAAGAACAGATCAGGTTGCTTAGAGCTGTATTCAACTAGATACTGAAAAACCTCAAAAAATAAGACTGAACAAGCTCTCAGAGCAATCTCTTTCACTACTTTACTGTTGCTATTGTGGAGAAAAACCTTTCCTTATACAGACAGACAGATTTCCTCCTGGTGGAATGTCAGCGGCTGGACTTAATGATCATAAAGGTCTTTTCCAACCTTAACAATTCTATGATTCTGTGACATACAGCCTGATACCTCCTTACATGTATGGGAGGGATGTTCTGAGGTCCTTCTGAATCTATCACACTCCAGCTAGCTCAGATCACTCAGTTTCCCCTTACAATGCAAGAGCTCCAGCTTCCTGGGCAGTCTGGAGACCCTCTGCTGAACTTGCTCTAGTAGGTCATCCATAGGGAAGGTGGGAGGCCAGGGAAAACACTGTATAATGTTTGCAGTTTAGTGAAGAAGGTTGTGCTAATAGAGACTCCAATGCTACAGAATTCTTCTATGAATTTTCCAGCAGCATCAAGGGTGAATATAGTATGCATATTATTAAAGATCACAAAACTCATATGTGTATACATATGCTTTGTAAAGAGTAATTTAAGTTAACCAACAGATAAAATTAATTTTAGCTGCTAAAAAGATGTAATGAATTGAACATAGCTCAAGAATCCAGTTCCACTTTGAGCCTAAAGGACTTTCCTAACAACTGAAAGGCAACCCATACTAGATGAGGCTCATTCAGCACCATACTCAGTAACACTATCCCTTGATTTTTTTTTATTTCAGGTGATAAAACCAACTATTTCCCAGCTGTCAGCAGCCTTGCACTAATCTCTGTTCCAAGCTGAACAGTGCCATGAAATGTCCTTGGGCACAAGTACCACGGAAGCATCTGCTTCACGAGGTTTGCTCCAGTTGCTGCCTCCTTGAAGACAGTGAATACAAAAATGTACCTGTGTCATTCACAGTTCACACAAACCATCATTCCATACCCCAATGAAAGAGAGGCTTTATAGAAAAACAAAAGCAAGCTGTGCTTAAAAATTGAGAAAATTTTAAAATGACTAGCAGTGACCTTTTATCTGTGCTAAGTTCCCTATTTAAAATCCAGTCACTGCAAATGCAGAGATCTGATGAATATCAGAAAAATGATAGGAGGAACAACATAATGAGCTAATTACTGAAAATGGAGCAGACTAAATCAGCTACTCCTAGTATCCATCCAAGGGGCATCTCCCCAGTGCTGTTAGTTCCAGTTAATTCCTACCTCTGTGGAGTTTGGCCCTAAAGAAGGAAAAACATGAGGCACAACAATCATGCTTAGCTTACAGTGAAGTGCCAAACTAAATTGAATCACACACTGAGAATCACACACTAAGAAGTCTTAAAAGCCAGAAGGAAAAGAAACACATGAAAACAAAGCAAAACACATGAATGCAAAATTACTGTTTTTTAGAAAGAATGAGATTTTCCAGTTTACTAGCTGCCCTTTTTCACCAGTGCTGGCAGACACCTTTTTTTTTTTTTTTTTTTTTTAAAGCATGGAAAACAGTTAAGTGACTTCTATTCTATGGGAAATCTTTGGGAATCTTGCTAGAAATTCTTTACTATTTAAATAGTCCCTTAATATGCTGTGATATCAAGCCATCATTTTAAGATATAAGAATGATATTTACCCCTATGCAACAAGCTAGCACAAAACCCACACACTGTTTTGCTACTCCTAACTTCTACAGAATCCATTGTTTACTGTTAGGATTGTCATTTAGCATTTCTCTACAGCAAAGATTTGGGGAGAAATGCTACTTTAAGTAAAAGTTACCCAACTTTTTTGTTAAGCTAAGTACACCCTGCCCCCAGAATTTCCTATTTTAAAATAACATTAAGGAATAACACTGCAAAGTTAAGTTATGAAATATTGCAATTAAAAGTCCATTGTAAAGTAAGGCAAAAATCAGATACAACTGTAACTGTAAAAGCTGTGTTGCAGCTTTTAATAAACTTATTTGCAAGCATACAGGAAGGGCATATATGCTGATTTCTTCACAGATGTTCTGAGACCTTATGGTAAGAAACAAGAAACCTCAAGAAGCAAGAGGAAAGCTGAAGAATTACAGCTTTGATCTATAATCCTGATGCAAGTTGTGGACACTCTTCTATTGTTTGGCAATGTTGTGGGGAAGACACTACTATTCACATTATTGCCACAACAACATACCCAGCAACCACAAGGATAATCTCTCCTTATCCAGTGTAACATGAATTTATATTCATAGAAAGAAATAGTAACAAGAGAGGAGACACTTCAATATTTAAGGATATTTTAAGAGAGGAAAGATTTCATAGTAAGCTTCTAACCCTAAATTTATTTTTTGTCTCTTATGTCATCCTACCCTAGATGCTATTCCAACTTTTTTTCCCTCTTTTTGTGAGAAAAAGGTCTCACCTCAGCCTACACTACCAGAAGAGGTGATGTGTCTACAGACAAGAAGACTAACAAGTCCTGAGGACATGACATTCAGCTGTAAGAAGCAGGAGGTTTCTTAAGCCTGTAAGTGCACCCTTCACCTAATGTTATTCCTCCTCCTTCCTTCCTCAAAATCTCAGTAGGGAACCCAAAGAGCATTAACGTTCTTCAAAAATAATAGTAATTTTTTATGACAAGGTAATTTTTTATAAAAACAAGAAAGGAACATATGCACTTATCTAACATCAGTATATCAGATATTCAACCACAAATTAGACACTCACAAAATATCAATATTATGTTTTGTCCTATTTTTGAAGATCCTTAGGCAATATTCTCCTTATCAGAGTAAAATGTAGATGCTTTCTTTCTAAATGTTAGTTCTCATGATTTTTTCTCTGTGCAGACTCAACAGTACACAGATGATGCTCAGTGTCCAATCACAAATGCTCAGTAACCAATCACAGGTAGCCCTGCACACAATTAATGAGGGTTTCTGAGTGGTTGGACTCTAATAACATTTTCAGGTCCTTTGTCATAATTAACTACATGTGTTACAGGCACATGGGTACAAAATGTGATTTGAGAACAGGCAGCTGCCACTAGGAATTAGTTGCTACTAGAGAGAGATATATTTAGCCAAGAGATAAACTGATGGTAACATTTGAAGCTGAATGATTTTAAATGCGGACCCCTCTTTAGCGGGTAAACAATATAGTCCTGTCTTTCAGTCTTTATTTGCCCAAGTTAACTATTTTGCAATAGCCCTTTTTGTGTGAGCAGGAATCACTCTCATAGAGGATGCAGAACTGAGATCTAAAGGTGAAATATAAGATTTTCACTTGCAAGCGATTTCAATTCTGGAAGTTTCTGAAAACAGGAAGGAGCACAAAGACAAAGAACTGAGTTTCTTCTGAACATGTTCTTGCTCATGGTAGAGGGAAGTATGCTATTTTCATGCACATAAGCAGCATTCTGGCATGGAAGTCAAATCACAAAATTTACTTACGACTCCCCTCTTTGAAGAACCCCAGAAATTATTTTGAAAAGACATGGAAAAGTACAGATTTGTGCTAAAGCCTGTAACAGACTGAAAGAGACAAAACTGAAATGATTAGTATCACATGCAGCTTATTTACTTAAGTCATATGCTGCAAAATCTTGGCTTGGGTTCAAGGGAAATGCCTGGCTTTTAGGAAATAAACTATTTAAGATTTCTAATGCAGAACACTACAAAGGACAATTAAATTACAGTCCAGATAATTAACAGAAAGAGGAATGGCAGCAAGCATTACACAGTGTTCCCTGACAAATATAAACAAATGAGAAAATGTATTGGTGAGCAGAACTTGCTACTGAGAAAACTAATTACGTATCTTTTTCCTAAGCTATGGTTATGAAGCACAGATTCCTGCCCCCATGAATAACAGGAGAAAACAAAGAAATTCTTGCCAGTTTGTTCTAAAGTTCTTTCCTGATCTAATTTATTGATCCAGGAGACCTTTTGCTGCCTGGCCCATGTCCCATTGGGGTCTATGTTGTCCTTTTCCAAACATGAAAACATAAATATTCACAGAATATTTTGGGAAAAGAAGACAACTTTTAAAAGCATTATAAAACATGACCAATTAAAAATTCTAAGTGGCAAAAAAAATCATACAAAGTCCTCAGCAAGTTGTTTATATGGCACTGTGTCACTAATTATAAAGCAGCTTTTGCTTACGAAAAATCATGCCCAGAAATGCTTATAAAATATCAAATTTAAAGAAGTACAGTCTCTTTCTCCATAGGAAGGATTAATGACAAACAACACATGGTGGCATGGGCATTGGGATCAAGTGGACCCTCTGCAGATGGCACCAAGCTGATTGGTGCTTCTGACACACCTGAAGGATGGGATGCCAGCCAGACGGACCTGGACACGCTCGGCAGGAGGGCCCATGGGAATCTCATGAAGTTCAACAAGGCCAAGTGCAAAGTCTGCACATGGGCCAGGGCAATCCCAACAAATACAGGCTGGGCAGTGAATGGATTAAGAGCAGCCCTGAGCAGAAGGACTTGGGGGTTCTGGTGGCTGAGAGGCTGGACATGGGCACTTACAGCCCAGAAAGCCAAACGTGTCCTGGGCTGTATCCAAAGAACTGTGGCCAGCACTTCCCAGCTGGGGCCACCAACTGGGATTGGAAGGATTGGATGTGTTGAAGCGAGTATGGATGAGGGAAAATGATCAGGGGCCTTGAGCACCTGTTCGTGAGGAAAGGCTGAAAGAGCTGGGGTTGTTCAGCAGGGAGAAGAGAAGGCTTTGGGGTGACCTTATTGCACCTTCTAATACCTAAAGGGTAGTCTATAAAATGGCTGGAAAGGGAGTGTTTACAAGGTCATGTAGTGATAGGACAAGGAAGAATAGCTTTAAACTGAAAAAGGGCAGATTTAGATTAGATACTTGAAAGAAATTCTTTACATTGGAAAGAGGATAGTGAGGCACTGGAACAGCTTGCCCAGAAAAGCGGTGGATGCCCAATCCCTGAAAGCATTCAAAACAAAACCAGGCTGGATGGAGCTTTGAGCAACCTGGCCTTGTTGAAGGTGTCCCTCTCCACGGCAGAGGTGTTGAAGCTAGATGATCTTTAAGGTCTCTTCCCAAACACTCAACCCAAAACATTTCATGATTCTATAAACACCTTTGGAAACTATAAGCGGTCTACAGAAGATTTTAAACCTATCAGCCTGAAACAGGTATTACGACCTATCTTCAAAGGATTGGAAAATATAACCTCATATCAAAACAAACAGGTGTGTATTTGAAAAAATATAGTATCAGCACCATTTCCTGGACCAAAAAGTATAGATTTCCTAGAATATTCTGGATTCTGCTGCAAAGGCTTTCCAATAAATATCCATGATTAAAAAAAATTCAAACAATCATTTGGTCTCCACAGAGACATCAGATCAAATAATCAATATACGTCTATTTTTTCCCTAAAATGGATGCAAGCATCTATACATACACAGTGGGATTAGGATTTATTGCTTCAGTTGAAATTTCTGCCTTAATGGCTATGCTTTTTCTGAAAGCATTTCTGAAAAATTAACAAAGCTGGCATATTCACATCTTAGAGCTCTAAACTTTCCTGACTGGTAGTTATTACTGTCCATCCCAGCTGTATTCCTTCTGAAAAAATCTTTTTTTTTCACCAGACAGTGAAATTCAGAATGTGAACAAAGGCACCTGGTTCTAATAAACAAACAAAAAAAAAGCCCTAATATTGTTAACAACTGGCATCATCTCAGCAATGGCATCCAGCTAAAGGAGGCTTCAACATGCATAACACTGATTCATTGGTTCATGTTGGACTCCTTAATAACATTTGTGCTATTCATAATCTGCCCAAAGTGCTCTGGTGGTCATCAATTTACAGTACACTTCTGACAAGTCATGACTAAACTGAAATTAATCTATCATCCATTGACTGTTCTTGTTGTCAAAGGCCTCTCTTTTTTTTTTTTTTTTCAGCTGATAAAGGTGTGATTCAGACATCAAAAATATAAGCATCTATTTTGCTATATTTATGCCCACTTCTTTCTTTGTTTAATAGAACATATATTTCTATTAAAATAGAAAGAGAGGAAAATTTTAGATGGAACTTTTGTTTTAGAGATGCATTTTAGTATGGAATAAAGAATCTTCTAAAGATAGATAGTTCTGGCTACCAGTCATAGAGCCATGGCAGACTACTAATTTCAGACAGATAGCTAAATTTTAGCTTATTAAGAGCTTGAGTTTCTGATTCCACTTCTAAATTACCTCCCTTTCCCCCACTTTCTAATCTTACGCCTGTATCTCCATCTAATGAAGCTTGTTTCTTAACTTGTGTCTTTTCACTTTGGGGGAACACTGAGAACCAGCTGTGTACCAACTGAAAACCTGTCCCTTTGTGTAAGAGTTACTTACAACTTCAGAACAGATTAAATGAGAATTTGCTACTGTATACTTTTCTGAAGGCTTTTTTGTTTGAATTACTCAAAAGTTAACATCATCAGGTTTGGAAGTCCTGTCCATAAATTTACCAGATTTAGAAATCTGAGTGGAAATCTCATCATAGGTCCAGGAAAAAATTTAGTTGTGCAAGAGAAAATTTTTCTGATGTAATAGTTAGAAGCCAACTTTAATATAAGGTGGCTGTTATATAATAACCTATAATATAAGGTGGCTGACTTAATCACAATAGTCACAGCACTAATGGCTAAGTTATATTTGCAGATGATTTGGTTCTAGATGAAGCACAGTCAATCACTTGTATTAAGACTTCCAAGGACATTAAAAGCTATTAGATTTATTTTGTTTCTCCCTAACCTACTCAAAGACCAGCTACAAAATCCCTTTCAGAAACAGAAAACAGAACTTATTAGTCTCCTAAATGCTAAAAATCTGGCAGCCCTTGAGGTACAATTTGGGCTACCAAGGGGATGAATCACAGTGATTCAACATTAGTTCTCTCAGTCTTGGAAATGATTGCCATAGAGGAAGATTTTTCTATGATTAAATGCTATATGTGATCAAAAACCGTGAAACAGTCAACTACACTTAAAACCTTTGTACTGACAAAATCCATAAGACATTCAGAAAAAAAAATCCTGCACTACTTAGATTTATAGTTATAGTCACTGACACAAAACAATGGAAAATATAATAATGGACATTTTATGTGGATAAAAATTTGTAAAATAAAAGAAACTTCCAGCATTTAAAATTCTATTTTAAACAGGCCATGTTTATAACTACACTAAAGAAGATATTCCAATATCACTGGATTTAACTATATGCTTCCAAGAGAAATACTGTAGTAGAAGGTGAGTGTTACTTTCAAAAACTTGAGTTGTCACAAGAGACATACACTCAATTTTGGTCTGCTGAAAGTTATATTTGGGCAACTTACTAACTCAGTCTTTCTTCTACATGATCAGAAACAAAAAAACATCTGTAAGGAAGAGTTCTCCTGGCATATAGGATACCATTTTCTAAGACCTTATGTACACAAGGATTAAAAAAATACAAATTTACTATCGCATTCAGCAATTTTTCTGCATTGGTCTGTAAATTAGGACAAACCACTAGGTACTCTGCATGTTCTCGCTGTATTAAATGTAAGTAAATCAGGTAAAAAAAACAAAGGTCAAATAAAAAACTCCCCAAACTTAAAAATGCAGGGATGGTCATGCTGTACCCCTGTGTCACTGCTTCATGTTTGAGACCCTTGGTTTGGTACCATACTGTGTGCTGGCCACACTGCTTTGCACAGTGATTGAACTGAGACAAAATTGTTTAAGATGAATGTATGTTCATCACTGTCAACAGAGACAGCCCCTAGCACCTTGCCAGAATATATTCAAAATACAACAGTCTCCTGATGCACACTTAACTCAGTCTTGCCTGAATATCTCCCACTCTTAAAGAAGGTGTATATATTAATTTACTATTTTATAACCGGAGAAAGAAAGTCATGCAGTGTTATTTCACTTCCTAACTGGCGACACAAAATGAAAATATCACAGGACTAGGTGAGCTAGACTAAGTGTATGAAACTAAGAGCTCAAGAGAGAATGGCCATTGCAAGTCGGGTGAGAGACAGTAGTGCTCCTATGTTTGCACAGGGAAAATAGCGCTTTCCAAGAAAAGGATACTCAACTTATTTTTCCAAGATGCCCCACAAGAGTTTTTGTTTCTAGCCAAATACACTAGGCTAGTGTATTAGTGTATTTGTGTACTAGCTAGGCTACTACTTTTCCCTCATTTTCCTTCCTTAATTACATGTGTGAGAATGTATTTTATATCTGCATTCCTTCCACAGACCCTGTCTGACTGTCCTACAGGACACCACTGGCCCAAACAGGAATGGCTAAGAACCACTGCACTGGAGCCAAGAATTTCTAAAGGAATTCAGACAGGAATAGTCTGTGATATCTGACACTTCAAAAGAAGAAAAAAAATTTATAATGTAGCATAAGAAAGCTAGCATGTAATCTATCAGACACTACAAAATAAAAAACAATCTAGCTCTTAGCAATATTTAAAAATGGGAATCAAAGCACAGGTATTACCAGAAGCTTTCCTGGAATTCATCAAGTTCCTGACTCTGCATCCTTCACCACAGTGAAAGAAGAAGTCCACAGTCCTGCCCTGCCTTACCTTCAACCTCTTCTGTGATCACTACTACCACACAGCTCTTAAAAATCCTTGTTGTAAGGGACAGGCTGGCAAATTTCCTATTTCCCTAGATCCCGTTGTTTGCAAAGTATTAAGATTCATCTGTATATAGCAGAGGCCTGAGCACTAAAATGGCCATGACTGAATAATCTTCCACTTGTCTAGCTAGGAAATACAGCTTCATAAAAAACAGGGAAGCTTTTCCTGGGAGAAGGCAAAGAACTGATTTGTTTTCTAGATAATACACCTGTGTTTATGGCCAGTCTTGCTGGGTCAAATAAAAAACATTATAGCTACTTGGTATCCTCTCTAATAGTGTTTACTAAATATTAAGGGAAAATTGCAACAAGGTAGACATATATGATAGTCCTTATTAATATGCCTCCAATCTCCAACCACACACAGCTCTCTGGTTCCTGAGCTAGGAGTAAAGTCTGTGTCTATAAATACTACCAGTGAGTATCTCGTAACAATGAGTTTGCCCAGACTTCTTTTCATTCAAGTAAACTTTTACTAAGAACTGCCATTGCTTGTCTATGTGTATGGTACTGACAAAATTTATAAAAAATTCCAGGTTTTCTTCTTTCTATCTTTAAAATCACAGGCTTGTTCTTCTCATGCAGACCAGCTATTATGATGGCTGGTTTAAAACAGGATATTTCTTTAGAGTGCCTTAGCCTTCCAATTAGAGCAAGAAAAAAAATTTAGCTCTAAATATGTAAGTTTAATCTCCAGAGCTGAAGTCCAATTAAGAGTGTTATGTACAAATGCCTTCTATCATTACTTCTTCCATGTACAAATGCCATCTTCTATCATTGCTTCTTCCGCTTAGCTTTAAGGTTCCTGTTTCTGCACAATCATAATGGCATTCATAATCTTCATTTGAGGCATTTGTCCTGGACTATCTGACTTTTCTGTAAGGTCTTTTCATCCTTCAGGCTGCTAATTATAATCTTGCTTCAGGGTTGACATTTACTTTCACAGGACTCCTCATATATGCTTCCATCACATCTTTCTGTTTTCTCTCTTCTCCTCTAATTAGCACAATACTGGCTATCCCAGCATTTCCATTTCCCAGCCAAAGCCACTACAACCCCCCTTGCCATTATATGATCTTTTTAATGTCTTTCTGCCTTGATAGGTTCCATACTACTTGCATCATGGCAAAAGACATGTTCACACTCACCAGCTTTTTAGTGAGCTTCTTTGTCTACCAGACACATCATGTCTGAAGACCAAACTGATTTCCTATTGATCACTTTTGCTTCTGTTGTGATTCTGCTACATGCCACCAGCTCTACCTTATGGGATGCAGCTATCTACTGACACTATTTTGAACCCCTCAATAAATTAAACCACCAGAAGCAGAGTGCTACAAAAAGAAAGCATTATTAATATCTGACAGATGGACATTCTGAGAGGGAGTTGGTCTAAATAAGAGCAGAAAAATCATTGTTGTCTCATTAAGCAGAGAAGCAAGACAAATACCTGAATCCTTTAGGTACTCTATACAAGACTACCACCATATTCAAAATATCATACAAGCATACGATTGGGGAAGTAGCGATTGTGAGCATTCAAAAAGGTCCAAGTGCCACTTGTCAGCCCAAATACACAGAAGCTTTCTAAATCAAACCATGAATTCCTCTGTCTGTTATACAGATGACCAGTGCATATCCTGTTCACTTGTTACAGGTTTCTTTAGCACATTGACATCAAGTAAATAATGGGCCTGCTTACACATTTTTTTCTCATCTAACCTGTTTCTCAATGGAGGATTGTGCATTTTGGACAAAATTAAGCATGTTTGTGAAAAAAACCAAACCAAGCCAAACCAAACCACAAGCTTTATAAAAAACTAAAGTATTATTCTTGCCTTTTTTTTCTGGAGTAAAAAACTTACATTATTTCTCTCCTTCTATTTCCTTTAGTTCCTCTATATAGTACAATAGGGTTTTTTCTTTACCTGTTGTCGGTTTGAACTTCATTCTCCATATGAAGTATCTCCAGATAACGAAATAGTCCTATTTCCTCTGAAAATACTTAACCAGGCACATGCAGTAGCCATATTAACTGTTTTTCCTTGGATTGTTAGTAGGAAACCCTTTGTTTTCTCATATACCCAGATCATGCTTTCATTCAGTGATTGTTAACTACATAACTTACACTTTAAAAAGTACTTTCTTATTCTTGTTCCTGAAGTGCTTGATTTGATATTGTTATATTAAATTCCAATTCTATTACCTGACACTTGAAAGCTAGTAGGGTTTTTTTTATGTATGACACACTGATTCTCTTCTACACCGGTAACATGTTCCAACTTCCCATCATTTACAATTGTTATTAGCATATACCCACTATGTATTAAGTTTACTAACTATTTGAGTCCTAAAACCTTTACACAATGCATTTTAAGTCTGATGTCCTCTCCTATCAAAATAGCTTGTCATCAGTTCCTCACCCAGTCTTCTTTCCAGTACTGAAGTCAGTGCTTTCCAGGAAATTACCTTGATTTTGTTCATACAGTTTAAGAATCTTACATTTACACCAGCCAGCTGAGATGCTCTCATACTTCAGCTCTCACCTTTTTATTTCACTGTTAGCATACGTGATGCTACATTAGGTGTGATCACATGTTGCAGTGCACCTCATGTATACCAAGGGTTTTCACGTTGGAAGCAGTGTGAGGCTCTGCTCTTTGTGTTCCCAATAAGGTCAAAAGCCAGAGAGTTCTCTCCCTATTTGGTTGTGTGCCAGCATGAAGCCACCTCATAGGGTCTGCTGAACCCACCTGCTGCAACCTTACTGGGCAGAGTGCCAAGAATCCTGCCTCAGTTTACACGAAAGAGGCTGAACAAAGAGCCTCGTGGCAGTTTTGGGGTGTTCTAGCAGGAGCACAGGCTCTGAGCTCCTGGCATTGGTTTTGCTCTGTAAGAGTTTGTTATTTTTGTCTTTATTAAAAATTTCTTTGTTTCAAACTCTCCCTTTGATGCCGTCCTGCTAATTTTAGCCACTGTGGATTGCTGGACAAACCCAGACGTGACGAGGGTCACTGAAAGCTCAATCAACCTCGCTCGCAGTGACCCCCATCAATCACATCCACTAAAATCTAGAAACCCTAATCACAAAATTCTCCAAAGAAATTGCACCTGAAGTAAATTGCACTAATGTCTGTTAAGAAGTCTTGTAAGATGACTAGAATTTGAATAACTTTTGGGGAAGAGGTCAGAAATAAGCAGTCCCAAAAGACTTCAGGACATTGCAGAAAGTACACGTCCTAATTTTAGGTGAAGATAGAATTCTGAGACACTACATATCCAGGTGTTTCTTATTTAGCTCAGCTCATTCTGGAATGCTTCATTAAGATGAACAAATATAGGCCTTAGTAATCAGTGTCACAAATCAAACCATCTATAAAGGAAAACCAGAAACCCCTGAGAGTTTACTTCATATTTGTTTTTGCAGAGTGAGCTTTATTTCCAAATAAAATAAACCGAAGTCAATAGTATCTAATCTATATGGGGCAACAATGCACACTGAGTATCATTCTTGCTGTGACAAGAAAAAAAATTATTTCCTGTGGCAGACCTAAATTCTTTTTATAAATACACATAAATAATAACCTGATGGCCAGAAAAGTAAGAACTTTCTCTCTATATATATGCAGCTACCATCATAGATAGATAGATAGAGAGAGAGATAGACAGATAGACTAGATAGATAGACACCATACTAATTTTAGAGTAGACAAGTCAGCATATTACACCACTGACAACTTACATCTGAGTTATTGACTGAATTCATTGAGGTAAAATTCTCTGTATTTCTCAAACTGCAATTAATGAATAAATAAAGTCATAACAGGTAAAAGCTGGGGAAAGAATTTGTTTATGAAGAGCAACAATCTAGGTTAAACCAGAAAATACCAAGATGATTACAAAAGAACAATATGTTTGTTCAGGAAAGATTGAAGGAGATTAGCCTTCAACTACACTGAAAAGAAAGAAAAGTGGAAAAAGCAGTTTCTCTAACAGAAAAAAAAAACTGCAACCAATATACTAACTACTTTATCTTATCTGACCAAGAAATAGCAATGTAAATACAGAGCTAAATTCTCCAGAGATGCTATTTTGCTTGATATCGTAATTTCACATGTAAAATCTGCATGCATTGTCCATTATATATGTAAACTACTACAAACATCCTCATGTGATGCAGAGACCCTGATGGCTCTGTGCTCTTACAAAATGCACCTAAGCTTACCTCCTGAACAAAATGCAAATTGACTAGCATTGAATAAAAATTAATTCCTTTTGTGTAACCCTCGTATCCTCCCTGAGTCACTTGTGTCCCTTTCAACCCAGCATAATTTCAAAACGACTTCAAGATGTTCTAACAGAGCACAGGCAAACAGCTTGCATTGAGCAGCAGGAGAGGGCAAAAGTGAGCTTTAAATATTATCTCTACACTCCCATTTTCATGGTATTTACATTATGGCTCCTGTCCAAGGCTCTGGTCCTGTGATTTCAAAGCAACAACTGCACAGCAAGAGTGCAACATTTTGCTCTAATCTACAACATGAATCTTATTAAAATTCAGCAAAGAGCCTGTACGGGCTTTTTTTTTTTTTGTTCCTTTGTAGATTCAGTGCAACTGTATAGATGTTATAAATTTGCTGCTAAATTGGTTCATGGGACCTCACAACACAGTTGATTTCACTTTTAGGAATGCTGTCAACATTATTTTATTTTAGTAGTAGGCTTAGTTTTGCTTATTAAAATGATAACTTAGTAAGTATAAGTTACATTGACAGTTTAAAGTACACTGTCAGATTTCTCTGAATTCTGTTGAGCTTGTACAACTAAAATAGCTTATTTGTTTTTCAAATTTAGTCCAGTGTAACTGTTCTTAATCCAGATCCCACAGCAAAATCATTCCTTTCATTATTTCTTTCCCACCCAGACTCTTCTCTTGGAAAAAAAAAAAAAAAAACCCACAAAAATCTTGATATTCAGATACAGATCTATGAAATACTCTCCTATCTTCTCTTTCTTTTTCTCATCACCAGCTTTAAGGGAGCCTATGTAACATTAAATGATATTTGCATGTGTGCAAGTGCTGGTTCATGACATTGGTATATGCTTCCTGACAGTCACAAGCTGGTGACTTGCAGATCATTATGTGGAAGGCAAAGGCAGCTGTAAAAATGTTGTACCAGAAGGCAGTCTGGTCACAGGTCGTGGGGAGCTGCAATTACTTGAAGGGTGGTAGTTTGATGATTTGTTGGCCTAAAACATGGAAGGATGCATTTCCCTGGAGTCCAATGAAGAAAACCGCCCAAGACACGTTATATAAAAGTTCTGGAAAGGATCTTACACTAGCTAAGCTCCTCTTAAAGAATTCCCACATAAGATTCAAGTTAAACAGTGAGAAAAGCCTTATTTGGAATGCTAAATAACATCTTTTCTTTCCAATTAATATATGCTTTTGAATACAGATGTATCGTTTTGCAAATAACAGGACTCTTTGTCAAAGAATATTTAAAGCAATGTGAAGTAAGCATTGGAGGGTTCTGTAAAGCACAGGACTTCATAAAAGAGTGAAATCCTTGACCCAAGACTCTAGAAGGCTTTCAAAAAACTGTTGGAATATTGAGAAAAATAGTGGAACTTAATGCTGGTTGCAGTTGCAGAACTAACATTTACCTCACATTTCCTCTCCAAAATATTTGAGGCCAGGATTCTGCAACCACTTTGGTGTGTATTTTACAGCAAGCATGCAGCATCAGGACACAGGGTTGCCTAGCCAGACAGAGTGCCAAACTCACAGTCACCATCCTTTTTTTTGAGTTGGGTTTAAAGACAGTGTTTAAAACCCTTAAGACAGGCACTTTTTAATAGCAATAAAATTGTAATATCTCATAAATATTTGAACAGACAGTGCTGCATTTTAAATAAATAGCATATGAATTTTTAAAAGTACAATCACTGGCCAGCATGGCCTATCCCACAAAGTTTACACCATCTGCTCTTTTCACTGAAATCTGAACTCAACATGCCTTTTACATTGCCAAGGCCTTTGGTACTGAAGATTGAACCCTGGTTTCATACAAGAAATTCAGTTAGTTTTACAAGATGTTTATAATGGATGCATCTATATTTTCACACATCAAATACTTCCCAAGCATTTCTTGCAAAACATTTTTAATGAGTACAGTTCTGGGTTTTCCAGTAAAGGACTGCAGTATCACATCTTTTAGCACTTCCGCAGTGTGATTTTGTAATGTTTGGTAGTGTGCAAAGAAATAATACGAACTATCACATGTATATCTCATTTTTCACACTGTTTATGGTGCCCTAATTCATAAACTCTTGGTCCCATTTTCACTCAGATTCTTGGTGCTTTCTCTCACATCCTGCCTCATAGTATGAGCAATGGCAGTCAGACTTCCAATAGCAGCACACATATTATCTTTCCAGTCTCTGTTATATTTCCCTCTGCTCTGATGCCTTTAACATTTAAGCTATACTAGTTATTTATATTTTTATACATTATATAGATTATTTAAATTACCAGTATGTACTGAAGTTTACAGAAAAGACAAACTGTTTTGTCACCTTTTAGACAAGCAGTATCTCCCCTTCCTACTGTTCATTACCACTTGAATGGCTGAAAGAGAACTATTCAATGATTTCTTTCTTGGCTACCTACCTAAGATGATGGAAAATTGTAGATGAATTGGATCCATGGGTGCAACTTTAATATAAACAGAAAAACAAGTACAGGAAATAGAATATAGAATAAACAGGGCAAGGTAAAGAGAGCACTAACAATCCCTAAATTCAGGAGATATACAACTTCTGAAATTAACTAAGACTTCTTTAAAGCTATTTTGCTAGCGATTAAAAACTCCTGGTGGTTCTCTGATAAATCTGAACAAAATAGTTCTCTCTGTGCTATAATAGGCTTTCCTTTGACTGTACAAATTTTCAGTATTTGTTGTTGACAACTCCAGATGCTATGAAAAATAAGGGTAAAAAACAATTAATCAAAAGTAATGATTAATAAATTTCACAAGTATTTCTGAGAATAAAGTATACCAAATATGACTTGCACGTAAGTGGAAGTATTCTCAATTAATATGTAGGAAACACCATATGAAATAGTATTGCAGTATGAAAATAGGATCCTATCCCAAACTTTCAAGTTCTTCAATGATTTATATTGTGTAGAAATAAGCAAAAGAGGAGAAACTAAATAGTTCAGGCAAACCATATCCAACTACAGCTGGATAACATTCATCCGTTGAAGGGCATCTTAAAATGAAACAAAAGCTTCCCAGAATTTCCCCTTGTTTCAGCTAACAGGAAAAGTCTAGAGAGAGATTGCATTCTCTTTGTCAAAACTACATTCCTCATTAACCATCTTTTCTCAGGAAGGGTTCCTTTAGGACCTCACAGACCAACATTTGTGAACATACTGCACAGCTTATCACAGTGGACAGGTCAGCCCCACCCATGTCTGCCTGGAGCTGCGGCCCTTTCAGGCCATGTCTGTAACAGCAAATTAAGTTGTGACAAGAAGCATCTCAAGGCTATCAAATTTGTCTATGCAGTGAAACTGCTAGCATGTTTTGTCAGGCTTGCAAGCACTAACAGTTCCTGGTCAAAGTCCCCGACTTAGCAAAGGGCAGAAACCTTTCCCAATACAAGACTGGGATGTGTCCATTCTCTTTCAGAGACTGAAAGATTTAAACATATGGACAAAAACTATTCCATACCAGCTGAATACCGGTGCCAAAGGACAGTCTTAGAATGTTTAATTTACTAATACAGCTGAACCCAGAGAAATCTCAAATTCCAGCACTGTAACAGTGGGTGTCCCCATGGAAGTGGTCATGCCACCATTTGGACAATGCTCTCAGGCACATGGTGTAACTCTTGGGGTGTCCTGTGCAGGGCCAGGAGTTGGACTTGATGATCCTGATGGGTCCTTTCCAACTCAGCACATTCGATAATTCTACATTACTCTCTTCAAATCACTTTGTCTGATGTTTTACAGAATACACATTTGACTTTCATGCTGACATGAGGAAGTTTCATTTTCAATATTAGATTTATTATCCTCATCTAAAAAGATTGTGTATTCAAAGTAGCAGCTACACATTGTCACCAGCAGCTGAGAAAGGAATAATGCAGTGACTTTCATAGGAATTAAAAACATTCAGATGAGACAGATGTGACAAAGACAGGACCTGAAAATCCTGTGATGAAATACTCACTACATTTCCTATTCTCTTTCTCCTACCTCCACTTTTATTGCTTCAGCTTTCCTTATCTTTCTACTTAACCAGTGTATTTAGTGATTCGTGAACTGATTCTTATAGCCCCAGTCAGTGTTTCAGGGCACTTCTGCAAAATTGCACTGCCTCCACATTTTTAAGTTACTGCAGGATACCCCCCAAAGACTTCCATATCAAGGCAATTATCATGCATATTGGTACTCCTACAGACACTTCCACCACACACACACAGACACACACACACAAACTTTTTCTTTTTATTTTAATCTGAATTCTATTTACTACTAAAGGACTGTTAGGAAGCTTGCAGAGGAAAAATCAGGTGCCTAATATTTATAGATCTTTTTTAACAGTTACAATGGTTTTAGTTATTGAATGATGACATTGCATTTTCTCAGTCAGCTTATAAAACCTAATCCTCACTTAGTCCCTACGTACTATGATGATTTATAGAAGCTGTTGATGTGAAGGAAGCAACATTTTGGGCATCAAATGAAACTGTCACAGACGCTTCTGAGAAGGATATGCTGACACAAGCAGCTCTTATCCTGTCTTCTCTAGGAGGATATGTTCCTATGTGGTTATTGCACCTAGTCCTTGAAGTCTATGGCTAGTCGAAGTGAAAAGCCCTCTAAGCAGCAAAGGCAGTGCAGTGTTCTTATTTGGTATCTGCACCAAAGTGCTACAATCAGATATGGCTGTATGACTGCACTTATAACTCCTTCGTGCAATAAACAGATCACAGAGAGAAAACTTGATACTTTAATCCTCAAACAAAATTTGTACTGAAATCAGCTTGAAATCACTGAGATTTCTGGTCAAGTAAATTTTAAAAATGAGCCAAAGGTTAGGTATGAATAAACCGTCAATTAAATATGTTGACCCATATTTGCAAATTTTGTGCTGTCTTCTAAGAGCCAGTATCTAGACTTTATTTTTCCTTATTTTTTCCTCCCTATTGTATGGTTTATTTTGACATGTTAGCTAACAAATCCTACTGTCCAAATAAGCCTATAATTTGTCCATAAACTCTTGCAGGCTTTTATTTGTATTGTATCATTGACAGTTCATAAAAGTAATGCAAGGCTTTTTAGCACCACAGCTACAGATAGATTTAAAAGGTTCTTATTTTTATTTTCTGATTTACACACATTTGAGCTTTTAATAATTTCAGTTATAATGTTTTTTTGTCTGAATTAATATTGAGAAATCATTTTTTAAAAATTCAATATAAGTTTGAAAGTGAGAAAATCTTATAGCCTTCTAGTTTCAGCTCTTTCCTTTAATATTACTAATTCAAACCAAATGGAGGAAAAATGTATTACTTTTTGTTATTTGACACTGTAAAACATCCTAAAGCCCTTTAATGGACTTATATCTTGTCTCTGTATGTGCTGTATACGGACAACTTTCCTTTACAAAATTTTTGTATAGTTTTAATGGAGAAATCAATACCTTTTTAAGCAAAGAACAATTTTTTTTTTATTCCTGTCCTCCAAAAGGTAAGAGATATGTTAATATTCTCTCTTCCTAATGTCCATAGCAGATTGTGACACTTATAATGTGCTGTGAAACAAAACTTCAGGGCCAGATGGTGGTCCTATGACAAGGTAATGTGCTACTACTAATCAATATAGCACTTGAACTCTGAACTTCTTTCAATTCCAGTAGTAAATACTGTGGAAAGATGTTTGGCTCTGAAGGGAAAGAAGCAAATATTACAGTGGTCCCAGCAGGCTCTTTCTGACCATTTGAAAATGATATTAGAGCAAGGATGTAATAGATGGAGCCCATCCTCCCTGACTTGAAAAATGAAAGAAAGTTCAAGAATAAGACAACTATTGCCTCCAAGCAAGAAAAAACCTCAAACAAAGAAAAGACTTGCAGGGCATCCCAGTATTTAAACAGCACCAACCTCAATCTGATAACCCTTCCTAGTTCATCTGTGATAATGCAATGTGAATTTTATTATTAAATAATGACTCTGCTTCCTTGAGTGCCCATGCAAAATTTAAACAAACTTGTAACCTTCACTGGTAAGCATATGAGAATGCTATTCCCACAGAATCTGCAAGCTCTAACAGGCTTCAAGTTGAACACAAAGTATCTTGTTGAAAGCACTATTAAGCAGGAACATTAACCTAGAAGAATATGTACAAAACTGTAACAGGAAAAACTGGATTGGATTGATTTTGTGTCTACATAGGGAATTTCAGTGACTTAACAGCATTGCTATTTACATATTTCTGCATTTCATTGTCAAGCAAGAGTAACAGAGCACATCATTACATGATTTCTTCACTTAAGTGCATGGCAAAGTAATTCAGTTCTAATTTTGTCATTCAAAACACATTTTAAAGTTGCATTTGCAATCTTCTGAGTTTATAAAACTGTGAGATTTTCAATAATATTTTATTTTATATATGCTGAACATCAGCTGTCACATGATGACACCAAATGGTTTGTTGCTGATTTTGAGGGAAGTGTTACAACTTCATGAAAGTATTATAACCTCATGTTTCTACTCAGATTTAACATCAAATCACAATCACTATGATTCATTTGATTTTATATTCTATCTAATATAAACTGTTTTTCATAAATGAATAAATGAATAAATGACATGGAAATGGATACTGCAAGAGCACTATTCATTTTAGAAAGTTATTTGCATAACCAATAATAAACAAATTACATATATCGACAATGTTTATTAAGAACAACTCTGCTCTGGATATAACTTAGGAAACAGGGTAATAGTGCCCTATTTCAGATTTTGTGCACTAGAATAGCTTTCTGAGATCCCTTCCTGATTTTATTGAAGGTCTCAGAGGTGCAACAATCAAAGGATTTACTAGCAAGATTAACAGCAACCCAATGCTCCAACACAGAACTGCATCTAAAAAGCACAGACAGCTATAAGTGAGCTGTTGCAATTTGAGTTAATTTGGCAATGACGAGTTCTTTTAAAAACTGGTATTAGAAATTTAGTGAAAAAAAAAATCAAAACAAAACAAACCAACGACCAACGCAAATAAAGATGCAGTGCTGACTGGGATAAAACCCTTTCCTATGAAAGTGTGATCTGAAGTCTTGTCTCTAGCCCTACATCCTGGCACATGACTCTTCATGAAGCAGGAAGGTCTCTTCTATGCTCTGAACCACTGTTTGCTCTTCCCTAAGGAACACAGAGCTCTTGGGTTTGTTTCAATCACTTTGGTTGCAGGTTTTTTCAGGCAACAACTGTCAGAGCCTGTTTGGACTCTGATGTCAATTCCATGCAAAGAACAACAAAATACATTTTGCTAGAACTGGGAAGAACACAGCTGCTACATCCCATCTATGACAGGGATAGACCAGAACCCATCTAGATCACTGGACAGCTTTGCACTAAGCATGTATTTGTGACATGGAGAGGTGGAAAATATAATGGTGTCAAACTAATCTATGGCAACCTTGTAAACTAGCATTGCTGTTTTTTCTAGGAAAGACATGAAAAATAAAATCTACTGTAATGGTTACTTGGTGATTAAAAGAAGAACTGTGTAAAAACTGTAACATGAACACAATTTTATTGTTCCATAATAAAAAAAATAAGGTTCTGTCAATGCAATCTCCAACATTAAACTACTAAAATGAAACCAGCATGTTATTGAAGTGTTATATATATATATATATCACATTATATTCATGTGATATATAGTTACCTAGCATGTACCACTGTTATACTAATAACAATATTGATAACCTAAGCGTAAAAAGGTTGAGAGGCAAATGTTCTAGTTCTATGTTCTAGTTCCTAGAGGGGACAGTACAACAAATTATTTGAGATACCAAGGGCTGGAGCCTAATGAGATAGAGTCTAGAGAATCCTGGGAAATTCTCCATTCTCTCCATATATTAAGAATATATTCAATTTATCTGCTGTTTAAATCATGCCAGATGAACTGGTCAGTTTGAACCAAGATTTTCTGAGACTTAATGGCTGCCCATCATTAAACGAATTTTAAATTTTTTGTATGCATGAAAAAAAAAAAAAAAAAAAAAAAAAGTGGGGGGTTTAAGGCTCTTATAAATGTCTTACAAAGGAAACATTCCTCAAAGTCCTCATGCATACCAGGAAGACCTGAAGCTTTAGCTCCACATTACTAAACATCTTGCTATTCCACCCTTTCCTTTTAGTATCACCCTATCACCCAAGAATGAAGGGATAAATCAGTGAATCTGTCCTAAATCCAACCATGTCCTGGGGTGGACCAGGAACAGCTGGGCAAGGGAAGGGATTGTCCTACTTTGCTCTGCACTCCTCTGGCCAGAGGAATTGTGGCTTTGGGACAAATGATGCCTTAGGATTTTAGTTTTTATATTTTTCAAATTCTGTACTGCTTTAGTGTACAACTCTAAATCTCTATATGGAGTGTCAGCTACTGTCTTCACATTTTGGTCAGACAAAACAATTACCCTAGGTCTGAAGCTCACGGACACCTTACTGTGTCAGGCCCCAAAAGTAAAAAAAAGTGAGTTGGGGGCGGGGAGCAAACTGGGGGTATATGACTTAATTACCTGAACCTGTAATTGGAGGATTAACCCCTGATATGTAAACAGACCAAACTTATATCTGTCTGAAAAACTCGTGACCATCGTCCATCTTGGCTGTAGCCTCTCGGAGGCCTCTGACTGCCCAAGGTGTACCTATTGAAGGCCTTTATTAAATACTCACTTTTACTCTCCTAATGTTGCCTAGCCTCTGTTCTAGGTAGCCACTCCAAGGCATCATGCACTGGGCAGCTTCACCTCATGTCTCGTGTGTGGTTTTGGCCACCATAATACAAAAAGGACACAAAGGTATTAGAAAGCATCCAAAGAAGGGACACAAGGGTGGTGAGAGGCCTTGAGGGGAAGCCATATGAGGAGCAGCTGAGATCACTTGGTCTGTTCAGCCTGGAGAAGAGGAGACTGAGGGGGGATCTCATTGCAGTCACAACTTTCTCATAAAGGGAAGAGGAGAGGCAGGCACTGATCTCTCTATGACCTGTGACAGGGCCCAAGGGAATGGCATGAAGCTGTGCTATGGGAGATTTAGGCTGAATATTAGGAAAAGGTTTTTCACCCAGAGGGTGGTTGGGTGTTGCAACAAGCTCCCCAGGGAGGAGGTCACAGCACCAAGTCCGCCAGAATTGAAGAAGTTTTTGACAGCAATGTCAGGCATATGGAGTGATTGTTGTGTTGGTCCTGTGCATGGCCAGGAGTGGAGGCCCTCTCAGCTCAGGATATTTTATGATTCTATGGAGTAAGTTTTGGCTATCATTTATTTTTGATGAGAGCTTGTGGAAAAAGAAACCTATTCCCTGGCATCCCATTTTTCTCCACTGGGGACCTTTCTACTTTCTCTAAGGTATGGGCAAGGAATGAGGGGTTTGTATGCCTGGGTAACACTATCTCTTTGCACAAGTTTCCTTCCTCAGCAGAAGATGGGAGATGTTTCAGGTGATCAGGATGAGAGAGCAAAAAATTATGCCTTCTTTTATGCATCCACTATTATAGGTCCCACATTAATTCATAATTTTTTAAGGGAAGACACCAGATCCTAAAACTGGTATTTCAAGGTACTTTGATATAACATGTACCTCTTCCAATAGTCTACATATTGCACAGACATTTATAGCTCACTGCACAGATACTAATATGTGTCAACCTGTATTATTTCCAAAAGGAATTTAATTAATGATAAAGAACTGTACTTCAATACCTTAAAAATACTGTTTGCCCTAATATTCAAAACAGAAAAACTATGCAAGAAATAATTAACTGCTATTTCATTCCTATGCTCTCTCTCTCTAAATGTATAAGGGTTATGACACTCAGTGCAAACCTGCAGTTGTGTAAATGCTATCAAAACTACTACAGTTTGCTTAATTCACAGAAGTATTTTTTAGCTTACCCAAATCTGTAGCTTAATTCTTTTTTCATTTTTGAAAACCGTTTTTACTTTGAAATCGATCCCAACCGTGCTTACAAATGCAGATGTAAAGGAATCATCAGCATATCGGAACAAAAAGGAGGTTTTTCCAACACTGCTGTTGCCGATAATGAGCAGTTTGAACATGTAATCAAAGTTCTGGTCAGATGTGTCTTTCTGGCCATATCTGGAATCTTGAACGGATGCCATCTGTAATTCAAAATAAAAAAAGAAATATCTTATTGTCTCTTTTATCATAAAGAATGGAAACATTCAGATTTTATTGGAGTTTTTCATACCATCAATGAAGCTCAAGAAGAAAATCTTCTTGAAAGATTAGTTATGTGTATGCTTCAATGGGAAATTCAAGAAATGCACAGAGATCTAATTATTTTTTGTGAGTCTTGTAACAAGTAGTAGTTCTGGTAGCAAGAGGATGCAAAAATGCCTGGTGACAGGTACCAAAAAAAAAAAAAAAAAAAAAAA
>VZSE01008496.1:138384-322447 GCA_013398275.1 Promerops cafer
TGGCGAGCGCGGAGCTCCGCGATCCCGTATCAGGGCCGCAGAGGGCGGCGGGGCCGAGGAGCGGGGCTGCTGTGGAGGGGCGGGGACGCGGCGCTCTGTGCTCGTGCTGAGGCGGAAAGCGGAGACGGAGCGGCCGGAGCAAGCACCGCCGGCTCCGTAGATGCACCGCCCTCCTGGCCCGACGGCCCGCAGCCAGGAGGAGCAGCGCCGGCCAGAGGAGCGCGGGCGGCGCTCGGGGGGCTGCGGGAGCCGCTCTGTGGAGCGGAGCGGGCTCACCCGGGCTCACTCGGGCCCGGGCCCGGGCGCGGCGCTGCACAGCGCCCTCTGCGGGCAGGGCGAGGGTGCGCCGGCAGGCTCAGGGCCGCGGGCCGCTCCCGCCCCATTATCCCGCTCCCGCCCCGTTATCCCGCTCCCGCCCCGTTATCCCGCTCCCGCCCCTTTATCCCGCTCCCGTCTCTTTATCCCGCTCCCGCATTCGGACTGGTCCCGTTCTCACGGCCGCGCCCCGTGGCCCACAGCCAGCGCTGGGGCTGCGCGGCCGAGCGCCCTTCAGCTTGAGCATTGCTGGTCAGTGTTCTTGCTGTGCACAGTGACAGTCCCTGGGCTGTCTCCTCATTGCATCCTGCTGTCCTGCTTTCTCTTGCCTCGCTTGGCTTTTGTCCGATCGCTGACAAACAGGATTGGGCAGCTCCGTGTCCTGCTGCCGTGCCATGGCCATAGCCCCGCATGGACATGGGGACATCACTTGTGGATGGTGGCAGCCGTTTTTAGATGTCCGTACCAATGTCATTATGAGGTGGTGCTTAATCATCCAAGAAGGTGTTTTAAATATCTGTCTCCACACTTTTTGCATAACCCCATCCTCTAATGCAGAGTCCGTATTTACCTTGGGTCCAAATGGACGGGTCCACACAGGGTAGAAAAATGTATAAAGGGTGTTGGAGCCAGATTTAAGATTTGGCAAGTTCTGCTCTAATGAAAGGGTGAAGATGAGACATGGGTAACTGGAGATGTCTGCCCAAGGTTTGAGAGCTGGACACATCCCAGGCAGAGGAAAGGGCAGGAGAAGGCAGCAGTGGTGACTGAGGCAGGATAGAAACAGCACTTTGCCCTGTGGGTTATCCACTTTACATATGTGGTATGCATTGCAGGAAGTGAAGCACCCATAGGAGCTGTGACACGAACAAATTGTGTCAAAGAGAGATGAATATGGATGAAAGTGTATGCCAGAAGAAATTTCACTCTAGATTTGCAAATTTTTAATTTCATTTGCACCTGTTTATACCTACCCCACTATAATACAAAGATAGGACAAGACATTGTGCATTTTTTTGAGCTCACCCTTCTTTCCTGCATAAAACACAGAATGTTGCTCTTTCTGCCATTGTAGATATCTTGAATTAGTTCAGCATTTTAGACCCACCTGCATGGGTGCTAAGAATCACTTTTGGGTTTTCTTAATGCATGCAATTTAGTCTTACTATTGACTTTAGGTGAATACCTAACAAAAATCATGAGTAACAACCCATTTCCCTCTAAAAACAGGGCACATTATATGTGTTATCAATTGCAGTTAGGGAAAAAACAGAGAGCTTTTTTCTCCTATGAAAGCTTTGTTTCATGGGGTTTTGGTTTTAGAAAGTCTTATAAAGATATCACATAATCCTGAATATATATTAAACTATAGTCTTCCATAAAAGATTTCTCATTCTGAAATATCACTTTAAATCCTAGCTGAATAGATATTTGAAACAGTAGATTCAAGTGTTCAGAGAAGTTTTTGATTATGGAATTTAGTAAATAGATACTATGGATTTACTATTATATTAAACTTTTAATGTAGATTTACTGCAGATACATTAGAAATTTAAGACTTAAATGATGCCAGGTTCCTAAATTTATCCCAAGACAAAGATCCTCCACAGCTTTCAATTATATCTACATTTATCTTAGCATTGAAGTCTTGAAGCAGTCTCTCACCTAAAATCTCCACACAGACAGCTATTGATAGAGCATGAAGCTGTGTTACTTCTACATTATTATATGTCCTTTTATAAAGCATGGGGTTTATTTTCTTTTAGTACAAATGTTAAAGTAAACAGACATATGCATAAACAATACTTTTCTTTTTCTTTCTTTGATTTTTCAAATGCATAAAAATGCACAAATAACACTGATTTTGTAGCATCATAGAGTGATTTGTGTTGGAAGGGATCATCTGGTTCTAACTCCCCTGCGTTGAGCAGAGACTCCACCCACTAGACCAGGTTGCTCAAAGCTTCATCCAGCCTGGCCCTGGAATTTTGCATTGTGTGTTGGTTGAAGAAACAATTCAGGAGTAATTTCTTATTACTCCATTTTTGTCTCTTTGTTGTCTGGCAGAAACGTCATCTTTTTCTTTCTCCCTTCTTCAGACACTTTTGAAGATGATATCGGAGAGAAATGGACCAGAATGAAATAGTATAGTGCTAGACACAAGCAAGCTTTTGTACCTCAAGCATGGTAGTCCAGTGGCCTGCTGTGATGATACTCCTGAATACTCTTGTCCACAGAGCACTGTGTTTCTGGGTCAAGAGTTTCTGTTGATTAGTAATCACTGGGTCACAGTAATATTACTATTTTTGAGGCATGGTGTACTTGAAGCTCTCTTTTAGACATTATTTCTAAGAACTAGTTATTTTCACCAGGTGTTAACATACAGGGGATCCAGTTTAGTAAAATATCTTATTCTTTTAATCAGGAGTAGTAGAAATACCAGAGGAGTAGTCACGAATATCAATTCAGATTTTCAGGTGTATTGATTAAACTACCTATTTGTTTTTCCCACAGTCATGGGAATTATTTTTTTTCCCTTTTCAAAATGGGATTCCCAGTTGAACAAGTGTGTTATTATTTGCTAATTGAAACTAAAGAAAACAAGACAAACATTAGTTTTCTTTAGGTTATGGCCAAAAGTCATTCAAATAACATAAGTCATCACAAAAGCTAGCTCAGAATGAACATGCTGCATATCAGATAGTTCATGCAGTTAATCTGACTTATGTAGATGTAGAACAGTGTGATTTTAGGACACTTTTTAATCTTTCTAACAGAGTTTGGTTTTTGCCCAAAATACTATTCTACGGCACATAGAAGATAAACAATAACTTTCAGAGCTGCCTATGAAATGTAAGAAAACTTGAAATAATAAAGGCACCAGGAGGCAGCTGGTTTGTAACCAAGTGAGTTATTATTCACTAATGTTTTGAATGCATGAACTCTGAAATGATGGAGACATTAACAAAGCTGTTTCTCAATTTTGCACTAGAGGTCTACATAAGTAAAGATAACACAGATGCAATGTAACTTCACAAGTTCAGTGCATATATTGGGAGCAAATATTCTCTGTGCTTTCAAAACTTTCAAAGTGCAGGCCATGCTCTAATATTAGCAAGTAAGTAAGATTCAGAAGTAGAAGACAGCTGAGTTAATATGGAGAATAATAAGGAAAAGACAGTTAACTAATGATCATAGCTCCTTTCTTGTAGTTCTTAGATCAGCATACAAATCCTTTCAATTCTTGATTTAAGAAAATAAAGGTTCTTACTAGGTACATAATTCTAGCCATTATGAAAGATCAGTACCACTTGACAATGTTTTCTGTCATGTTCTCTCCCGTAAGGTCAAATAGCTTTCTTTTTTCCCCCTGACCTTTTAGAAAACAGTGTTTCTTTTACTCCAGCGTGCCATTTGACTTATCCTGGGATTGGACTTTGAATGCAGAGAACAGAAAAAAGGGAGTCACGAGTATTTCACAAAGCAATTAAGGTCATTCAGCCTCACTCAGTCTGACATGTTTTCAAATCTGGCTTATGATTGTAAAATGTAAATGCTGAGGTATGCCTTCTTTAGATATTTCTTTAAAAAAGAAATCTTTTGACTACATGAAGAGGAAATGTAGACAGCAAGAAAATTATGATTAGAGACCTCAGAAATGTTTCTTTACAGTTTTAAACATTATTCCATCAAGAAGCCAAGCATAAGTTAACAAAATACAGATCTGAAATTAAGCTGGAAATTGATAGTGGATTTGGCATTGAGACAAGATCTGTCTCGAGCACAGATCTCCAATACACAGCCTTTGAAAAAAAATCTGTGGGGAGTTCTTGTCAGGCTAGAAGACAGATAAAGTACATAGAATCTTGTCATGGGCAAACTATGTTGTATTTGCAACAGATGAAGATTCTTCACTGCTGTATAGATACTTGGGTTTGTGACTATGGCAGATTCTGCAAATCCTTAAAATCCCAACAGACTAGACTCACACGTCAGGCCACATGACAGCACACTGCTGATGCATGAACTGGAGATGCCACAGTCAGGAATGAGAAAGCAATTGCTAAAAGAACAAGTCTGATGCTCATCATATGAGGCTTGACAGGCCTGCATTACAATGAAAGACAAGCAAACAGTTCTGTCAGGGATTTTTTTTTCCTTCTTCTGATTCTCAGAACAGAAGATACTGGTGGTCTATTCACTATTAAACTTTGCAACCACTAGAACTGTAACATAGGACTGAAATGCAGCTTTTTATCTTGTGGATCAAGGACCAGCATAAATCACCAGAGTTTTGCTGTTGATGGAAAAGAGCATTGGGTTAATGTTTTTGCACTGTTGTTGCCATGGCTACTGGGTCACAGCACCACATACACCATCACATTTCATACATCCTCATAGTCTACATGCAATGGTTTCATTGCTGTGGAGAAAAGGGAGAACTTGTGATTTTCACTTTCGCTTGCACAGCACCGTGGTCTTGTCTGCAGTAAGGTCACTCAGGTCTGTGGAGATGAAACAGGCATTTCACACTCCTCCCTCTGAAAGCATCTCCCTATGCTGTGTGTCCCAGGGCTGAAGAAACAGGCATTTCACACTCCTCCCTCTGAAAGCATCTCCCTATGCTGTGTGTCCCAGGGCTGAAGAACAGAAACATCTAATTCTTGACTCACCACCACCTTATGTGAGCACTCACACCTCTATGCCTCTGCATGTCTAATGACCTGTCCAGGCAAGGGGGAAAATTCCACCTGGAGCTGAAGGTGGCAGTAATGTGTCTTCTGGCACAGATTTTGGTACCAACTCTAACTTCAAAAATCTTAAAAATATCTGCTCAGCTGTTTCATGAAAAAGGGACTTAACACTTAGACTCTGCAAACAATTCAAGAGGAGTTCAAAGTGATGTACATTCATCATGATGGGCAGATTGTGGTTAAAGATGATACAAATTATGGATCTAAAGTCCATGCTTGGAATTGTGCATATACCTGTAGAGATGTTTACTAGCAGTGCATGCATAGTCAAATTAAAAAAAGCATTTGAATTATATGCCAAATATATTGCTTATGTAATGCTTTTGCAGCAGGACTTCTATTAATGTCATCAACATAAACTTTATGTCAGAAGAATGCTTCTTGTATAGTGCATGCATTTCTATACCATTATTCACAAGATCTGGCCTAGACAAGAGGAAGCTATGATAGCAGAAAAGAGAGTACATCAATTTGTGTAAAGCAGAGAAATTTGTTGACATGGCCAACTAAATAGTTTTGCCAGGTCTGTGATATGCCACACCACCAACCTGAATGGTCACTGGATGGCATTGATGGCTCAGTGCTGACAACAGCTCAGATCAATCAGATGGCCTAGAAAGAGGGGTTCTGGGACTACTGCTCTGGTAGGAATTTTCACACAGTTTGTCCTGTCAAATAATTTCTGCACTGCCAAAAGGCTTGTTAAAACAGCATAGTAGCAAATGCTGCATAATGAATTTATATGTTTAAGGTTTTGCAGAATGATCAAGGGAAGTCACAGCCATAAACAATGGGGTTTAGGCTCTCAAACCAAGCAGTCTGATTTTTTTTCTACTCTTGTTGAGAGGTTGATCGGTTAAAGAAAGCATCTGACGAGTTTTATCAGATATACACAGAGTCAGTGAGATGTGTGGATGCTGTGTTCATTCATTTTGCATCTGAATTTTCTGTCTTCCCTCAGTATGATGTTAGCATAAAGCTCCCAGTAATTAATGGAAATCACAGAAAGAGCTACAGTTCATCAATTCTTCTACAGTTCGCTAGATTTTATTTTGAAATTTTCTGCTATAGTAACTGTAGATTTAATTAAAAATAAAGGTGAAAAGAAGAAACAGTTGAAAGAACCACATATAGTCAGCTTGTATATTTTTCAGCCAGAAATATAAAAATGAATGAGGAAACAAATATATTCACATTTAGCTGTAATATAATTTAATTTTTCTTGCTTTTTTTTTTCCACTGATAAGCATTTCAAGACAGAAACACAGTTGCTGCTAATGATATTATGGTGATTTTATCAAGTACTTCCCATGAATACTCTGCAGCTGTGTTAGAAGAGGCTGTTGTGGCAGGAAACAACCTAATAGATATTTTTGGGTCCCTTAGCTACACATGACTCAGGAAGAAAAAGAATCATTGCTTGATTTTCTATTCTGCATAGGTACTTAAAACACCAATCATCAGACCTACTCAGACATCAGTCCTATTTCATCAGGGATTTTAAGAATAGGCCTCTGGAGGTCAAATGTGAGGATGTAATTCTGTGAGATGCTGATCCCCTGTAGATCTCATTAGCTTTCAGTTAGAGGCATCCACCTTCTCTCAGATCTGAAAACTTGGGCTGAAAATCAAAACCAAGGAAGGAGCTCCAACTCAGCCTTTAATGTCAGATCAAATTCATGATCATTTGGAGTCTTTAAAAGCAGGTAATAATTTGCTCACCAGAGTAGAGACATTGAGTGGTTGGCAGATTCCATACATGATTAATGACATATTGTCTATCTGCATTTTACTCCTTATTTCCAAGTTAAATGCTTCCACAATTCCCTGTCTTCCTTGTTATACATGCAGTACATTATCATGCAAGGGAGCTGGCAGTAGCCTCTAGCATTAAGTCACCATTTTTTCCATTAAAGGGGAGCATTTCCATTGTTTCAGAGAAATCATTACATCCCTTCTCAAAGATCTGCAACTGCCTCAATCTATTTGGTACATTCGTATTTTGGATGTCTGTTTCTGCAGGAAATGTAAAAAGCAGAGGATCCTAGGTAGAGAGAAGAGAAGGTAGAGAGAGCAGAAAATCCTAGAACTTTACAGAGCAAGTCAGGAAGCAAATAGACACAATGATGGAAGCTACAAGGATGTGAACAATGGTTTGAGTTTGTGAGTTTAGCAGAGTCAGGTTTTAAGAAAGCAGAAAAATATGCTTAGCAAGATAGTAGAAAATTCTAAGCTTAATACTGGATTGTTGTGTATTGTTTCTTAGAGCGTACAAGCAAGCATTGTTAGAAGCAGGTGTACGTGTGCTTTTAGTGACTCACTAGAGCAAATGTCTGTAAGCTTTCGCAGTATGCTATTGGCTAAAAAACTTTTAAAATGTTCTGTAACAGAGATAACTTCTGGGTGCTGTGGCATGTGTGAGCTGTGTCATCTTTCCTGTGTCCCTTGTAACCCATGAGACTGATGACTAAATGGACAGCTCACAGAACGCATTGCCTAGCAGTCCTGTCCGGTGTGCATGAGCTGGAACGACGACGTGTTTCCTTCTCCTGCTTTTACTTACTGCAAAATTGTACACACCTTACCAGAATGACAAAGGAGCACAAACATCTGAACCTAAGGGAAAATTCAGCCGTAATATCTTGGTTTAGCTCACTGTGCCTGGCACTCCTATGGGCATGCTCATTTGGTATGCAAGGCTGAGGGTGCAGAGGAATTAATCAGGAAGGGAATTAATCAATCTGTTTGCATAGTCTGTCCCAAGTGCTCTGGAACCTGCAAATTGTGCAGAAAATGAGAGCATGAAGGCAGGTAGATAAAGATAGGATGTGTTGGCTTGATGTTTGCAAATGAACCCAGTTCTGTCATCATGACTTCCTTCATAAGGAACTGAGCAAAATTCTGGCAGCTGGCCATAGAGTGCACAGTTAGATATTCACTGCAGAAACCATTGTGTCATTTTAAGACATTTTACGGAGCAGGCCATTTTCCAACCAGAGTCAGTGATGGGTCACAAGTAATTTCATTAGCTGTTCTCTGCAGTAGCATTTTCTAGCAAGGAGGAGGAGCAGACAGTCCTCAGGGAAGGATCCCTTACCCTGACACAATGCAGAGAAATTCTCACTCCAGTCAGCTTCCATGTTTCTCATTTTTAACCTGCCTAATTGAAGTCTAATCTGCATACATTCTCACAAGTGCAATCAAAATGCCAAGCTGCTCATTATGGAAGTGTAAGCGTGGTCAGAAATTTGCTTGAAAGTAGGTTTGGATTCTGCCTTTCCCACTGACTCATTGTTGGCTTAAGAAAGTCCCTTGGTCCCTGTATCTTTTCTCATAAAATAAAATAATGTTGTTATTTCATCATAGTTGCTGCTCAGATAGGAATGTTAGGAACAGGAAAAAAAAAAAACAAAAATTGAAGAAAAAAATATGACAGAATTAATTAGATTGTATTCTTTGAAAATTGTTCATATTATGATCCAACAAAAGTGAGATACTTACAAATAAGAACAGAAAAATAAGTGGACAATTACTCCTAAATAAACATATGTCTCTATATGATGAAGAAGAGAAATTAATTATTCAATTGGAACTCTATTTTCTGAGAACTTTCTGCCCAAATTTCTGGTATCTGTAATGAAATGCAGAGGAATGACAATTAATGCTATGCTGGCAATAAATTTTAATCTTGCTTTGGATTCTCTAACATTCACTGGTATAGCTTTTCAGACAGCATTTTGCCTATTCAAATAACTACAAGTAAAAATATTACTTAAAGAAAATTCAAGATTCTAGAGACTATTATATTTTTTAATATTTATCAAAGTCTAGCTACTTTCTCTGCATAGCAGAAGGAAAACAAAAGTCTCTATGGCATACACTGTTCGAAAATTACCACTGAGATATTTTGGTTAGCTTCTAGCAGGGCCTGATCATTTGTGCTTACTATTTCTTCTAACTTAAGGACCACTCTTTATGTTCTTGGTTTAGGCACACTCAGAAGGAAGAATTTACTTTAGGCAGTACCTGCTTCCTCAGATTTTAGTACATGATATGCTCATCTGGTTAGAAACACAAAACAAGGTCATATGGCTCTAGTTTCAAGAATATGAAATGCAGGTTTGTGCATGATAATCTAATTTGCCACTAGGATTGACTTCATAATTACTCATCTGTAAATCCTGTAAGGCAAAAACATAAGGAATGTGGTAATGTAAACTTTTTTGTATTCATCCAGTGTACCAGATCATACCAGCCCTATGATAGCTACTTAAATACTTGACAAGTTCAGTCAACCAACAATAGCAACGAACACTCTGAGTATGGACATGCAGGCAAAGCATTACATCAAGGGCTCTATTGTTCAAATGTATGTATTTTTAGGGTGGTCAGAGTGCAGTGTCAGATATCAGTAAAGAGGAAGGAAAAATGCATTCATGGGACAAACATGCTTTCATGCACTGGTCTTTTGGCATCATTCCCCTGAGCTCTAATAGTTTGCAAGGAGACAGTGCAAAGACTTCCTCTGAACAGAGCTGGTGAAAGAAGTCATCTGTTAGATCCAGATGATCTTTATTTTTTACCTAAAGAAATATGACAAAAAAAGCCATATATTTTATATTAAAAGTCTAGCATCAAATAGCTTTGAGTGTAAATAAGCAGAAGACTTGTTTTCCATGTATTTTAAAACCTTTTGATTACATTTCTATGGGAAATAATGAGAAGGCTGAACCTATTATTCTGCCTGAGACCTACATCCATGTAAATTCTGTCATAGGTGCTTAATGACTTTTGCAGCACGTGCTTCTCAAATGGGAATAGTTTCACTGCACAAACAGTAGGTTTTACACAGAGAACAAACATAATGTTGCTTTCTAAAAGTAATGCATCAGGAAGTGAAGATTAGAGCCAACAGGAGTTCCTATTATACAGAGGAAAAGCAGGTGTATCAGTTGATACGATGCATGTATGTAGCAGCTCTTGAGTCAGCCATGCCAAAAAGCATTCAAGAAGCTGGCTTTTCTGGCTTTAGAGTCAAGATTTACCACAGAGATTGCACCTGCTCCTATTTTTCAGTAGAAAGTTGCTATAGAGTCTATTTGATTTGCAGCAACAATATTTACCAAAAGAGGGGGTGGTCATAGGGGAGAATTTCAAGAAGCCTCTCCGATCTGCCTCCACAGCTCAAGAAAGTGCACTGGTGCAGGGACCAGACTCTGAATAACAACGAGACTGAGAAACACTACTTCAACATCATGAGCAACTGAGGCACTGGAAATTCATGTAAAAGTGGACAGTCAGGGGAAACTGATTTTCTGCAATGACTTCAGGCAGAAGTTGATTGTGTTTGCCTTTATGTATGTGGATGAGAGGTGAGGGAATAATAAGGAAAAAAGGAAAGAAACTTTCCTTCCCAGAGACTTGTGAGCATTTTACACATATTTCCAGGAGAGAGAAGAGCTCTTACAAACTTTTCATGACTGCAGCATTATCCCTTAGAAGAATCTTTAATGCTTCAGGAACAAAATAAATACCAATTGAAGCTGACAACAAATATAGATTTTAAGTGCCACACATCATAAGTAAAAGCATCTCAGGTTCAAATCCAAGTACTTACACTAGTACCCCATGTTTCATAACACTTTCCCATAAGAGAAGAAATCTAGTTACCCAGCATGTGCTTTTCTTTGCTCCTGCAAAGCTACTTCAGACTACTTCAGCTACCTGAAGTAGTCCGCTTTCCCAAAGTCCCTGGCTCTGCACTCCAGGGTTTTAACACACAGTCTATACCAATTTTTTAGGCCCTAGGCAGTGTAGGGAATCTTGTTGAGTGTGTTTAGCAATAAAGGATACTTAGTACAGGAGCACAGTTGGCAAAAGAAGAATGAGTGACTACTTTCCTTCAGCAGCTTTGGCCTAACTGGTAAACTCCAGCCATGGTCTCTAGGCTTTCCTCATGAATCTTCCAGGTCATCTCTCCCTGATAACCACCTTCAGTCATTCCTTGGTAAAAGCACTGAGTACAGCCAGAATTAAGCTCTAAAGGCATATTCAATATCCAAGATTTTTCTCTGTGCTAACCGGAATTACATATAGACCACGTATGTTTTGTTTTGAACAGACACAGCAGAGGTTTTAATTGATATTTATATTTCATATCTGACTACTGCAGTTATCAGTTTAAGTGATAGAAGTCAGACTTGGCAGCTCCATGTTATACAATACTAGTAGATGTGCTGTATTTATGCTGCAGAAGGTTGTAGTATCTGCACTAAATTCAGGAGTAGAAAAGAGGATTCATAACATTTAACTGTTTATAGTTCATTTTCCTATATGATAATAATATAGGTGTTTTGTATATCTACTACAATCTCAACTACTTGAAGACAAGAAGATTAAGCTATAGAGAATATTAAAAATCTTTCCTTGCACACACAAGAAAAAAACATAAAAGAAGTCTGTTTTAAGGTAATAAATTAATGCTTATGCTAGATTAGTAAAATATTGATTACTATTAGCATAAAGCCAGCAATATCTTTCAAAATATATATGTAGGCACCACACTATTTTTTTTTGGAAATTTTTGATAAAACAAAGACAATACTATTAACTATGTGCCGTTTAAACTGACTTCACTTAAAGACAGGACAACTGGGTACAGAAATAAAATCTATGTTTCCTTTCTTCTAGAACTACCTTGACAAAGGTTATAATTATAGATGACTAAGGAAAAGGGGTTCTCATTTTGGGTCAGAGCCAAGCCATTACGCTGTGACAAACATGCAAGTGGTATCAGTATATTTTTGTCACATAAAACCTAGCTGTTTTGAGGAAAGAGAGACTGGCGGTTTTTTAAGCCTCATGGGGCGGCTGCCAGAAAATTTTGATTCTTTAGGATACTTTAAAACACAATTTTTATCCTCTACATTCCCCTCCTTCCCAGAACTCTGGTAAAGGCTGATGTCACATCTGAGCTGCTAATATCATGATACAACTCTTTCAGATTGCTCACAGACTCTTCTTTCTCCTTTCTCTCTACCATCTCTTTCTGCATTTGCTAACAGAAAATATTTGTGTGCATTTTCAAATGGATGCTGGAAAAGCTGGCAAGTCCCTTCTCAATGACTTTCTCTGAGGAAACAGTGTCAACAGCATAAATCTCATGTATAAAAAAAAATTGAATTAAACAGTGCTGGATCATGTGTGCTGCTTCTTTAAATGCTCTCACCCAGCAGGAAATGAAAACTGAGCTTAATATTAGTACTCTTGAAAACAATAAAATATTTTTCTTTATGTGCATTACCTTAATTCTCAGCAAATTAGCAAGCAAAGTCATCAATATATCCACCTATCATTCACCCTATGCAATCAGAATTTACTCCTCATATGTAATTATGTCCAGCAAATATATTTATCTGTTGTATGTCTTGGAAGGCTGCAACTCAACCTCTAATGCTGTATTTCCTTTAGCAGACTCTCTCATAACTACCAAAAGGAAATTAGTTGGAGCAGTGAACAAGAAAATATTAAGCAGGTAAGTAAGCTCTTGACTTGTGTTAACAAATATAATTTATGGCACAGAAATTGTTCTCTGCTGAAGATTTTTCCTCCAGAAACTGAGATAACTGAAGGAAAAAAAAAAAAATTCATGAGTATTATAATCTTATTATCCTTTAATGATGATTTTCTCCAATTTTTTCTTTCTAGGATCCTGAACTTGAACATATGAATTTGGTGTTCAAATGTTGTATAACACTAGTTTTCAGACCCCAGTTTGGCAGTTTGCTTTGTTTACACATTTTCACCAAGGAATCTTGCCTGTATAAGCTGAATGAATGCTTCATTTGCATAGGCCACACTATATCAGCTTGGCTATCTAGTGATGGAACAGGTTGCCCAGAGAGCTGGTGGATGTCTCCTAGAATCACAGAAGAACAGAATATGCTGAGTTGGAAGGGACCCACAAGGATCATCACTTCCAAGTCCTGGCCCTGCACGGGTCACCCCAAGAGTCACACCTGTGCCTGAGAGCATTGTCCAAACACTTCTTGAACTCTTGTCAGGCTGCTGCTGTGAACACTGCCTGGGAGCCAGAGCCTGTTCCAGTGCTTGACCACCCTCTGGCTGGAGAACCTTTTCCTGATATCCAGCCTAAATACTCCCATGACACAACTTCAGGCCGTTCCCTCAGGTCCTGTCACTGGTCACTGGTCACCACAGAGAAGAGATTAGTGTCTGCCTCTCCTTTGGGCCTTCTCTAATAGTTTAATGTCCTTCTCATACCATGGTACCCAAAACTCCTCCCAGTACTCCAAGTGAAGTGAGGCCATCCCAATGCAGAGCAGAACAGGACACTGTGAGAGACAGTATTGAAAGCTTTACTGAAATGCAGAAAGATCACATCAACTGGCTTCCCTTGATCACCTAGGTGGATTACCTTGTCAGAAAAGGAAATAAGATTTGATGAGCAGGACTTTCCTCTCATGAAGCCATGCTGGCTGTGACTAATGACTTCTTTGTCTTTCAGGTGTTTTTCAATGCCTCCCAGGATGACTTTTTTGATGATTTTACAGGGCACTGAACTAAGACTGACAGAACTGTAGTTTCCAAGGTCCTCTTTCTTGCCCTTCTTGAAAACTGGGAGAAGCTCAGGTGGTGGGTTTCCAGTCCCAGAGTTTGCCACCTCTCCGAATTGCCAAAGCCATGCAAAAATCATCAAAAGGGGCTTAGCAATGACATCAACTAGGTCTTCAAGGATTCATGGATTAATCAGACCCCACAAATTTGTAAGGATCCAGCCAGAGCAGCAGATCTTGCACAATTTTAGGGTCAGCTGGGAGCTATCATTCTCACAGTCATGGTCCTCCAGCTCAGGGTGCTGAGACGCTGTTGTTCCTTCATCCATGTTGAAGAAAGAGACAAAGAATGTGTCCAACACCTCTGCCTTGTCCATGCCCCTGTTTGTGAGGTGACCATACTCATCCTGTAATGATTTTTTACACTGCCTTTTGCCATTCAACTCTAGCTGAGCTTTGGCTGCATGAATTTTTCCCTACAGTGGTGTATTGTTCCCGTGTCACCTGACCTTGCTTCCACTTGTCAGACACCTTCCTTTATTGCCTTATTTCCAGGAGAACATCCCTGCTCAGCCAAGGTGGCCTTCTGCCTCACCTGCTTGACTTCTGACATTTGGGAATTTCCTGCTCCTGTGCACTAAGAAGGTGATATTTATAAAGTGAGCAGCGCTGACAGACCACTGCACCTGCAGAAACTTCTTCACAGAAGGACTTCACTTATTAATTCCCTGAGCAGCCTGAAGTCTGTTCTCCTCATGTCCAGAGTTGAGGTTTTGCTGGCACTTTTCCTCATGTCAACAGAGATTTTAATCTCTTTGTGGTTGCTGTGACAAGATGGCCCCTATCTCCACTTTGTTCACAAATCCACCCTGTTGACAAGCAGCAAATCAAGAACAGCATCCTTCTGAGTCAGCCCCCTTAGGACATGTTCCACAAATAAAGTTATCATCCAGGTTTTTGAAACCTTTTGGCTCAGGTTGTATCAGCTGTGTGACACTCCTAGTTGATTTCTGGCAAGCTGAATTCCCTCAAAAGGACAAGGGCCTTTAACATGGAAGCATCCCTTATTTCCTCAAAGAGTAATTCATCAATGCCATTGTCCTGGCCAGGAGGTCTATAGCAGACTTCCCTGATGACATGCAGATTGTTTGCACCTTGATTCCTACCCAGAGGTTCTCAACAGTGCCATTGCCACCTGTGAGCTCCATACATTCTACCACTTCCCTTACATACAGTGCCACCTCTGTGCTTTTTCTGCCCTGCCTATCCCTCCTGAAGAGCTTGTAACCATCCAACAGGGCACTTCAGTCACAGGACTCATCCCACCATGTTTCACTTATGTCATATCCCTGGGAGTGGGTCAAAGCCTCAAGCTCCTCTTCTTTGTTCCTCTTTTGAATGCATTAGTGTAGAAACATTTCCACATGTGGTACTTTGTAGCCAAAACACAGTGAAGCAAATTGAAGGTTCCCATTAGCGCTCATTTCCTCAAGATTTGGCACACCATCCCATTGCTCATCAGTGGCGAGCCTGGTTTTGTCTCTTTCCCCCTCCCAAGCTAGTTTAGAGCTCTGTCCATGAGCCCCTCTAGCTCCTGTGCTAGTGTCGCATACTTAAATGAAGAAATGACTTTCCACTTTTTCGATTAAGCTTTTTTGGACATTAAAAATTATTTGCACTGCTTCCTCATGCTACTTGATCCTTCTTTAGTCAGAGACTCTTCCAGGCTAGATATACTTTTTGGACAAGATTTGTCTTAATCATCACTGTCAATGGCTGTGAAGATGCCTTTGGCATAATTGGTCCCTGGACTTCTCAAATGCCTCAGTTCCCTTGGTTTGCTTGTTATGCAGAAATTATTCTCTTAAGGAGAGCTAAAAAGCATATGGCATTCTGCTTTTGAACTAGTTCAAGAATTACTTCAGATAGGCAGCTGAACTAATTTCAAGTCCATAAAAGCCGATAGTTTTTCCACTAGTTTCCACGAGCTCTGCATGTTTTTGCTACTGAAAAGCATCTTTTTAAATGGACTCAGGACTTGTTTTCTTTCATTTCTAATCAGCACTGCAGAATAATTTTGCAGAATAATTTTACAGAATTCATGTTGTTCATATTGTTTTCCATTTGAAACCACAAAGATCTCTTTCACAAGGGATTCATATCTAAACCATTCTGTAGGGTCATATGAGTTAGTTTCTGCATAGAAGTCCCCAAATGCACAGAAAGGAAAAGAAACACTTCCTAAAGCCTCCCATTATATTTGACTCAATCTCAATATCCAGTTTGTTTACACTGTTTCAAAGTAAACACTTCCTAAACCAAATCCTAATCTCCCAACACAATTTTAACGTATCTGCTAGAGTTCACTGCATTTTAGCTACAAAACAAGTTTTTATTTGAAAATATACCCTCAAAATACTCAGGTTTCATGGTAATTAAGATCATCAATAGTGCTATTTACACCCTTCTGTTGCCATTTGTTACTTTCAAACACTCATGTTGCTTTCTCTTCAGAATATTCCCCATAATTTACTTTAGAACATTTTCCTATTTCTTATTCAGAGTTCTTTATAATGAGTTTATGAAAAGATTAACATTAGTACTGTGACACCACATCACATTTTAAATGCACACTGAGGCAGCTTTCTAACTTTACTTTCCTAGTACAGTTTCTTCCAAGTCTGGTGATGAAAAGGCCTAAGTAGCAACTCTTCCTCCATCCCACACTATGCAGCCAGGTGGAAATCAAAGGGAGTGGACATCTGTGCCTCTTGCATCTTTGAACTCTTTAACATATTAGCATTTCAGCTGAACTTCTTATTCTTAGATGTTTCACATCATAATATTTTCACAAGAGTCAAGAGTTCTCAAATTTATGTGCACGTCTATGCCTTGTGACCAATTTGGCAGTGTTTCTCAGCTCTCCTTTCCAACAGCTGTATTGCTGTAGCTAAATGGGATCAAGAAAGGAATCTCAACACAGAAATTTGATGTTCATGGAAAATCAATGGCATAAAACTCCAAACTGGGAAAATACATTAGCACATCATTCAAGGCTATACTGGCTGGATTTCTGCTTTTCTTCATATGTTTTAACTGACTAGTTTAGCAGCAACTTAATACCTAAGTACCTTTCTTCTATTTCTCCTGTTGCAGTTGATGTGGTGTCTCTTTTCTCCTTTGTGAGTAATTACTGTTCTAGTGAATCTTAGTTAGGAAATTGATTTTTCACAAATGTATTAGCAAATGTTTTCCGGGTTTATTAATTTCTTACTGGAAGTTAAATGTGCACAGGGAGTTTTGCCAGTACAATACTTATTAAAAGATTACTCCATCTCCTTGATCAATCACTAACAAAGAAGTAAAATTTGGGTTGGCATAACAGTCTTTTGGAAGAGAATGTTTTCCACACACCCACATATTCACATACGCTCTCATCCAAGCAGCTCCCCCTCCTGTCACCAATCATTTTTTTACAGATATGAAGACAATTTCTTTTCATTTAATACTGCTATTTTCTGAGGTATTTTTAATTAAGTTATTGGTCCCAGATTTCTTCAGTATTTTCTGTAGTTCTTAAGTTTTTGTAAAGGACTGAATCAAATCACTAGTTTAATCCAGATTGCACTGACTGCTGTCAGTCCTTTCATTTCTCATGGTTGACCACATTGATCCAGTATCTTCATATGTTCTTAATACACTCATTCTTCATACACTGATGCCAGTTATTTTTTTTTTTAGTTCTGTTAATTTTGACAAGCTCATCTTCCTACTGCCTTTTGTGCCTTAAGGGAAGGTAAGTACACCTTTTATTAATTTTTTTTCATCACAATTAATTTAATAACTTTAAAAATGCCAATCTTGCCTAGCCCATGCCTTTATTCTTTTTCAGTTATTGATTTACTTTCTTAATTTAAACACTGATTCTTACCCTTGCAGCTTGGCCTTCTACACAGACAGGTCTCTGCTATCCATACTTACTACTTTCTTCCCTGGACTTTCCTCTGACCACAGACCCTGACACAACTTCAGTTCCCTCCCGGCTGATCTTTATACCTGAGTCTTTGATTCTGCCCTTCCTTTGTGCTCTTTTTAAGCCTCTTAGGCTTCCAGGCCTGTGCCTGAATTAGCCACAGCATACAAAGGTGTGTAACACAGTAAAACTTCTGAATCATTTCTCACTGCAAGAAAATCCAGGAAGTCATTTGCAGAGGAACAGGCAAAATAGCATGCACACCATTTTCTCGGAAACACTCAGCCAAAATAGTTCAATACAATCATTATGCGACAGGACATATATCACATTCTAGCTCAAAATATATTTACCAGGAAAAAACACTTAGTGCATGTTTTTCAACCTGAAGTGTATCTCAACAATTCTCGGAAAAGAGAGTCTCTTTAAAAAAGCTTAATTAACAGCAGATTTTAACTCCCTGTAAGGCAGTTCGACCATCCTTTAAACAATGCTGAAGTGGCCTGAAACATAAAAAAAAAATGAAAGGTAAAGACCATCAGCTCTATTCTGTATGGATAATCTTTTTTTTTCCCTTACACTGATCAAGAATTTTTAATATAAGACAAGGAAATTGTTTACAATAGAAAACCATGAACACTTCAGAATCCATCATTTTAGCAAGCCAAAAGACTTAGAGAATTGAAAGATAGGTTAAAAGGATTCTTATATTCATTTGATCATAAAGAATTTACACCCTACTCATTTCCTACAATTTTTCAGAGCACTGCCTGGTTTTGTTTTCCAGCTTGCATCCTGGCAACAACAAACACACCTTCATTTACTTAGCAGCTATTGTTGATCATTAGGGACTTAGCACAATGGTTTGGTGTTTGGTGGGTTTTTTTAACTGTTCATGAAATATGTTGCTTAAAAAGACTGTTCAAATAAATGATAGCTTTATAAACAAAGAGTAAGCATAATATTGTTACTGAATGCAAGAATACAGTTGTGTATGAAGCCATTCTCAGTAATTGCTAATTTATGTAAATTTGAGCCCTTGGGGAATGAATATTAAGGAAAATTGCTTTAAAAATAAATACCTTAAAGATCAGATGTCAACGTAAGTTGAAGAGTCTGACACAGGTTATCAAAGTTCAGTTCTAGCAGCTGCAGTAATTTGAAGAGATAAAGACTGGGAGCTTGTAAATAAAAACCTTTCTATTCTTTCCTTCCTAACAACCGTGGACTTCACAACAGACAGCAAGTTTTTTAAAGTGCAACTTACCCAGAAAGGGTCTAGCAAGATTATGATAAAAGGGTAATAAATTTTTTGATCACACTCTTGATTTTTTCTCTTTTTCTAGTATTTCTTTTATTTACAATAACCATTAAAAAGAAAAAAAAAAAAAAAAAAAAAAAAAAAAAAATTAATAAGGGAAGTTAAGCTACCCTCACTGCTTCACAGCAAGTTCTGCACTTGCAGGAAATGGGACTGACAGCTTACTCTGGCACTGCCAGACACCCACATTTTAGGACCGTTGTCAGCAGCTTCTAATTTTTGTGAAATTTTGCTAATTTTTTCAGTTTCTGTGGGCAGAAAGTATCTCAAAATAATGTTCCACTTTCCTGTTGAATGGTATTAAAAATCTGGTGTCCCCCAGTAACACTGTGATGTTGTCAAACCTGAATGTTATCGAATAACAGAGTTATCTGTTAAGTTCATGAATACAGAATCTGCTCAGCAGCAGCACTGGCTCTAGAGGAAACCATCTAGGTCACAAGAATTGAATAGTGTTACATTTCTTTAGGTTATCTAAGAGATCTGAGATTAGTTATACAAAAAAACACTAAAAAAAAAGTGTGTTCCCTTACCTGAGCCATTGTCCTTCCAGCTATAAAATGGGAACAGAACGGCTAAATTCTGCAGCTATTTTTTTTTCTAGGTAAGTTTCTCAGGTTCATGTAATTCAACAAGAACTATTGAAAAGCAAGGAGAAAAATCATTTTATTGTCTTCAGAGCAGACTGACTTTTAGGCTATAATTATTACTTGGGAGGTCATTAACTGAGTGCTGCCTACACCTATCCTATGCAAAGAGAGTGGAAGATACACATGCAGTCTGAAACAGAGAAGATTATCATAAATATAGCTACACAAAGAGGTTGAATGATATTGTACAGACAGCCCTAATTTTGCCATTTTGGGGTACATGACATGTATTATTAATAATGTTTTCTGGTACTCATTCCATGCAATTTGGTATTGCAAATATTCCTAAATACATACATTTGTCAAACTAGTTTGGAAAAATAAAATCCATTAAGATACTGGATCCCCAAAAAGACTTTTATTTACAGAGAGTGAATCTTGGTCCTTTCTTCTTGTCCACAATGAGGACCACATAACAATTATTTTGTGCAATGTTATACAAGATATTGTCACCTTTCTTCTAGGAGATCTTGTCAGGCCAAGATCTGTATTTTTCCTAGCTCTTCTGACCAACATTAACATGCCTCACCTCAACTTGTGTTGAAAAAGAGTCCAAAGGAAAAAAGGAAATTTGCCCAAGGCTTCAAACACCCTTAAGCTGTGCTCATTCTTCCAAAGGTTGGACTGAAAAACACTCAGGGCATGGATAAGGACCTAGATGGAAAGGGATGGAGAAAATTATCTCAGGCTTTCTTTCACAGCACCATGTCTGCCTGCAGTGGAAAATCACAGCAGAGAAAAGGCACAGATGGATTTTATAATGATACAGAAAGAATGAATAGTCTACTCTATCACCTAGGGGCCTGAATTTTCATCAGGACATATTGACTTGATTTTCCAGGAAAATGTCCCTCAGAAGGTCACAGCCTGATGAAGCAAAGAAACAACTCAAGAGCCGCCCCCGCCTTCATTAAGGTATGAACCTCAGGAGCTCTCTGGGGATCTGCTGACTCCCCTCCAGGCAACAACACTTTTCAGCTCACAACAAGTTTCACACACAGGTTTGCCATATCTGATCACTAAAGCTGATGTGCCACAGCTCCTGCTCTGAGTGGCCAAGGGCTTTGTGCTGACTGCCAAGCCTGAGGCAGGAGTGCTGGTAGTCCTTCAACTCTTTCATGCCCTCCCTCCAACTATGCCCTGCCACAGTAATCTCAGAGAAAAACTGGAGAGCAGCCCAAATATTTCACAAATGTTTTCCCTCCCCTTTTGCAAATTCCCAGATGCAAAGAAAAGCATAATAAAGGAAAGATAAAAGAAAGATAAGGGTAGAGCTGCACTGTGCAGATGTACATTGCAGTGAAATCAAAACACTGATAGATATTCTTCACCATATTTTTTTCTTGTGCAATTAGGAAGTTTTAAAGTATCAAAAGCCCCTTCTTTGTTTTTCTTTTCTCCCCCAGTTATGCATTTTCACTGACACTCCACTTTCTATTCAGTCAGTGAGTATGTCTCAGCAAGTCATAGTCCATTTCTTGTCTTCTGTTTTTTCCTATTACTCTGCAATAGTAGTAAATATCTTTTATCTTCCTTTCTAATCAGCCAGCATCTGGTGCATCATATTAATAGGCAAGTACAAGAAAAGGCTCCCTTTAAAATATACTCTTTTGAAAAGTGTACATAAGGAATCTAGACTAATGAAAAACACAAAGCTGGGCACATCACGATCACTGAACAGTTTGTTTGTTATAAAGATCTAAAGCTGGTAATCTCTAAGAGGCTCTCCATATTAATCACTCTGTTTACAGCTCACAGTCTGTACACCGTAGACAGGATCCTTGATTCATTACAGCTTATTAGAGTGTTACTGAATAATGTGTTTCTTGTCCTTCTGAAACTTAGTGTCCTTTTTTCACACAGGTCTGCTTTTTTTTGTGGAGGTGTTGGCACAGTGAGAACTGGCTTTATCGTTCATATGTTACAATATTCCAAATAACACATAGCTTTTCTGCTCCTCATTGTTCATCTGCGTAGCTCAAGAACTCTTCTGATCTTACCAGCCTTTCAAAGTTTTGCTAGGCCATTTCAAAGGGTTATTTTGATTCTGAGCAAGGTGTGAGCTGTTTGAAAGAAGTCCTTTCCCACTTAACTACAACTTTGAAATGTCACTAATTCTCCAATTGGGATCCTACTATTTTAATTTTTGTGTGACCAAAGACCACAGCAGTGATAAATAATTGCCATAGAGACAAACACATTTAAAAAACCCCACAGGTAACAGCACCAGGTTTCCCTAATTGTCCTGTGTAGTGTTGTGAAAGAGGCAATGGGCCAGGTGTCACTACTGACCTTCAGGAAGCAGATCTGCAGAATATATTAGATTTTTTATAAGGCAAAGGATCATTTTTGTTCTGGCAACCACTTTTCTCCATATATCCCAAGCCCTGCTTTCTAGACTTGACAGCTGGACCAGCATCATATGCTGACAATATGACTTATTATTTGAAAAGCATCAAGCACAAAAAAAAAAAAGAAAAAAAAAATTCTGCTGGAGCTCTGACAAAGTAGTAACATAAATAATTGTAATTCACTGTGAATCCTCTTTCCCGGGAAGACATAGAAAGAGCCATGAAAGAGCTGTTACGCTTCCATCTAAGCCCTAACAATAAATATTTGCAGTTCTGAGTCCTCTGCCTCTTAGTGGCAGATCTAACCTAATTTACTTTGTCTGTTTGAACTGGGGAGGCACATAAATCAGCAGTGTGGCCTATGTGCCCTGTTGATGCTTCTCTGACCTGGGTCCCAGTGTCCCCTTCTGCTTTTTAGACAAAGTGCCTTCGGCACTAACACCAGAAGCAGTATAAAAGATCAGCGTCCATATTTCAATTAAGCAACTGGGAAAATTAGATGAAGAGAAGGGAAAGAAAATATGTGCCTGAGTGAAGGGACTTTAATTTCAAGGGTGTTTTTTGAGTAACTCAGCAGCTGAGAAGAGACCAAATCCTCTCAGAGGTACCTAATACTGACAGTCTGTATGTTGCTTCTCAGCTGGGTGGTTTATAATTTCCCCTCTAGGTGTACTAAATCTAACCAGGGGGATACTCTATGGTTTCTTGGCTCAGCCAGTCTCCTAGACATGAAGGGCCTCTAGTGGCTGCTGCTCTCCTTATATTAAAACTAACTCCTAACTCAGGCTTTTAAGGTGTTAAAACACCAGGCATTTTAGGATTATGTTTTGTCTATCATCTTTTATGCAGTCTTAATAAATAAAGGTAAAAGGATACTGAACCATAGGATGCTGATGCTATTCCACATGTGACAGAGAATTATGGAAGGCCAGAGACTGTCTTTGCCACTTAAGGTCACCACAGTATTTTATACGCCTGCATCTCCCTTATATATTCTTCTTCTGACCTTAACATCCCTCAATCACACAGTTAGAAGACTTTTCTTTTCAGAAAGGTCAAAAACAATTGAGACTTTTTCTTTTAACAGTTGATAGATTCCTAATTGAGCTAGCTTGTGAGAAACAGGGTAAGAATGCTTTACTTGCACTCTGCAGACATTGCAAAAAGACAGCTAATAGTAGCACTTTATTTCAGTATAACAGAGAAAGGCAAGATGTAAGAAGTTTGAAGCTGAAGTCAGCAAGCCTCAAACTCAAAATAATGCAAGATTAACAGAAAGAACAATTAAACATTTAAGGAGATAACAGGATACAAAGAATTCCAAGTGGTAGAAAACAAGCATCAACACTGGTTGACTTTCCACATTAAACCCAGAAGGTCAAGCAGAAGTTAGTTAGGTCTAAATGTATCTTCACTAGGTGGAATTCTCTGATCCATATTCTAGGACAAAGAGACTAAATGACTTCCTCTGGACTAAAAAATCATAAGAAAATGGATAGTATTTTTTGAGATGTGAGATCAGTAGTAGGAAGAGAGGAAGAAAATGAAAACACAGGGGACACAAAAGAGATAAACCATCTGTCTGAGAAAGGCTTCAGGATGCCATTACTGGATGGTAGACACTGTTATATGCAGTGAAGGGCATTCAGAACACTTTGAGACAACCTATAGGACTCATCATCCCAAGATACAAAAGTCAACAAATCTGATGTACATGTCTTGTAGGTCAAAGTGTAGAAATAGAACTCATCTCTTGCCATTGTTATTGACATTATGATAAGAGATATAAGCTCAACCTTTCACACATGATAATCTTACTTGACAGCTGCTCTGGGGCAGCCTTTGAATGAGTTACCCAAAAAGTGCATGAAGAAACCATAAGCAACAAGAAAACAGTAACTGGCTCTGTTAGCCTTGTTTTAAATGTTCACTCATTTGCAAAAGGCTTTTTAGTTGAAAGGTGTATTGGGTGTGTATGTCAAGGTTTTGGTTGTGGGCGGACTACAGGGGTGGCTTCTGTGAGAAGCTTCCTCCATTACCCCCTGATTCAAAGCCAGCTGGCCAAGTCTGGGCCCATCAGAAATGGTGGTAATGCTCCTGTGATGACATACTTAAGAACTAAAAAAAAATGCTATTGCACATATGTAATTGTGCCCAGAGAGGAGCAGAGTGAGAATATATGAGAGGAACAGCCCTGCAGACACCAAGATCAGTGCAGAAGGAGGGACAGGAGGTGCTCCAGGCACCAGAGCTGAGGTTCCCCTGCAGCCCGTGGTGCAGCCCATGGTGAGGCAGCTGTGCCCCTGCAGCCCATGGAGGTCCCAGGGGATGCAGAGATCCACCTGCAGCCCCTGGAGGAGACCCAGGCCAGAGCAGGTGGATGCCTGAGAGGAGGCTGTGACCCTGTGGGGGGCCTGTGCTGGAGCAGGGTCCCGGCAGACCCATGGAGAGAGGAGCCCACACTGAACAACACTTCCTCATAGGAACTGGGTAACTTGTGACCTCAGGGAGTCCACACCAGCCGTGTGGACACAGGCTGTGGCTAAAGGTCTGCACCCTGTGGAAGAAGGACCCACATTGCAGCAGTCTGTGGAGAACTGTTGTCCATGTGAAGGATTTACATTGAAGAAGTTCATGGAGAACTGTCTCCCGTGGGAGAGCTGCAGCAGGTGAAGGATTCCTTTCCCTGAGCAGAGCCAGGGACAAGGTGTGATGAACTGACCACAACCCCCATTCCCTGCTTCCTTGCACCACTGGGTGGGAGTAGAGTTGGAAGAGAGGGAGGGGTGGGAGGAAAGTGGTTTTAAGGTCTTATTTTATTCTAATTATCCTGGTCCATTTTTTTTAGTAATAAATTCAATTAATATCTCTAATTCTAGCTTGTTTTGCCTGTGACAGTATTTGGTGAGTGATCTCTCCCCCACCTTACCTCAGATGATGAACCCTTTGTTATATTTTCTCTCCCCTGTTCAGCTGCAGAGGGGAGTGACAGGCTTTGGTGAGTGCCTGGCGTCCAGCCAGGGTCAACCCACTACAGAAGGGCAAGTGAATTTTAACCACTGTTACTTGTTTCTGATCAAATGTTTTGGTCATTCAAGTCCAAGACTGCCCTTTTCTTCTTAAAAAGAGAAAAAATCCTGTTGAATGCATTACCTCTTAAAAACCAGCATATGCTTTACAGGTGAATAAGGTATTATGGTAGTCATGATGTGAAATACTGCAGGTTTCAGTAAAATTCTCCTATTCATAAATACAAATTCTTTCCAAAAAGCACAATCAAAATGACATAATGGACTTACATGTATATACATATTGAAATAAATTCTCATTTTCTAATCTGGTAGATGTTTGTTGTGACACTTTTATCATTTCAGTGTGGACATTTTTCTGTCCTTTTTTTCTGCATATCTGCTGAATTAGCAGTGTCCTTTATAGAAGCTAAATTACTAGCATGGCTTTTAGTAGGAATGACAGTAACTGGCAGACTATAGGGGATATAATTATCCCATACCTATTTCTGGGATTTTAAATGGCTAATGGCTGCTAAGTGCACTGTTACAGCAAGTCACTCTGGGTTTTCCTTTCAAATGCAAGGAAAATCATGTCCTGTAATAATCTGGTTCCAGGGAAATTGACGTTGCATCTTTAAATTGATCCAGAAGGGTCCAGACAGCAAATACCGTCAGGAGTATAGAAATTGTGTGAGGAAAAACAAAAAAAAATTATATTCATTTAACCAAGAAGAGAGTGGAAGAAAACACAACATTCTTAAAATATTTGAAAAGCAGTAAAATTAGAAATACTTCTCTATATTCACCGGAAATGGGGTTGGGAATGATGGATTTATACTGCAGCAAAATTCTGACCACAAGAAAAGCTCTAATGGAAGGCTAATGAAGCACTAGCAATACCTGTCTGTGAACAGGATGGACAGTAACCTGCAAAGAACAGTCTTGGTGTCACTGGTTTTCTTCCTAATTGCAACAGATTCTAGTTCAGTGTTACCAACTACAGCCCTCCCATAAAGGACAAGTTTGAAATGTGCCCTACAGATGGCACCCTGGACGCACTCACATTTAAAACATCCCTGCTTGCCACTTTCGAGCTTATTTTCACCCTTAGGAGATATTTACAGTATTCCACACCCTAGACCATGGAAAAAGATGTTTGTATTCCTCCAAAGGGTGACTCATCAGTTGAGACTGGAAGGGAAGAGCCCTCAAGATGCAGTGTTCAACCAGGATTGCTCTTGTCATGGAGTGAAAGATGCTGTGAAAGATAAGCAGTAATTGGCCATCCTTTCAGTCCCTGATCTTTAGGCTAAAATCCTATTTTTTGTGATTTCCATGCTACATGTACTTTGTCTGGAACCAGAAAATGAAGCTATAGTGGATGTCTATTTAATTTGTCTCATATTAGTATATAAGGGGAAAAGAATATAAATTTATATTTGCTTTTGGTAGTCAAACACTTTTTTTTTTTTTTAAGTATTATTTTCTTCCTAACCCTGTTTTACTCTATTGCTTATTTTTTTTAGCATTATAACCTGTCCCTGAAATGAGATGTTTGCCTCAGTACTCTTTGCCTATGATCTGAAAGCTTGGAAAACTCTGCTTATTAAAGTGGGTCTTCATCACTGTCAAGGTTTTGAAGCTTTAACAAATTCACTCAATTTTTCCCTTACCCTAAAGGAAGGCACACACAAAAGGAACAACTGGAGCCACACAGCTGAAGTACATGATCTAAGACAGAGGTCAAACTATATATCACATTTTGACATAGAATATGAGCAGATCTGTCCTTGTCATAATTTTAAATCTGAGTCACTTTTTAACCTTATTAAAAACTGAGAAAAACAAAGTTGGGACTGCCTTCAAATGCTGTATTGAAATTTCTATCCAACAAAAGCAACTAATACTCCTTTGTCCAATATTTCTTTGTGAATTTCCACAAGAGGAGGAGATTAAAATCTTATTTATGTCTTTCAGCAGCAACCAAACATGTACCATCTGTAGATGTAAATGTAGGGAAGTCTGGGGAATATGCAAAGTTTAATTCAGGGTGAATTAATGGAAGCCCATTTTAATATCACTGGCTCTCCTCCATATGCAGAACAAAACCAAGGAATGTAATTGGCACAGCCGTCCTTCCCACTATTCATAAAAATGCTCTTGCAAGGGGTTGGAATTTTTTTAAACATCTTGAATCAGGGCAAAGGGCTCATGATCTGCACCTCACAGTTGTAGATGTTATTCCAGTTCTAGGCAACAAAAGCAAATATAAATCCGGTGAGGAATCTGGGTCATTGCTGGGCTTAGGTAAAAAAGAAAAATTCCCAATGGAAATAAAAGACCTGAATATTTCATATACTGTAATTGTCTTTCATAGTTGCTAATGACTTCAAAGTAATCAGAGACTTGGAAGCTGCTTGTGAATAAACAACTTAGCCATTGCAAGCCACAGAGCTCTGCATCAGGAATCCATCTTGTATCAGCAAATCCACCAATTTTTCTGGGCTGAGTTTCCTCTGCAGGGAGCTCTGCCTTTCAAAGCAAGCTCAGACATAAATATTTGCAACAATTATCAAATTTCTTTAAGGAGAAAATAAGAAACTTTCTTCTTGAGAGCTGCAGATCAGCCTGCTAAGTATACAGCCCAAGTGTGTAATGTCAGAAAGTAGATTTGGTGTTTGTACCCAGGGCGTTTTAGGAGGAAGGGCAGGGACTGATAAACAGTGAATTCCTGCCATTAGAAAAGGACTAACAATAGAGGTGCCACTGATGATTGCACCTGTATGATGTGGGGAGGTAGCTGAATCACCATGCGCTGTAAAAGAAGATCTAGCTTTCTTTTTTAATCTGATTGGCACTGTGAAAATGCCTGTGAAGTGCTGGTATTTGGCAAGACTAGGGTGCTGAGGAATGTTAGAAACAGGAACTGGGAGGGAGCCGAGGCCCAGGAAAGGTTATGGTGTTCTTAAGAGACCTGTTGCTATTGTAGGGCTTCTCAAGTATCAAGTGTTGCAATTCCTAAAAAAAAAAGGGGCATGTGGGAGAATTGTAGCATTTCTAAGAGTTACAGAAGCTCATGTATTCTACTCTTTAATTTTCCAATTAACACCGTATTTTGAAACAGATTAGACTTCAGAATCTTCTAGCAGCTCTTTCCTGATGATTTACTGATTTATTTAATTAATATAAGTTTAATATTAGTAAGGAACTTACTAATTCTGCTAAATGAAACAATGTATGACTAACATACACTACATCTTCTGTAATAATCAGACGATAAAGCCTTAATTTCCTACCTAATTAAGGAATAGGTAGCCTGGTTTTCCCAAACAAGGATTTCTGTGTTGGGATGCCTTCTGTTCCCTATGCGGCAGGGGAAGTGGGTGCATTTTGGACACAAGCTTTCAACATCTTTTGATCTGGGACCTATATTTTTATGCACTGTAGAAGTCTGGAAAAATACTGAACTAGCTAGCAAAATAATGGCATCATAGTGAAAGCTAAGTTTCCAGATTCATTTATTGCTTCTTTCTTCTTTCCCCTGATTTGTTTATTGCATGAAGACAGCATGCTTTACTGTGTACAAAGTTTGTTTAGACAATCCCTTTTTCTTTCCTTCAGGATTAGCTGCCCTGTTTCTGAAGTAAATATTGGCCTACCTCATACAACTTGACCCTAAAAGCCCCAAATTGAGTGAATCTCACCTATACAGGGTGAAAACACCAAATCATGATGTAGGTATGGATCCAGTGTGAAACAGTGGATTATTTATATATGACTTTTTCAGAGATCAGCTAGAAATAAGATATCGGACAAATGCTGCCAGGTATGAAAGCTGCTACTCAAACTACTTCTATCTAGGAGATTAAGTAACTGCCTGAAATGGTATGAAGACCTTCCTTAGAACTTGTTCCTTCAGGAGAATCATGAAATGGAGGTATGAGAAGGCTGGCCAGATGTGGCACAGAGCCTGTCATGGTCAAGTGGCAAGGGGCCCACCTTCTGTCACTGGGTCCTTGATGTTCTCTGCACACATCCCATCTGTACCCTTGAGAAAATATCCATTATTTCACAAACTTCCATTTCACTCTCAAACCTGTTCAAGTGGTCCTCAGTTGTACAACTGTTGTTTTTGCGAGGAAGTGCTCAGAACAGCAAAAATCAATGCCAAACACTCCTCTATAACACTGTGGGAGTGTAAGCTCACATCCACAGGACCCTGAATGCTCACAAGCTGTAAAATCCTATTGAGAGAATTCATTGTATTATGATGACAAAAAAAACTCCTACATAACTGAGTGTTAGAAGTGTTACTTTTGTTAGACACTGACCTTCTTTGATTACATTTCTTCTGCTCTGTAATGCAGCTTCAAAATCTCTCTTTTCCTTGTGCTCTCCTGCTAACTGCTGTTTCAGGTGTTTGCCACTCTCAGCAAGTGATCTGTGAGGCAAGTGCTCCCCTCTGTGCCTCCTTCATCTGGTAGATTTTGTACTAAAAACCAGCATTCTCTGACAACTCCCCAAAGCATTTACTTTCTGCATCCCCATGCACCACGTGAAATAAAACCAAGGCACCATACCCTACCTGAATGCCAGATCTGGTTGTCCACCAAATGTTTAGTTCTGCAAGAGAGTTTGGAGCAGATATGAACAAGAATTCCAGCTAGTGAAGGTGCTTTAAGGTTGCATGTGGTGGGTCCTCTTCCAGCTTGTGATCAATACATTTAAATCATTTAAGGCTTGCTGAAAAAAAATCAGCTGTAGGTTATGTGCTGCTTTCTTTACTTGTGAAAATAAAACAAGCATCACAGTGTAAGATTGGCACAATAGCAGTGACATCTGACATTCTAGTTATTCCTGAACTATAGCATATGACATGCTTTGATAGAAGAAATAGCTCGATTTGGAGACTGGTTTCACTAAGTCTACTTAAAATAAGAGACAGCTCCTCAAGGAGTATTTGTATCAGAAAAACAGGGGAAGATTTTGAATTTATCCATGTCTTTCTTGCCTAGCTTCAACTACAACATAAATTAACAAAATAACTTGTTCTTTTAATTATTCAAAATGTAAATTTTCTAATTCACAGGAGGAGCAATAGAAAGACAAAGTGCTAGCCTAGCACTTCCTTCCTACAGTTTGGTAAGTCACATCCAGCCTTGCTTTTGAATCAAAAAGAAAAAAAGAATTAACGTAGTATCTCTATCTTTGGTGCTGTTTTTTGGGGTTTGGGGGTTGGATTTGTTTTTTTTCTTATATTGAAATACAACAAAACACACAAACTGCTCAAGACAGCAGAATATGCAGTTCAAAACATAAATTTAGTGTTTGCAGCCTAGAACTACCACTATTCATGCATTAATTCATTGTCCACATAGGAGAAACATGATTTCCCTCTGTTACCATGCTATGAGAGCACGAAAATTCACACCATGACTACCATCTTAGAGAAACAACCTACAACAACAGAGTGAAGGAGCCCTGAACAGGGTAAGAGACAGGAATGTGACCACTCCAGTTGAAACAGAAGCCACAATGTAATGCTGTTTCTTCCCTGAAAAGATGGGCTGGTGCAGTGAATCAATGTCTGTAGCATGGAGACATCTTCTGAAGCATTGAGCAAACCAAAACTCCTCATATGATGGAAAGCTGTCTTAAACAAAGTCAGTTGTGTTAAGTCAGCTTTTTCTGTCATCCAGAGAGACATGAGCAAGCTTGAGAAGTAGGCCCATGTGAACCAATTTACACTGAGCAAGGTCAAGTGCAAGGTGCTGCACCAGGGCCAGGGCAACCCCTGGTATCAATACAGACTGGGGAAAGAAGGGATTGAGAGCAGCCCTGCAGAAAAGGGCTTGAAGGACACTGGTAGATGAAAAACTGGATATGACTCTGCAATGTGTGCTCACAGCACAGAAAGCCAACTGTATCTTAGATGGCATCCAAAGCACCATGGCCAGCCAGGAGAGGGAGGGGATTCTGCCCCTCTGCTCTGCTCTGGTGAGACCCCCACCTGCAGTGCTGCATCAGCTCTGGTGTCCCAGCACAGGAAGGACATGGACCTGTTGGAGTGAGTCTAGAGAAGGCCATAAGGATGATTAGAGGAAACAAGCATCTCTCCTAGGAGGAAAGGCTGAGAGTGCCGGGATTATTCAGGCTGGAAAAGAGAAGGCTTGAGGGAAACCCTGTTAAAGTCTCTCATTACTTACAGGGGGCTGCTACGAAAGATGAAGACTCATTTTCTAGTAAAGCCTGTTGTGATAGGACAGAGTGTAATAGTTTTGAACTAAAGAGGGTAGATTTAGACTAGGATATTAGGAAGACATTTTTCATTATGAGGGTGATGAAACACTCTCAATGGTACATTGCCCAGAAAGGTGTTAGATGCCTGGAAGTGTTAAGGATTAGGTTGGACAAGGCTCTGAGTAACCTGATCTATTTGAAGATGTCTCTGCTCATTCCAGGGGGGTTGGACTAGACAACCTTTAAAAGTCCCTTCCAACACAAATTGCTTTATGATTCAGTGCCCAACTACTATCCTGCCACAATACACCACTAAAAAACAATACTCTTGGATTCAACATCATCATGCAGAGACAATAAATCATGATGCTGCGCAGTGTGAAAAAGAGACACTGTTTTTGCAACTCCCAGCAAGTCTGGGAAAACTCTCTGTATGTTACTGACATGTTAAGAAACTTTCCTGTCTGACCATCCAGGAGCCACTTTAGCTCCCTATCCACCCTGCTCTCACACCGTCAGACAAAATTTTGTCACTCAACCCCAGCCTTCCCATGGCAGAGTCTCATACATCTGGATCCTTAGAGTAATTTAACCATGGTGCAACAACAGCATAACATCTCAAGCTGCTATTTCCAAGGAGGAGCCCTGAACAAAGGAGACCCTAAGCTTTTATGCCCTCACAGTCTAAGTGTGTGACAATCTACGGTCATAGGGTCCTGCTATGCCTCTGAGTGTCCAGTCACCTGGCCAGTGCCACAGGTCCCCATGCCCTTTGTTCTGCAAAGGGTCAGTACCAGTTCACTACCTCTTGCCTCAGAGCTCAATCTGCAGCCCACACTGCAGCTGCACACTGAGCTACCCGCATTAGACATATTCCGCCACAGCCACATCCATACTGATGCAAGAATAAAACCCCTATTGTTTAAACTCAAAGCTAGATTTGTATTTCCCTCACAGCAAGATTCATCGATTTCAAACCTCTAGGCTCATTCTTGAGAACAGAAAGTGCTGTTGGTTATAAGTACCATTCAAACTGCTACTAAGTTTTTGGCTTCTGGCAACTAGGCTTTGGAAGAACGCAACAGATAAACCAGCTTTGAGACATATAACCCTCCTGCTAGGTGCTGCTTTTAGTTAAAAAGATCTGCTTCCCACTTCCCACAATCTCATTTAGATGCTAGAAAGCCTTATATCCAGTCCCTTTGAAATATGGTAAATACAATCGCGTCATATCTTTGATTTTTCTTAGTATTATCAAGATAATCAACTTATGTACTTGGGCTGCAGCAGTAAAAACAATCAAGCTATTCTGGAACAGTCACTGATACAGCATGTATCTTTCTCTCTGTGCTTCCTTCATTACACATAGTCTATAGAGAAGACAAATAGAAATCTTATTTTACCATGTTTATTCCCATGCAGGGTACACACTAATACTGTGAACACAAACATTATCTCGTCTTAAAGATTATGAGTCACTTCTGCGTCAAAAGAAGAAAAAAAACCTGTGTATTAGGACATTCTGAGAAACAAAGCACTTTAGAAATCATTAGACTAGGATTTAGATGTAACCAGAAGTATTTTTCTTTTTTTCTCCAAGGCTCATTTGCCTGAGGAAAATATGACAATCTTTCTTTTCTTCTTCAAAGTTTTTATCATAGATGTAACTCAATCTACCTGAGAGTGCACACCAGTACATTGCTAACCCCCCCTCAAGAAAAACAACCCCTCCACCCTTTTTCTATAGCAGACACCACCTTCCAACTTACCTGCTCACCAGCTCTCTTTATCTCTATGCCTACTTTGCATGCACGTAATAATTATTAAGTTGTTAATTGAAAAACATTAATTGTGCTAATTGACAAACATATTAAATGTCCTTAATGGGCTCAATATAGAATTATTATATTGGAGGCATGCTGGTGGGTAAGTCTTTGTTATTGTTAAACATTATATCAGCTCTATATTTAATCAAGACTATTTATCCCTTACTAAATAAATTTATTTCATTAAAAGCTGCAGTTGCAAAAGACAGGTCTGTATGTTTCAGCAGGCAATCAGTAGAAAAACACAGGTGAGCTTAGCAAGCCCAGGAATACCACCTGCCTGAGCTGCCTCCTAAGACCAGTGTCATATGGCAGCTGACCAAGCATGCTTGCATTTAAATTTTTAATGCTTGCACAGTGAATTCCTTGACTTAAATTATGTACTGCACTTAAGAGACTAAAAGGGGCAGGAGGCTTGCACGGATGAAAAAGAAGCCCCTGTCAAAGCTCAGACATAACAATGGGATATGTATGAAAGGGAAGCAGGCCACCTGGGAAGAATATAAGGGTATGGTCAGAGTATGTAGAAATGCAAAGAAGAAGACCAAGACCAGTCTGGAATTAAATCTGGTGAAGAATATCAAGGATCACAAGTAGGGTTTCTTCAAATAGAATTATAGAATGGTTTGGGTTAGAAGGCACCTTGAAGAACATCTAGTTCTAACCCTCCTGCTATGGGCAGAGATATCTTCCACTAGACCAGGCTGGTGAAAGTCTCATCCATCCTTGTCTGAACACTCCCAAGGATGGAACATCCACAACTTCTCTCAGCAGCCTGTTCCAGTCCACCACCACGCTCGGAGTAAAAAATGTCTTTCTAATATCCAGTCTATGCTGACCTCTTTCAGTGTAAACCCATTTGCCCCTGTCCTGTCACTACATGCCCTTGTAAAACACTGCTCTCCATCTTCATTGTAGGTTCCCTTCATGTACTGGAAGGTTACAACTGGATCGTGCTGAAGCTTTCTCTTTTCCAGGCTGAACAAGTACAACTCTCAGTCTTTCCTCACAGGAGAGTTGTTCCATCCCTCTGATTTTTTTTCAGGCCCTCCTCTGGGCTTGCTCCAATAGGTCCATGTCCTTCCTGTGCTGTGACCCCAGAGCTGATGCAGCACTGCAGGTGGGGTCTCACCAGAGCAGAGCAGAGGGGCAGAATCCCCTCCCTGGCCCTGCTGCCCACACTGCTCTGGATGGAACCCTTTTTAAAGATGGGTACAATGTTTCCCCTTTTCCAGTCACCATTGGACTGTCATGAATTTTCAGAAATGGAGAGGTGGCTTGGCACCTTTATCAGTGATTTCCCTCAGGACTGGGATGCATCTCACCGGGTCCCATTGACTTATGTACATTCAGGTCCTTCAGGTGGTCATGAATCTATCTTTACTTACAATGGGAGGGACTTTGCCCCCCAAGTCCCCATCCTACTCTCCATCCACTTGAGAAGTGTGGGAAGAGAGGCTATCACTGAAGCCCAAGGCAAAAATATTGTTGAGTATCTCAGCCTTTTCCTCATCCTTGTTACCAGTTTTACAGCCTTGCTCGACAGGGGCCGTTACTCTTTCTTTGACCTTCCTTTTCTGGTTAACATAGCCATAGAAGCTCCTCCTGGTATTCTTTGCGTTCCTTGCCAAGTTCAGCTCCAGCTTTGCCTTGGTCTTTCTGACCCCATCCCTACAAAACTGTACTTCACATCTGTACTTTTCCCAGGACATCTGTCCTAGCTTCAACTGCCTGTGCATTTGCTTCTTTCCTTTTAGTTTCTCCAGCAGGTCCCTACTCAGCCATGCTGGTCTCTTTCCTTCCCTGCCCAATTTGCTCCTGGTGATTGTGAGCTCTTGCACTTGGTGGAAGATTTCCTTAAAGTCTTGCCAGTTCTGTTCCACTCCCTTGTATCTGAGGGCAGCCTCTCAGGAGATCCCACTGACTATCTCCCTGGAAAGCTGGAAACCTGCTTTCCTAAGGTTTAGGGACCTAATTTTAGGTGATGGAATGGTTCATCCTAGAAGCACAGGGAAGACAAGAAGGTGGTCAGAGATAGTCCACCTGAACTTGAGGGAGCCCTTCTTTACTGTGAGCGTGACTGAGCACTGGGACAGATTGCCCCAAGAGGCTGTGGAGTCTCCTTCCATGTAGATATTCAAAAGCCATCTGGACACATTTCTGAGCCATGTTTTCTAGGGGACCCTATTTGAGAAGGGAGGTTGGACCAGATGACCTGCAGTAGTCCCTTCCAACCTTGCCTCTTCTGTGAGTCTGTATGGAGAGAACAGAGATTAGCTGTGTTGTACATACTGTATTTCTGGAGCATCATCTAAACCGCCTTTTCTTACTGCAAATTACATCAGAAAGGTATGTATATGCCTTCTTTCTTAGCACAGCAAGCTGTAGTCTTCAGTGGTAAGACATTGATCATATTTAAGCCTGCTTTATTTCTTATTTCTGTAGAGCAGCAATCTGCTGGACACCACTAACAGCCATGCAATATAGGAGGAATGTTGTTGCCAGGAGGGTGGTTGACTACTGGAAAGTGTTCTTTGTGCTGTTGGGCTTTTATCACTTTCAATTGTAATTGATAACAGATAAAACTGTGAAGGAAAGAGCTGAGTAAACAAGTTGGAAAATGTTATTTTAAAATGCAGATGTTAAACGATGTGAAGCCTGATACGGAACATTGTACTATGAATATTAGTGTGTATCTCCTAACAACAGGTTCTTATGTCATTGTCCAAATGTTTGCCTGCTAAAAATAGTCTCTTTGCTGCCTTAGCTTTCTTATAACAAAAAGGATGTTTACTTTAGCTTTACTTTCCCCTCCTGCCACTGATGTAGTTGAAATTTTCCTTCACAGGTATGCCATCTCGACTGCCTCTGTGCTGGCTGCTTCAGGGAGGGAAAGATGAGGGCAGTTCCCAGAAGGTCCTAGCAAATGGGAATCACTGAGCTCATTCTCCCAGGGAAGATACACTTTTTAGTGGGTCTGTCATGCTGGGATAAGTAGAATTTTCTCTAAAATGACAGAACTTTTGCTGCTAGTTTTCAATCAAAACACAAAGAAACAAGCAAAAAAAAAAAAAACCCAAACCAAACACATCAGGGTACTGGAGCTTTGATTAATGTTTGTGTGAAGCAAAACATTGGATTCAATAGCTCACCAAAACTGGACACCCAAAAGCAGATGGTTATGCTCCAGTCCTCATTCTAATTTATAATCCACCTCAATAAACAGGACTGCACACATCAAATTGTGCTTATGTTTTAAGGTAACACCTGTTTAATAACATGCATTAAAACCACTCTGTTTTGACAAACAAGGGACATTGCATGAATATTGCATGTTTATGTTAGTCAATGTTTTCCAAAGTGCTTGAGAACACAGGTGAAAAAAAGCTGTTAAGGTCATTACATATAGGAATAGTTGTTGTGACTGCTGTGATTGTTTTGGGCCCCGATTAAAAGGTAATCCCTTTTAATGCCACCTACTCCAGTTTCACATGGAGACTCAAGACATGGGGTCCCTTAATCCACTGTCCCTTTCCATCTGTGCCATGTCTCCCCAATGCCAATATTCAAATATTGTGTCTAAATCTTGCATGTATTTTTTTCTCCTGGTACATCTTAAACACGTAAGATCTATTGGAGCACCAAATATGTTCAGACAGACAGATAGTCAAAACAGAACTAGAAGTTAGCCCTGCTACTATATTTTGTGTATTATTTGGTCAATTATGAGCTGAAAGTACAGCTGTAACACCAAGCTACACCTTTTAATACTGATGATTGTAAAAACTTGCTTTAGTATTCCCTTCTCTACATAATCATTACTGACTAAGACAGTAAATTATTATGCTGCTTTATCAATAATCAGTCATAGTTTACACAATTCATGTAAAGAGATGGATAACATCAGCTGAACTCTTTAGAGGCACTAAAATTAATGACATATCTGACCCATGGGCACTGGGATTATTAATTACATGAGAATGAGCCACTTATTGAGAGCAGAAATATAGCTTCATCCCTCAGTTCTGCCATCCAAGTATCTGGAAGGGAATTACCTGCTTTAGGGGGGAGCAAAACATGTTCTGCCTCTCAGTGCAATGTTCCACTTGAGTGTATAGAGAATGTAACAGAGAAAAAGTTAGAATAAAAGGTATTTATTCATGCCTTGAAATGGATTTGAATTCAGGGAGTTAAACATGGTAGTTTGACTACTGTTAGTCATGAATGAGTGATCTAGGTAGCTTAAAAAATCACTGGCAAAGGTGTCAGCAAAAGGAAGTTTAATAAAGATTTAAGAGCTGTGACAAAGTTCGACAGAAAGGTTCACTGTATTACTTCACAGATGAAGAACACAAGGGAAAATAGGAGTAGAATCATTTTAGAACAATTTTCACAGAGACCAAAGGATGCAAAGGCTGAGGGTGAATTAGGGATTTAGCAGCACTTAATCATTGACTAATTTAACATTTATGTAAAGAAAGATTCAACAGGATTTACTGTAAGAAAAGCAGTAATGATAAAAATCTTAGATTATGATAATCATACTAGACTTACCATCTGGCATTTAAATCAATTCACACATGCATGCACACAGACACAGAGAGATATGTATGTATATCTATATGTGTAAAGATACCTGTCAAAAATTCCCATCGAATTTAGTGAAATATTTACCTGTGCATTTCTCAACAGGCAAGGGTTGAGCTTGGAGGACTGGGGAAGTCTCAGACCAGGCTTCATCATCAGCTTTTGGCAACAGTCCTCTGAGTGTCACAACACTGGGAGCTGGTAAGCTCTGAGAGGCATCCCAGAAAGACAAGCTTTCTGGCTACAGTCCCCTGTGGCCCAAGAGAGTTCAAGGTGCCTACGAGGCTGTGAGATGACTGGCTTTAGTCATCAGTCAATCTTTACCCTGGCTGCGATCCAAGCCAAAAATTTTACTCAGAAGTCAAAAAACAGTAACACTGTCCCACTCAGGCTACCTTTCAGACAAAAATAACATTCCAAGACTATCTGTTGGAAAACTGGAGCTCATTAGGCAACAGAAGTTCCCGGGAATAGACGGCTTCTGATGAGCTCAAGGGGAGCTACCTGTCCAGGAGCTATTAATCAGGGAAGGCCTCACAAGCAGTCCTGACATCACAGAGTGGCCTGGGGGACAAGAAGCACCACCACACTATCATAGGAATATTTGATTCATTCTGAGGATGCCATAAGGCATTCCTCCAGTCCTGGACTGACAGCTGTTCATGTGTTTCACAGCATGGAGAAACATTGGGCTCCATTTTGGAAATAGGCATCTCACTACTCAAGCTCTGCTTAAGCTGTCTAACTTCCTTTACTGTTTCTTGGAGCCAGAGAGGGAGAATTAAGTCTGGCTCTCTTGCTCAGAGGAAAGTGCTGAGAAAAAGAAATTTCTAGTGCTCTCACCTCGAAAGTACCTATGATTTCTGATGAGTTGCAGAAGGGAAGGGCAGGCTAACAGAGGTACTCAATATCTCTTTGGAATGAATAATGGCAAGACAGTTTTTAGAAAATTACTAGTAGCTCTGTCCTGTGCACTTACTCCCAGGGAAAAAAATAAAGAAATATATTCATCACATTGGTTGGCGAGAAAATATTGGTTCACATTTGCAGTTATAGCTTTCAAAAGAATTTGTATGTTCTTAGGAACTAAGCACAGACTAAATTCTTTTACCTGGGTGGATTTATGCAAATGTAGAGCTTTGTGGCATGCTTTAACGTCTTTTTAGTTACATGTTAAGGGTAATGTTAATGCTGAGCTTTTAAATGGTAGCTGGATGTATTAATGATGGACTGTAGGACTTGTTGTGAAATAGAATTGCCAAGCTTTATACACCTAAAGCTGGAGGTCAAGTGTCATGCATTCCTCTTAGGAAACACTTAAAAGACATGGCAGATCAGTTGATTTTAAAGCCATTAAGTCCAACATGGGAGATTATTGTTAGGATGGAATCTGCAGAAACATCAGTATGAATCACTCTCTTGGGGAGTGGGAATTACTCTTTCGGAGATTTTCATATCCCAAAAGGGTGGGAGTAAAAATTACAACTATTTATCTTTAGATAAAAACCACAAGCAGAATATCTTATTATTCTTTTCTTCTCTTTCCCTTTGCATTACACATTTTTTATATTTTTCTGCAAAAGCATTTTTTAGTGTGCTTTAAGCAGGCTCTTGGGAGTTGCTGGCCACAGCCAGTTGAGCTATGAGGGAATGGAGCTGTGAGGAACCAGCCGAATGGTGCCAGTGTACATCAGTTCAGTTGCATGGAAAGGATGGGGGTGAGTCATAGCTGTGGACCTGGAAGAAGCAAAGCCTAAAGGAAAGACCAGAAGTTTACCTGGTCTGGAGCTCAACAAAGCTATGGAAAGAGCATATATCATTAGTTATTCCTGACTCATACTGTTTGGAACAGGGTCCTATTTAATGATAAAAAAGAATGTTTTGCACCCAGCAAGAAGATAGGGAATCCTATCCCTCCACTGCTCAGCAAATTAACTCCTCCAATGTTAACTCCAAACAGTGCGAAGTTTCACGATTAATTCTTTTATACCCTCCATGTCTGGGGAGCTGTGCCTCAGTTGCACCGCACACACTCTCTGGCCCTGGTACAATGTAACTCAGATGTCCTTAGCAGATTGGTCAGCACAACTCTACAGGCGCAAGATTTCTCAATAGTTTGAGAGGAAGTACTGGTTCAAGTCACAAAGCACACATACAACAAAATGAAACTATAGATAAGCACCTTAGAACTTCCATTTCAGAAAGAAACTGTCTTTTGCAGTCCCTAAGAAAGGACCCGTTCATAATTTCTCATAAGATCATAAAGCAGGTGACAGATTTTATTACCCCTGTAACTAATTGGAACATTAACAAATCAAAAATGTTGAGAGAAAGTGCAGCTGGTGAGCATTGTCATAACTGTTATCTGGAGTGTCTAAACCACTACATTCCCTCACAGGCACTGCTTTGCTCCCTTGATGAAATGGCTGTTTCATGAGGAGCAGCATGATGCCCACAGAGAAAGCAGCTGCATATTTAGGGTTCACAGAACAAAGGGTTTGTCAGTTCCTGAGCCTGTTGCTGCTCACCAAGGTGTGCTCCCTCTCTCATCATAATATTCTTCTCCTTCTAAATCCACTGTAATTCAGTAAATGATGGTTGATACAGTATAACAGGAAGACTGTTGAAAATATTGTTCCTTCTCAAACAGCAGTGAAAGAGAACGTAGTTAAGAGTTACTTCAGGCAAGATGACTGATCACCAAATTGATCCCAAATTTAAAATGCATCTAGTTTGGTCTTTGGCATCAAGCTCCTGCAAAGCAACAACTTCTGATACAGTTTCTCTTCAGTATTTATTGCATTGTTTTGTTTTTTCCATTGGCTATACTACTTGTTACTCACCCTTCCTCTCACCATAAGCCTAATTTGCTGTTTTCTGCCACATTCTGTTTCCTGATGCTTGAAAAGTCAGTTTTGATCTTTTCCTCAAGACTTTTCTGTGTTACTTTCTCTTCAGTAAAAGGTGATGCTTTTCAATCTTTGTCCCAGAGCAAAGTGAACAGATTGAATTAATGAAAGTGGAAGAGATCCCAAGGTTGTTGAGAAAGGTTTAGACTGTAGAAGATGGTTTGAGAGCTGCCCAAGAGGCTGACTCATGGAGGCTATCTTAACCTAAGAAATCAGTGAAGCAGAGGATACGCAACTGAAAATCATGAGAGAGACACAGTGACGGAGAGGAGAGGAGAGGAGAGGAGAGGAGAGGCATCGAAATTACACGAGAGAGATGAGACTGGNAGACTGTAGAAGATGGTTTGAGAGCTGCCCAAGAGGCTGACTCATGGAGGCTATCTTAACCTAAGAAATCAGTGAAGCAGAGGATACGCAACTGAAAATCATGAGAGAGACACAGTGACGGAGAGGAGAGGAGAGGAGAGGAGAGGAGAGGAGAGGAGAGGCATCAAATTTACACGAGAGAGATGAGTCTGGGTCTAATGAAGTCCAATAAACTTTGCAGTTCTTAATGCATACAGACTGGGGCATTTGCACTTCCTGATCAGAGAAACTTGTTAAGTAGTTCACCTGCTTTGTTTCTGTGCAAAGACATGCTTGGAGACTAGTCTTACTGAAATCAGGATAACTCTTAATCATTGAGTCATCAGTGTTGGAAGAGATATTCAAGATCATTCAGTCCAACTGTCAACCCAGCACTACTGCTGGTAATCTCTAAACCACTAAATTTCACTCACCACCAGATCCAGATGCTTCTAAAACACCTCCAAGGAGGGTGACTCTACCACCTCCCTGGGCAACCTGTTCCAGTGCCTGACCACCTTAACAGTGACAAAATTGTTTTTAATAGCTAACCTAACTATCCTCTGTCTCATTTTAAGGCCATTTCATCTTGTCCTCTCACTGCAGGCACAGTTGAAGAGACTGGACCCCACCTTACTAACAACCTCATTTCAGGCAGTTGTAGAGGGCAATGAGGATTCCCCTGAGCCTCCACTTCTCAAGGATAAACACCCTCAGCTCCCTCAGGTGTTTCTCTTAAGACATGGACTCTAGATGCTTCATAAGCTCTGCTGTCCTCTGGACACAGTCCAGCACTTTTTGAGGTGAGGGGCCCAGAACTGGACACAGCACTCGAGGTGTGGCCTCACCAGTGCCCAGTACAGGGGACAATCCCTGCCCTGGCCCTGCTGGCCACACTATTGCTGATCCAGGCCAGGATGCCATTGGCCTTCTTGGCCACCTGGGCACACCCTGGCTCATGTTCAGCTGCTGTCACTAGCACTCCCAGGCCCCTAGCTGCTGAACTCTCAAGCCACTCCTCCTCAAGCCTGTAGGGCTGCATGGGTGTTGAAAACATTTTTTCCAACCACAAATGCACTTTTTAAAGCACTCTAGGGTACTTAAAAAATAACACTCACCACATTGTTTTCCTCTTAGATGATATTTTCTTGTTTTCTTGAGAAACACGTGCAAGTGTGAATTGCTTGTCTCACTGCTGAAAGAACAGGAAACAGAGTTTCTCATGACTGCTCACTCTCTGCCTCTCAACCAGGACTGCTCTTTTAGAAGCAGCCATGTTTCCTTAACTACCATATGTCTAACCAGAAGCACCATCACCAAGGACAGTAAAACAAAATTCTGATCTTTTAAAAATAGAAATTATTTATGCAAGTGTGTGTTGGATGATTTCCTTCATACATCTCAATTATCAGTTGGGTATTATTTTGAATGCTGATCATGACCCTCTGTCACTACTTGTCAGGTAAGTGAAAACTGTCCATGTCTCTTTAAGTCAGGAGCTGGCTGATTCTATGAGTCTTAAATCTGTCATCCAATGCTAACAGTAATGAGATAACTAAGAAAAAATCAGGAAGCTTCTAGTGGCAGGATCTCTGCCATGAGAATCTAAATATATAAAGCAGACAAGGGAGAGGTAATGTTTTTCATAAACTTGAGTTGACATATCTAAAAAGAGAGATAGTTCTTTTAGCACACCAGCCCTTCTGAAAGTCAAAAATAGAAGCAGAACTTTTGAAGCTAAATGCAGTCTTCGATAGGAGAAACCTCACAGTTCACTGTGAAGGTTACTGCTATACATTCACTGAAGGAAGTGATCTTCTTTACTTGAAATGAAAGTTAAAATTAGCTCAGACCCAAAAATCCAATAATCCATATTGTAGGCCAAGCTATCACACATCCTGTTTCTAAACTTGTATTTGCAATGTTTTACTTCCTTTCCAAAGGCTCACCCTTTGCCAGATGCCAAAGCTTCTCTTTGCATTGCAGAGCTGCAATAACTACTTGTATTCTTGTTTTTACCTTGTTGTAAATTCTGTTGAGTATTATCTTTCTGCATTATTTTGCATTTGCTCTGGGGCATTACTGTGCACTTCAGACAGGAAAGTGTGGTGTATGTGTTACACAATAAATTTGCTATGGTTGATCTATGCCAATAATAACTGCTGTCAAAACTGCCCCATGTCAAGTAACACAGAACATTAAAGGCCGACTGAGAACCCACAGCCCAAACCAGCATAAAATGTCAATTTGAAATAGAACTAAAGATTTGATAGAATTAAAATTTTCTCCAGATGTCCCCTGTGTTGGACAAAATGGATGTGTCAGTCTGTAGCTGTGGAACTGAATTTTTGTGTTCCTTTTGGGCAGTCCTAACTGCCTTCTCCCAGCACTGATGTGCAGAAAAGCATCTGCTGTGGTGCTGGGAGGTATACAGATTTTTTACTCCCCAGTGAGTGTCTAGTCTGTCAGGGCAGTGAGAACACCCAAACAGATACCCCATGCTCAGAGGGCAAAATTTACCTTTAAATACAGCTAGTGTATTTATCATTTTGCCAGCAGGTTTTTTTCTCATAGTTCTGTCTTTTTTTGCATTTCTCAAATATGTTTGCCTTTAGGTGGTTTTTTCCACCTTATGCAAGGTAGTGGCTTCTCTAGTTTTAGAAAGCAGATGTCCAGTAACTGTCTGAGGTCTTTGGTCATTGGTGGACCATGCAGCTAAACTCGGGAAAAGGGAAGTACAGCACTGGCCTACCTACCTTCCCTGGGTGGCTGATGTTAACAATAGCTTTAATCAGAAAAGTGTGATGAAATGAAAAGGATCAAAGTGAGTTGCTGAAAAAAACCTAGTGGGGAATCTTCACTTTCACATCTAGCTATTTAGGTCAAGCTTTTTGTTCATCTTTTCTTTTATCCATTCTGTGTTAAATATATCACCTGCTCTTATTCCCATTCTTAAAGAGGCCAGCAGACCAGACTTTATATGTCTCTGTTTCCTAGATGTCTTAACTTTCCTTAGAGGCCATTGATCCATGTGTGATCTATTTTCATTTGCTAACCGACCTTACTAATAAAATGCTACAACTCTTCAGATCAGCAGTCAGGACAAGTGTAACTCCAATAAACTAAATTTAGTGCCAGCCATTTTTAAATATCTACATAAATAAAGAAAGTACTTCTACCTGGAAAAACTGGAGATAGCAATAGATAACACAAGGTAAGAGATACAGAAAAGCTTTTGATGTAAGGCAGAAAAGAGCTTATTGAAAAGTGTGGTTTTCAGCTCTCCACAGAATCTCTGAATACATGCCTCTGTCGTGTCAAAATTTTGATGGTAACATATGTTGTTAAGCCTCACTACTACATCCTTTTTTAAATCTTATTGTTTTTATCTTAGAGCAGTGTATAGAAGAAATCTATGAAAGATAATGATTGTTAATTTAGTTTAATAAAATCCCAATGAGAAAGAGAGGACAGGATGCCCTTCTTTCACAGATGAGTTGGTTGCTTCACTTGCCTCTGACAGCAGCAGCTTTCAGCCCACTTTTTCTTCCTGAGCAGACTCTATTCTGCTCTATTCAGGGTTGCTTCTGGCACTCTTGCTTTGGTAGAAATGAGCTCCTCCCATACCTACGGCGCTGTTAGGGAGTGCTGGCTTATATCCAATTATGCAGTAACTCATTTTTCTGTAGACCCTCAACTCTCCTACCTTCAACTCTAATTTCCCAGAGTTTCTCTATATCCAAGCATTATTTAGACATGCATCACTGTCTTGCTCTGTTTGAACATTAGCTGCAAATGTTGAGGATTAGAAATAATGACTGGTACTCCTGTTTGCCAGAATATTTGATTCTTTTTATCTGTTTTATTCTACAGTCCTAGTTAATTACAGAAAATAAGACAACAAAAGTTTACAATCTCATAAATGTTCTCCTCTCTTGTGTTCCTGTTGATAATACATAGTCAGAAGTGGCCTGTACATGTCTAGTTACTGGCAGCATGTGCATAAAAACCAGGTGTGCTTGTTCTGGGTAGAAGAGAGTGTCATGGAGACAGATAACCTATGACACTGACTCTTACATCATATATCTCATAACTCTATTCCTGTGTTGTCTGTGTTATCCGAGCCCTAGTAACACTGACTTCTACCCTTAGGATTCAGGAAGCTGCTATTCTATCCATAGAAAGAAAATAAGCACTTAGCCTCATTGGTAAGCAGCTCTCCTGTCCTGTATCCTGCAGTACTGAAATTGAAAAGGGGAAGGGAGATCAGGAAGGGAAACATACTGACTGAAGTACTGACCTCTTTGTTCTGTTTAGAGGATTTTGACTACCCTTTGGCATTATTTCCTTCAACAAGGAGGTTTTATGTGTAAGATATTTGGGCATTGAGAAGGGCTAAATGAAAAAAAAAAAAAAAAAAANTCCTAGACAGTTCTTTCAGTCTTTTCAAAACACTACTCCAATTGTTCCTCAGGTTTGAAGTTAAGTGTCTCTAATACTGGGCATGAAGCTACCACCACACAGATCTTTGTTCCTTCTGCATGATCGATGCCGTTGCATAAGGGGCCTAACAAGTCATTTACACAGGAAGCAGGCTAATTCTGGCCATAACAACTCTATCACCAGCATGCAGTGTCTCAAGTCCTGGACTCACAAAGTTTCAAGCACCTTAAATGGGATCAAAAATTATCCGAAGCAACGGCAGCTTCTGAAAAAAGATGCTGATAGCAGACCAAGTGGCCATGGTGCCAGGATGTCTCCCTAAATGTCTTGCAGACTGATACTCTTCAACTAAGGAAGCACTTGGGAGCATTCACATTGCAGAAAAAGCCAGAATGACTGTGATTCCTACAGAACACTACATGAAATATTTGCATGTGTTTGTAGTCATTAGGTTTAACAGTTTCTTATGAATGGGCAATACATTTTGCACTCTTCTTTGTCCTCAGTGCATTTAAAGGTGGCAAATAGTGGCCATAGAGAATTTCACTGAGGGAAATGATGTATCTGATGGTACTCTCTTTTAAAACCTTTAAAGGCAAAAGCTTTAGAGTCTTTACTTTTGCAGTACTCAGCTTTGAGGTTAGTATAATCTTTGTTTCGGTCTGGCATATGCAAGAAAAACAAGTCAAGCTGTGAAAAAAACAAAATGAGAAAAATAGCACCATGTGCAAACCTGTGGTCTGACTTCACTTTTAGAAGCAGATGCTGTACGAAAGTGTTACTGCACTTTCTGAGGGCAGGGGCTAGTGCCTGAAATAAAGCTGTGTGACATTATGGAACCCAGGCAGCATAGCGGAAGAATGAGAGAGTAGTGAGGGTTAAGAGGAAGATGAGTCTCTTTGATATTGTCTTCACTTGACACTGACACTTGGCTGGAGCTATATTATTTTCATACTCTATCACTGTACTGGGGGAACACCTTTCAGAGCCATCCATCAATCCTGACCATGTAAGTATGCATTAAATTCAATGAAATAGAGTTTTGTGTCTTTGAGGACCAAATATGAGGTCCTACAACTACTAAAACTGCAAGCCTGTCTTCCTGCCAGCCCCAGGGAACTTACACTGAGCAGGCAGGGAGGGAACAGATCTTGGCACCACCCCAGAAGGAACTAAAAGCTAGCACAGCCTGTGTGACCACTGCCCTAAGCACCCTCCTCTTTTCTTGGAAGATCTTTCTGGGAAAACATATGATTGCCTCAAGCTCTTGGTAGTCTGCCTGCTTTTTAATTAGTAAATCACTTTGAATGAAACTGCAAAAGAATTTAGGTCTTTGGAAACATTGCCAAGCTTCAAACAAAGAAAATTAAAATACATGAATTATAGTAGAAATAAGTGCTTTGCACTACATCTGCAGTGATTTAAGAAGAGAAAATGGTATCATACCTGTGCATAAGAACAATCTATAATAATAAAATCCTGCAAGGGAAGTGACATGCTGAAACTGCATGGCCATCAGAGCAAATGTTTAATTCTACACCTAGTCCAGCTTTTGTGTGTTTTATACTTCATTTCTTAAGGATGCCTATGCTAGAAACCCTAGAAATGAATACTTTACTGGAAACACAAAATCGAGTGCCCTGGAGAACAGGGAAAGTGTCAAAAACAAAAACAAAGAACATCTAGACCCATATAGAGTGGTGAGGAAAGGCTGGTGTGGAACCAAAAATTAAGAGGATAAGTTAGGTAATTGTCCTAGGGTGACTTTATGATGCTTGTATCCCCACTCATCTGTTCTGTTTATGCTGGATATTAAGTTTTGCACCTTTAAGACTGGTTCTGAGAGCAAAGGGGGAGAAGAAGCACAGAGTCTGTTATCAGAAACTGCACTTGCTCCCCCACGTTTCTTCTCACAGACTGTGCTGTCTGCACGGACAGCAGGACAGAGCTCCCCTTTGCTTTTAGCTAATTTTTAGCTAGCTGAGGCAGAGAAGTTTCCCAGACTGTGCCTTTTCTTTTCCTTGGAGCTGTTCAGTCCTGCTCTGGACCGAAAACCCAGACAAACACCGGGAGCTCACACCTGTGGACCAGGACACAGCACTTCCCAGTGCAGGAGGGACTGATCAGAGACTGAGTGAGCTGAGCTACACACCACAGCAAGGACTTTCTGAATTTGCCATCTCTTCAGAGCAATAAAAAGTTTCATTGTTTAATATTATTCATTTTTTTCATGTTTGTAAGTCGTTTGCTAATTAAATAAACAATTTTTTCCACTTTTCTCCAAAGAAATCTTTCCCAAACTGGTAGAAGGGAGGGGCCACTTGAACTTGCTTTCTAAAAAAACCCCATTCGGAAGTTTCCTCCCAGATTTGCTCTAAACCAAGACAGTAATGAACCAGGCAGAGAAATGAGACTTAGTCAATCAATAAAGACTAAAGAGAAGTAAGATTAGCAATGGACTCAAGACAGGTCACAAAGGATCATGAAGAGCTTTGTGTAAAAGCCCCAATTTTAATAACACATTTTCTATAGGGTGATTTTCTAGAAGTAAGCTGCATATATATGTTGATATGTATTCAAGTGAACACGTTATTCATGGAACTCATTCGTTTGTACCATTTTTAAGTAGAATACATTTCTTCTAGGACAGACTGCCATAACCTCTCTTCAACAGCTGAGGGCACTCCATGACCAGCTAAATGAAAAACATGGTTCTACTAACCTGAGGCAGGAGAGCTATCAGCTAACCTGACAGCAGAAATCAAATAATGAGGCCAGCCAGGTAAAAGGTCAGGGCTGCCTGCCAAACCAGTGTGGGCTGCCACCTGAGTCCAGTATGAATTGTGTATTTACCTGTACGAGTATACTGAATTGGCTTAGAATGGCATACTGGGTGGGGAATATTGTATTAGTGGCACCAATTATTCAGAAAGTTCAGTTAAGAGTCAGTCTGGAAGCCATGTATATGGTTTTGGTCCTGATTTCTATAAAGCTTTGGTTTCCCTGGCAAAATCATGCTCATGAACACAGAGACAAAGTTCTGTAATGTTCATCAAGTTGGACTTCCAGGATTTAATGTACTTCATTCTGGAAATTTAAGTCTCTGAACACCTGACTTTCATAATGATAGGGTAAGAATAAGCAGTTCTTGACAAGACCTTCTTCCCACAAACCTGTAATCAGACAGCTTCTGACTCTGTCAAATTCCCATTCCTTGTCTGAACCAGGGATTTATGCACACCCAGTCTTTCCAGACCCTTGGTAATATGGCTTTTACGAACAACTGTATACTTGTGTCAAAATGGAGCTGTGGGAATAAGTGATTGGTTTTTTTCTAGAGACAGAAGGAATGCCTGAGGCATGAGTTTGGGCTAGGTTTGCCCGGGTTCTTGGCAAGGAAACCGTAATACTGTATACTGATTTGGCTACAGAGCTACTGCTATCTTAGCCAGCTTTCAAATAAGCTTCTTGTGCAGGCTGCAGGTACATTTGAGCATTTTTCTAATGTAATTTGGAAGAAAAAGTGGAAGATTACAGAGCACAGGCTAGAATGGCTTTCCCTTGCAAGATACAAAAAGGTCAGTTTCAAACATTTACTATAATGTTATTTTATCCAAGAGATCACCTTTAGAAGAAAGCAAGTTTGCTTTGTAAAGTCTCACAATAAATAGTATGGTAAACTCGGCACCTTGAGATAAGTGTTAGGTAAATGCTCTGTGTGCAAAAGTGGGAGAAACAGTCTTTGAGTAACTGCTGCATGGGACAGCCCCGCAGCCTCACGGCCTTTTGTAACTCAGAGGGAACACAGCTTAAATACTTTGTTTCAGCAAAGTAGGTGAGAACAAATAGTGCCAGTCCCGCTTATCAGAACACTTTGTGTATTTATGTGCTTGTGTCCTGTCAAAGTCAAGCTTAACAATCTTCCCTAAACCTTTACCAGACAAAGCTTGTTTTTCCTACGTTTGCTTTTTACCATGTGCAGTACCACTTCTTTCCAGAGGAGGGAACACATGTACTTCTATTCTGCCTATTTTCCCTTTCCCCAAAAGCCTTTCAGCGCAGCAGACCAAAGCAATGTACTGATTCTAAACTAAGCATAGAGAAATCACGTATATCTGTATCTTATTTTGCAAAAACGGGTACTAATTTGGAGAAAAGTAAGCTCATGTGAGGGTAAAAATATTTGTCGAGGAAGTCAATGCCTGTAAGACAAAGGGTTAATGGGGCACAGGACTGAACAGTGTCTGTGTATCCCAATTTTTTCTTCTTTTTATTTTTACCTCTACCCAACTTATGATTAATGACTAGTAATACTAATGTGACTTGACTAGGTTTTGCAGAGTGAGTTAGGAAGGCACCTGAATGCAGCAGCACATGCCCATTAAAAAACTGCAGATGGGCAGAAGAAGAGTGTACACAATCCAGTATATTTAACACTTCAGCACTGTTACCTTCATAAAGCAATACCTATGGAGAGAAACAAATAAACAAATATTGTTGTCCTACACTTTTGCTGGTTTTGGCTGGGGGGACTTTGTGTGTTCTGTTAAGGCACGCATCCTGTTGTTGACACTCTAAAATAAGTATATTCTGTTATTTTAAGATGTGAAATGAGAGATTTTAAGGGATTGACACTGAAATAACTAACAGTTACATGCTCTGAGAGTTGGTCCTACTAAATCAACTAGTTTTTGATTTTTACCAGCAATGAAAGCAGGTTGAAGTATTTTGTCTGTGAACAAGAAAATTCTACTTCAGAAATGTGTGACACACTACAAAAATGATGAATTTTGGCGGGTTTGCATCTTCAGAATGGAGAAATGCAAAAGTGTTTCACATTTCAATATTTTTCTCCCAGACCACGCTTCACTTTTTAAAAATTGTCTGTACGGAGGCCCTATACTACAATTGCCTTCAGGTTCCTTCCAACTTGATTTATTTGCCGCTTATGAAGAGATCTTAGAGCTAACTGTTGGGGAGGGGGGTGTCCCTCAGCATGGGCTCTCCTTACAAAGGGAGGGACATGGTAGCCCCTTGGCAGTGGGGCATTCACGACAGTGATTTGCACCATCTGAGCAAGCCCACGGGGGTCAGCTCCATGCCGGCCCAGTCTCTCTGCTGCGGTGGAGCTGCTTTGGCATAGGCGGGACAAACTCCTTCCCTTCCTCCCGCGCAGCAACTGGCACGCGTTACGGGGCTGCTCCTACAGGCCACAGCTTGGATCGTCCATCACCAACCCCCACTGCCCCGCACACAGCAATCCTCGAGCGAGGAAAACACATCTTACGCTGAAGCTCTCTTTGTCGAGCTCCCACACGGGACCGTAGCGGCCAGAGCGGCCTCCGCCGCTGTGGGGGGACAAGAGAGTGGTTCAGCCCCTGCTCACCCCGCCGCTCCGCTCTGCTCCCGCCACACAGCTGGGCAAGGGAGGGCAGAACGGGACCGCCCGGCGCTATTCAGCTCTCCTCGGGCCCTGCTGCTGCGGGCGGGGCCCAGCAGGGCGGGCGGAGCGGAGGCCGGGCGGGGACCGCCCCGCAGCGTTGGGGCGGAGCCGCCACCCGCTTTATAAAGGGCGAGCCGAGGAGCAGCTCGGTGTCGTGAGCAGAGCGGGTGGAAGTGGTAGGGCAGGGGAAGGAGGACGGAGGAGGGCAGGCAGGACGGAGCCGGCGGGGCGCGGTGATGGAGCTCCTACGGACTATCGCCCACCCACCGGGCGGCGGCGGTGCCAAGGGCTGCGAGGCGGCGGCGGGCAGAGCGGCCGGCGGCGAGTCGCGCAGGAAGAAGGCGGAGGAGCCGCCGCACCAGCAGCCGCACCAGCACGGCCACCCCGCAGCCGAGGTCTCCCGGATTATAACCGACCCCACGACGGGGAAGCGCTACTGCCGCGGCAAGGTGCTCGGAAAGGTAATGGCCGCGGCGAGCCCCGTGCCCTCCCGAGGCGACGGCCGGTGCGCGCATCTCGCCGCCCTTCTCGGCGGAGCGGCCGGCGGGCGCTGCCTTTGCGCGGCTGCGTTCCCCCGGAGAGCGGAGTGTGCCGCGCTGCCGCCCACGACCTGCCCAGCGCTGGCCGGGCCAGGCGCGATGGGTACGAGCGCCCTTACTGCCCCGGAATCGTGCCTTCAGCTCGAGTGAGCCCGCGGCAAAGACTTGGATGTTGCATGCGGGGAGTGGGGAGCGCGAGCTTTCCTACAGACGATGAACCCAGGACCAGTCCTTAGAAAATTGCCCTTTGCTAAGGAAGTTGCGCTTCTTGACTAATACATGAGCTGGTGAATGACTAAGTGCGGGACTGCATTTATACCTGCTCTAATTGCCTTTTTCTCCTATGTCTCTCCAGGGTGGATTTGCCAAGTGTTACGAGATGACAGATTTGACAACAAATAAAGTTTATGCTGCGAAAATCATTCCTCACAGCAGAGTAGCAAAACCTCATCAAAGGGAGAAGGTATGTATGCATGAATGGTTTTGGTTTTTTTTTTTTTTCTTCTCGAACTCTTTGTGTGCTGGATTACATACCCTTTTCCTGAAATGGTTCTGATAGAGCTGTCTGCTCAACCTTGTGGAAGTAAGGCTAACAACACCTTTCTTCTTTCCCACTATCTTGTATTTTCAGATTGATAAAGAGATTGAGCTGCACAGAATGCTTAATCATAGACATGTTGTGCAGTTTTACCACTATTTTGAAGACAGAGAGAATATTTATATTCTTCTGGAATACTGCAGTAGAAGGGTGAGCATCAGCTGGGAGAAATCCAGTATTTACTTACCTAGAATCTGCAACTAATTTATATGTGTGATGTATAAGAGTTATTTTTTAGTTATGGCTTTAGTTGTTGTTCCTCTATGTACTCATTTACTTTTGCTTAAGGTGAATCTTGTGCATGAATTGTCAGTGATACTTCTGCCTTTGTTTTTCCTCTGCAGTCAATGGCTCACATCTTAAAAGCAAGGAAGGTATTGACAGAACCAGAAGTACGATACTACCTCAGGCAAATTGTGTCAGGGCTAAAGTATCTTCATGAACAGGAAATCTTACACAGGGATCTTAAACTAGGTAAGTTCTCCAGATTGTCAACTTCGAAACACACTCCTCCAGCCCTGTCAGTATTGTACCACTTTATCCTCGTATGGCGATAGTTTGTTTGGTGGAATCAGCTTAGTCTGTCTTTACAGTGGAAAATCGTAGTGCTTAAGGGATGACATTAAGCATTCCTAATTTAAAAAAAAATCTGGCCTAGCTTCTGGCCCTGAACAAAGTATGACTCAGCACCTGTGGCAAATGCATCCCTACCTTGCCAGAGATGGACTAACTGGAATTTCTTTGTCTGCCAGGTAACTTCTTCATCAATGAGAACATGGAACTGAAGCTGGGTGACTTTGGCTTGGCAGCTAGGCTGGAACCACTGGAGCACAGGAGGAGGTAGGAACATCAAAAATGTATACCCTAGTAGTAAGTGAAACTAAATTCATAGGAAAATGAGAAGTTATGTTCCAGTGTAAAAGCTAGTTACTGCCCCTCCAGCATCATGAAGACAAAATGAAAAAACATCTATGCTATCAATGTTCCTACAGCTCCTCTTTAGATGTCTCAAATTCTTGTCTGAACTTGAGAGGAAAACCTGCCCTATGAAAAATAGCTCCTTCTTCTTTCTATTTGAAATACCAACCAGCTCTGTGGTGTCTTTGATTTTTCAGAACAATATGTGGCACACCAAATTACCTCTCTCCAGAAGTCCTCAACAAACAAGGGCACGGCTGTGAATCTGATATATGGGCCTTAGGCTGTGTAATGTAAGTACTTCCCTGCCTTTGAAATGTAATATATCTATCACTGGCTTAGGCTTTTGAGAGTTCAAAGGGGATGCAGTACTGCATCCATTTACAGCCTTTTGTACATGTAGCTCAAATGCAGAGATTCTTCATGTTGTGAGATAGACAAAGCCTTTTCTTGTAGCTGTATACACAAGTATGGTGGGTGTGTAAAATACAATAGTTTTCCTTTGCCTTTAAACAGGTATACAATGCTGTTGGGAAGACCCCCATTTGAAACTACAAATCTTAAAGAAACATACAGATGTATAAGAGAAGCAAGATACAGCCTGCCTTCATCTCTCTTGGCACCTGCAAAACACTTAATAGCTAGCATGTTGTCAAAAAACCCTGAAGATCGGCCCAGTTTAGATGAAATAATTCGACATGAATTCTTCGTACAGGTTTGTTCTGTCTGCTCTCAATGTTGTAAAAAACAAAATCCACACAAAAATGCACTTCGTAGTCTAAAAATTTCTTACATTTTATTTCCACAGGGCTTTACACCTGATAGACTTTCTGCAAGCTGTTGTCACACTGTCCCTGATTTCCATTTGTCAAGTCCTGCTAAAAATTTCTTCAAAAAAGCAGCTGCTGCTCTCTTTGGGGGTAAAAAGGATAAAGCCAGATACTTCGACACACATAGTAAGTTTCAAGCCTAGATACAGTCCACTTATCTCTATTGCATCAGTCTCACATTAGTGCACATCTGTGAGATAGCAACCGAACACTTATATCTGTGTCTCAGAGCTTTCCTGGGTTGGTTTTGACTTTTTTCTTGATAAGTATAGATGGTAGCCTGCCCACCAATGCCAGCTTACATATATGAATGCTTCTTACAGCATCCATATTTATATTAGTCATCTGCTAGTTTGTAATGTCTATTGAAATTTAGTCATTTAAGTCATTTGTGTATAATGGCATTATTTCTCTGGGAGACTGTGGCAAGCTTAGAAGAAGCTGCTGAAGAGAGACAATGTGTTTTCTGCAGCTAACTTGTTAGGCTTTGTACAATTCAATAGCACTTCCAGACTGAGTTAAATATTTTTTTCCTGTCTTGCAGACAGGCTAGCTAAAGAAGATGAAGAAATCTACAAGCTCAGACATGACTTGAAGAAGACATCGATAACCCAGCAGGCCCCCAAACACAAGACAGATGAGGTATATGCAAGTGCAGTTCAAATCTAGTAACAGTTGGGTGGAGTAGCTATAATTAAATTACATTTGACTTGGATATCAGAACTGGGGCTGTACACAGCATAATCAAGCTTAAATGATTAGCAGAGTTGCTTTAAGAGGGCTTAAACAAGCATCACAAAGGTAGGGTAGCCTTTGTAGGGAGACTATAAATTTTGGCTTTTGAGTAATTACAGTATCTGCCTAGACTCCATTGTTGCCTGTGTGTTAACTTGTCTGCCAGGTGCTATTTCTCAATATTCCAAATACAGGGCTTCAGTTCATGATTAACTAGGGCTTCTTAAAAGAATAAATTGCTGAAATCTATATTTTACTATTTGGTGTTCAGACCTGCACACAGCTGCTCCCTTCCTAGGGCAGGAGAGCAGAGAACTGATTAATAGCCTTTGAGATGCAAATTGAAGATCTAAAGAATGGAAAGACCTGATGTGCTGCTCTAAGCTAAGTCTAGCAGCAGCTTTTTGTACTTTGTAATCTTTGTACATGAATACCAGTTTCCCTAGAATTTATCATTTGTTGAGAAACAGGAGAGCCATGCAAAACTTGTGTATAAGCCTTGACTTGTGTTACGTTTGATGTTTACACGTCTGACTTCTCTTCTAGGAGATTCAGCCTCTTATCACAACAGTAGTGAAGCCAGGAGCATTGCCAGAAACTAAGCAGATAGGAGATTCCATTCGGATGATAGTCAGAGGAACTTTGGGAAGCTGCAGCAGTAGCAGTGAATGTAAGTGCAGCAAAATGTGATCTCTAAGTCTGAATCCCACCTTTATTTTCCTCATATCTAAAAAGCTTGAAACAAACATCTGCTTTTATTCTCTTTCTTTTTTGATGTTGTAAAAGCCAATATTTTTTAAAAATTTAAACTAGAAAGTCATTAAGGCACTATTTCTTAAAATCTAGGTAACTGAAAGCTTTAGAATGAAAGTCTTCTTTGTGCTCTTCTCAGTCTAATAATCCTTCCTTTTCAGGTTTGGAAGACAGTACCATGGGAAGTGTTGCTGACACAGTTGCAAGAGTATTGAGAGGATGTCTGGAGAACATGCCAGACGCAGACAGCAATCCCAAAGAACAGCTGACAGCATCCTTCCAGTGGGTTACAAAATGGGTGGACTACTCCAACAAGTATGGCTTTGGGTACCAGCTGTCAGATCACACTGTTGGTGTCCTCTTCAACAATGGGGCACATATGAGCCTTCTGCCAGACAAAAAGTAAGAATCATTACAAAGCCAATGATTCACTAAGGCAGTTTAAACATGAAATATTTGTTTCTCATCACTACCTTTTTTTCCCTTTTTTCTCTTTCAGGACAGTGCATTACTATGCTGAGCTAGGCCAATGCTCTGTCTTCTCAGCCACAGAGGCTCCTGAACAGTTCATTAGCCAAGTAACCGTACTGAAGTATTTCTCTCACTATATGGAAGAGAACCTCATGGATGTAAGTTCAGCACCTTCAGGGTCCTGAGCTATAAAAATACACTAAGTGTCAACTGAGTGCTTAACATTGTCTTTTCCCTTTCCTAGGGAGGAGACTTGCCTAGCATAACAGATGTACGCAGGCCCAGGCTTTACCTCTTACAGTGGCTGAAATCAGATAAAGCATTAATGATGCTCTTCAATGATGGCACGTTTCAAGTAAGTGTGGTAGCATCACCACAGAAAGTGTCTTAAGATACTTTATTGCAATAAAACTAGCTAAGTCTCGGATACTGAGAGTAGAAAGTAAACAAAGAGCAACTCACTTCTCTTTTACAGGTGAACTTCTACCATGATCACACAAAAGTCATAATTTGCAATCAGAATGAGGAATATCTCCTTACCTACATAAATGAAGACAGGATATCCACGACGTTTCGTCTGACAACTCTTCTGGTTTCTGGATGTTCATTGGAACTTAAACACAGAATGGAATATGCTCTGAACATGCTGCTGCAGCGATGTAACTGAAGGAACTGACTCTGTTAAACCAAATGGACTCTTGTTCACTGTGAATCTACAGTGGAGATGGTGGAGCAACTAGTATGTTGATGATGGATGTGTGGTGGTACGAAAACTGGACTGTCCAAGTGTGCTGGGCACACATCTATTAGAAGCCTAAACCTACTTGTTGGAGTAAAATGTTGTGACGAGGAGTTCTTCGGATCATAGTTTTCCTTGCTTCATGTGTGTTAAAGATATAATTTGACTTGAACTCGGAGCAGAGTGTGTCTGTTTGCTCTGTAAGAGAGCATCTCTGATGGAGTTAAACTGTGAATACACGTCTGGAAAGGGAGGGAAGGGAGAGCTCCGTTGTTGGGGATAATTGTAACAAGCAGCTTCTGCTTGCTTAACTGTGAACTATGGCCATACTGTTTTTTTTCCTTATTTTTCAAAAATACCCACACTTGTGGCTGGCAAAGTGCATTCCTTGTTAATTTTTTTTTAATTTATTACAGCCTAAAGTGAAGTATTTATTACTTTTTTTTTGGACCTTGGCATTTTAAATATAAATCTGTTGGCAATAAAGAATGGAAATCTGAAGCATCATTCTCTGCTCTTTCTCCAGTATAACTGAGCATGCTTTAATTTGCATTACAAAAAATCTTGCAGGTTTGCTTTCTATATACTATTTTTAAAAGGTCTGCTACAGGTAGGGTAGGCAGGTTTGTCTGGTTCTATACCCACTTGCAGTCACAAACACCAACACAGCTATTGTTAATTATAGCTGCAATCCTAAAACAACTGCTGAGGGAGCCTACAGACTAATGATGTAGGCCTTGACATGATATAGGCCTTGACACTTAGTTATTGTCCTAAGGGCTTAAAATGAAACTATGAATCTCTTAAAGATACTACCTCCCAAAACTGATGTTCTACACTGACTGAAAAGAACTCTTCTGGATAGTATGTAGGGGACTGAAGGATAAGCAGCTGAGTAAGTTCTCTGCTTGCTGTGAAAGCACTGCTCTTATCAAGGGGCTGAGTATCCTGATACCTCAACAGCAGAACAAATTGACCATACCTATCACTTCACCTCTATTGAGCCTTATGTTGTGTCTTTCTACCCTTGGTTAAATGGTTACCCCAGTAAAGTAAAATCAAAATCAAAAGTGTGAAAAATTAAAGGGTGACTTAGTGTATACCATAAATCATAATTTGTCTTAGTAACACTGGTGGTTGTTTAAAGTTGTCAGTTGGCTAGAGGAAGCCCAAAGCTGACACTAAGTTTTCTGAGACCAATATAAGGAGGGTCTGCTGCCTTCTGCAATCCTACTGCTTCTAAATGTCCACTTACATGACTAATGGCTTTCTAAAAGTGAAGGCAGGGCCATTTGTCAGTTAAAACCATGCAAATAGGTGCAATTATGGAGAAATCATGCACTCCAGGCAGGGGGAAATTGTCTCACTTGTGGACTGGCTTATTTGTCTTAGATATTGCAAAGCACCTGGACCTGTATAAAGACATAGCTGTCTTCAAGTAACTGTTCTGATGCAACAGCAAGCAGTTAATTGCTTACTTGACCTATTGTTTCTATAACTGAATGAGGCCTTTTCTGAAAGACATCAATTGCCATCAGTGTACCAATCACAGCAGGTGAATGTAAGAAACAGGCAGAGTAATAAAACACAGACTAAACAAAGTACAGATGTCAGTCTGAAATAGTGAGCAGAGTACTTATCGCTGGCTTGCTTCATCTTGCAGCAAGTGTATATAAATGTGATTGGGTTTGTTGTATTGAATACTGTGCATTAGGTAATATTTATTTACTTCTCAAGTCTAGACAGGAAGACCCAATTGAGTTCTTCAGACGGATTCATTAATGTAACTCTAGGCAGTTCAGTGAAGTTAAATATATACTTGCTATAGTGAGCAGAATTTAGCTTCCCAGCTGTCTACTTTCTTCAAGGGATAATGGCTGATTTTATTCCTGAGAGACCATGACTTACCTAATTCTGCTGCACACATACAGCTATTGTGTTCTTTTCCCTGTCAAAGTAAAATCTCCCTTTTTGTTTATGACACTAGTAAATGTACAGTTTGTATGCATTTCAAACACAAAATTTAATAGAGCTATAGTACTTCACATGGAAAAATCCCCTTTTTGTTCAACTGTGTGCTAGAGAAAGTGCAAACCTTTATTCAGCTCCTATGATTTCTTTGGGTACCAAAATCATGCTTGTACGGCTGTAATTCAGGCTTGTGTAAGCAAATAAACCAGCTTTTTAATGTAGCATATTTAGAAGTGTATGTAAAGACTCCAGGATGCTAGTTGTTTGTGGATGGTTGAAATACACCTTGCTAAAATAAGTGAATCAGCTATTTGTGTATAGTGTTTATATTCAGTGGTTGCCAAATCCTCATGTATCTTTCTGCTTAGTGCAGCTTCTGCTCTGTATCCTTACCTCACTTTTTATTTTCTTATTACAAAACAAGAGAGATGTTTAGATCAGGTTAAGGAAAAATATGCTTTTCAAGGTACCTTTGTCCTAGTCTCTGAGCCCAAGGAGGGAAAGCCATTTTAAAATTCTTGGTATAAGTACTTGCTTCAGGAACAAAGGTTCTGAAATTCTTTCTCAGGGTGGATCCTGTCTTAAATAAGATACTGTAGTGCACTACTTGGCCTTCTTTACTTAAACACGTAACTCCCTCTCGTAATTCTGAATATAGGAAGATAAATATTAGAAAGGCACTTGTCCATAACTTCTGTATAACAAATGTCTTACCTTCTTTTGAAAGATGTGGTCTGCATTTTATGCTGATCCAGCAATTGTTCTAATCTCTTATATTGAAACCAAGAGAAAACACAGCATGAAATCTAGTTTGGGAGCATATGTACTTGAAAGGAAATGTGAGGATTAAAAGATTAGGTGAAAGCACAAAGGTTTGTCAGGTATGAATCCTGGACAAAATGAAATAACATTGACAAGAAAAAAAAGAATCTCTTGTAGTTTCATCAAGAAGTCTTTATGAAGTTTGAAAATCTATTTTTGCAAGTATACATACATACTTGTATAACTGAGTGCATTAATCTGCTGGTAGCAAACAAGTCAAGAAAATGATTCAAACAGGTCAAACTTCAGCATTAACAAAATGCATTACCCACTGATGCCACTAGTTACTCAAGTATTCTAGGGCATTCTGTAATCCTTTCCTGAAATTATTTAATTTCATTGAGTTCCTATATATAATACATATGAGAACAAAAGAAAACAGTTTGGGTATATGCTACATTGCAGTATTGAGTAAAGTTCCCAATATTCTCCAGGTTACTTAGGAAACTTGAAAAATATTCAGTTACTTTAAAGCTATTTCATTACTTCTGGAAATAGTCATATCAGAGAATGATCCTTCAACTGCCCATCAATAACAGGTAATTTTGTGCCTGATTAAATGGATTCTAAATGTAAATTTGATTTTTTTAAAATTATGGGTTTTTTATAGGTAATTATGAACCAAATGCACACCCAAGGAATCAACCAGAATAATGCATGGCATAGGCCAACACTTTTTTCTATTTGGTCTGGTTTTATAATCTTTATGCCTTATGAACATCAAAAGTGGCAGAAATATCTTTGATTGAATTGCCAAAATGTTAGACTAGGACATACAAATTAAGAGGTTAAGCTCCATTTAAATATACATTTNTCATGGTTTGGAAATTAGGACAGTAGAAAGTAAAGATTTAGCCTCTGGGATTTATCCAAGTAAATTAGCTTAGGTATGGGAACACAACTGATTTGAAAGATTCTGTTTTACTGGCTACACTTGAGGCCATTGTGGTTTTCTTCTCTACTGTGAAATCATGTGTAAAAAAAAAAAATCATTTTCTGTTGTCCATAACAAGTAGATGTGATCTGAACAGGAGTAAGGTGTTATCCTGATTGACATTTTTAATGCCCTTTCCTGCTTGCTATTGGAAAAAAAAGCCTTGTTCCTCATGATGAAAACATAACAGGGTTAATGAAATCGACATGAGACATTATTAGTACCAAACTGGCCCAGGTAAAGAGTTGCTAAACACTTTGTCTTCAGAGGTAAAAAAGCAATAAGGTATTTTACATTTACCTCCACTAAGGATTCTGAGTGGAAGACCTGAATGAACTTACCTAGCACTTCAGCAGTTTGTAGTCTGATGTCTTTTGTGGCAGGCCAGAAATGAAGACTAATCCACACTCTGCCTTCCTTACACATATTGAGTGATCATGAAAATGACCACCCATTTTCTGCTGATGGTTTCAAAAGTTACATAAAGGAAAAGGTGAACCAAGCATTTTCCATAAGTGAGTGGATGGGTACATAGGTGTCTCTCCATACACTGAGAATCTTAGGCAGAGGTGGACTTTTTTTTTGTCTCATTCCCCACCCTGAGGAATAACTACCAGCTCATTTAAATTGCTTACCCGGATTTGAGATCTTTGAGGCTGATAAGCTATCACACAACTAGGTCTTCCTAGATAAAATGCTCCGAAGTGCTAAAGTAACACAATTACCCTTTAGAACCTGGTCATCTAGGACACCATTCTTGTGGACCTTTCTTCTGAAGGATTCAGTTCCTGGTATTTCACATCAAATGACTACAACAGCAATGGTGTTAACACCATGAATAAAAGAAGCTTTGAAGTCAGCTTTTCAATCTTACTGCCAGCTCTGGGAGACCTCACCTGCTCCTGGTCATGCTTCATGGGTTTCACAGACACAATCATTAGAATAAAATTAATAGTAAACTCTGACAACTCATGAAAATTCTACACATATGACATTTTATGCTCATAAAGTAACCTTTGATTCACAGCTTATAATATTTTTTTCCTTATTTATTTTAAACAATAAATTTTAATGTAGTTTTATTATTTTGGAAAGGTCTTCACTGGAGGAATGAAATTAACAAGGGTTTTGTAGTGGGATTCTGGATCCAGTGGATTAAGACTGCTGGTTCTGATGGGAGAAATGGGAAGCATAATGCATTATAAAGTAGACTGTGGCAGAGGAGGAAAGTCAATGAGAGCAGAAGAAAGGAAGCAAGGTTATGCCATCAAAGCAAGTTTAATCTTCTATAGAAAGAGAAAAAAATTTGCATATTATCCTCAAGGCCTGCTTCTCATGCCTGCCATTGCATTAGGTCATGGATAGCTGCAGTAAAAGACGCATGAGAGGTGCTGTAAGTGGAGAGAACAGGAAAGGCTGGACTTTTTAGTACAGGAAAATCCAAGGCAGCTGAGACAAGCTCATGGTAATATAAATGCCTTGTAGTATATATTAGCACAGGCTGCAACAGTTATATTTGATGTTGCTTTACACAGAAAATTTTAAAAGCTAGCCTGATTTTCAGATGCCCTTACCTCTGCTAATAATGAGCACCTGTGGAAATGAAAGTGAATGGTCTCTGCTTCCAATCAAGGTTAGATATCTCATTAAAGGACACAGAGCATGCTAGTGTCAGGCAGTGGATATGGAAAGAGGAATGTACACAGAACGATTATAGGATTATTCCATAGTATATGATGCTGTTTCTGTCTCTCTAAGCATTTGCACTGAACTCATCCCCACATCTGATCATCTTCACTAAATGTCAGATCCTTCTTGTTATTGTTAATTACAAATAATTAGAAGGTTCGCTAGGGAGGGTGAGTCATGGCACAAGGGGTATGTGGGAACATTGGTTTACAGTGGGGTTCTGGAAAAAGTGAGGGAGCTCGTAACACCAGGAGGAAGAGAAGGTGCTGGAGAGTTGTGACTCAGGGGAGGGAGACCTGGGATGGAAACATGAGGGAGGGCTGGCTGGGGCAGCCAGTGGAGAGGATATTTTGGGAGGCAGAGGCCCCATTTTGAACTGTCCCCCAGAGCAAACATGTTATGGAGGAAGTGGTAGCAGCGAGGCAGGAGGCAGCCGGACAGGCGAGGTGTGGCGGGTCAGCAGGCAGCAGGGCCGAGACGTGCTGCGGCAGGCCCGGAGGGGGCCGGGAGCTGCCCGAGGATGGCTCCGGCTGCGGGGGCCGGCCCCAGGCAGGGCCAGGGCAGGCCGCAGGCGCCCTCGCAGCAGGACCTGCAGCGGGGAGCCTCCCTGTCACTCACCTTTGCCACACGGTCGAGATTCATCACTAACCTGGGGAGGGGAAGGGAATGGTCTTTGAAGTAGAAAATAACAGCAATTAGAAGCCATGGAGGATTCTTGATCCATGACAATTGATCCATTATGACCCAATAAAAGAGGACTAAGTGGGAGCTCATATTTTTGGACCAGGGGAGTAAGCTTCAGTGTTATTTCATTAGTTGCATCAAAGAAAGATTTTTGAGGGGATGTGAGATGACAGAGAAGATGGCCAGCATGCTCTGCTAGTGGTAAAAGCAGGTATGGACCAGAGGTGAAATACTGAGTGTTGTGACCAGAGAAAAGACAGTAACAGGAATCAAGACACAGCAGGGAATGAGTCAAGTGCAGAAATTCAAAATCACAGATAAAATAAAATCTAGCCACATTAAATGGAGCTGAGAAGAAAAGGGAGACACTTGAACTTACATATCAGCAGCCATTCTACATCTGTTGCCAGGAGAGCCAAGAGAGCAGTTCCCAAGTGGGTCAAATGGAGAATTAGCCATGTGAAAGTGAAGGCAGTCGAAGCAGGCATCCTACTCACAGGAGGAGATGGGAGTGGATCTGGACAGGTGAAAACAAAAGGCATGCTGAGAGAGTGAATTCCCTTCCAAGTAATGGAGAAGGTGCTCTGTCAGGAGGCAGTACATTTATTGCACACAACATGCATCTCTGAGGAAATCAAATGTGAAGTAAGTGTTAAGAGAATTTTCACATTCCCAGTAAAACAAAGGATTAACAATGATCTGATCCAGTTAGATTAGTGGTGCCAGCACTGGGGACCAGTATTGCAAGACAATGCATTACTCTTCTGAGTCACTGGTTTCATTCTCACATGGGCCTTTATTAACTGCAAATCTTTACCTCCTGATGGTTGCCTCATGTGAAATGAGTTGGTGGCTCATTCCTGTTCATACTGAGAAGGTATCCACATTACTAAAATCATCACTGTTAATTACAAGCCATTTGCATTAATTGGTATCCTTGCTGGAAGTCTTCACAGGGAAGAAGTCTAATGACTAAACAGCAGGCATGGCAGCTAAAACACCCTGTTTCCATGCAGTTGTTCCTGACTGGTCAGGGATTATGTGGGGTATTTGGGGTGGGTGACCAGGGATATGGCAGTTGTTGCCTGAGATATGTGATATATGAGTGGCCTTTTTAGAACCAACAACTGATTTTCTGAGCCTAAACTTTCAGCAGCGATGGTGATTTGTGACTTTGTATGTTGTACCTCTTCTAGATTACTACGTGCAATAGAAAGAGATTCTCATGTCCTAGAACTTTACTGCCTTTTTGGTCATTACTGTTTTCATTTGTTTGCCTATCATCTGCATAATGACAAAGTAAACATCTATTTTCTAATTTGTCCACAATTAGTGAAATCAGTGTCTTCTTAATAGATTACTTCTTTTGTCTCAGGTTTGCACTTTCTTATAGTTTCAGATGTAGAAGTGCAGTAGAAAGTTCCATTCTTCAATGAGACAAACTAAAATGAAGAAGGAAACTGCAGGTACTGTACTGAGCTCAGATAATCCTAACCATTTTGAACAGACAAGCAACTGGTGATTTAATCACTTTTCAGGGAGGTGTGTGGACATTGGAAATACAGTTATCTAAAAAGGATAACAAAAACATGAAATAGGGATCTTGCCCAAAATTGGAGCCTGTAGCATCATTTTTTGTGTGATTTACAGTCTGGCTTCCCCTCTTAAATGTTGTATCCATCCAACTCATACCTGAAGTGCTGTAGATCTCGATGGCATATCTCTTTTGTATTTAGGTGTCCTTCTGCAGGGCTTTCAACTTCAAATTATTCCTGGATACTAACACATTGGATGTTATGTGGAATATGGCTGTCAGATAAACAGCATTAGTACATCCATTTTACAAAAGTAAGATAGCACACAGAGGGAATCTGTTTATCAGCTTGAGATCCCTTTCTCCGGTGTTTCTCAAACATTCAGAATTTTTACTGGTGACAATTCCTCCTCCTCAGGAGGAATGCTCAGCATTTCTCTAGCCCAGGTCTTGGGGTCTCAAAGTAGGAACTTGGAAAGGAGGGAACTTGCAACTAGTGATGACCTTGCTTTTGGGCGAGGAAAAGAAGAAAAGCAACCAAAGCCATGGAAAGATCCTATAGACAGACATGGCATTTTCTTCTTAACACTGATTCTTTCCACAAGCAATGGATTTATGCTATGGACTTACTGAAACCAGTGTCTTGGAAAAAACAAAAAGCTATCCTGTGATTGTGTATCCAGTTTATGGTGTATAAATAACCTTTGGACAATACTCTTGGGCACACGGTGTGACTTTTGGGGATGGTGCTGTGCAGGGCCAGGACTTGGACTCAATCCTCCTTGTAGGTGCTTTCCAATGCAGCATATCCTGTTATTCTGTGATTTCCTATGGTTGAGTACTGGACATTGCAATTCTAGTTATGTTCAATAGTAGAGGTTTTTAGCTAATTTGGACTCTTTTAAACTAGAAAATAGAGGACAATGTAATCAGTGCATTGTCTAACACTTAAAAGGTCTTCAGATATTTTTAAAATTAATTCTGTCTTTTATAGCCTTAAAAAAGACCTTAAAATTTACAAACATTTTCATGTTTGTAATCTCAATAAGGTTTATAAAAGGCTTTCTGAATTCACTAGAGAGAAGGGATCAACTATCCAATGTTTTCTACTAGTGAACAGATGTAAAACAACCATAAAACTCTAAGTCCTTTAAATCACATGCTTTCAAGAATGCTTACAAAGTAAGATTATAGCAGGCTCACAGAACATGTAGAATAACACTACCTAATATTTTCTTGGGGTGATTAAATCCCTAACATGAGTATAAGTTAAATTTAGAAGAATCCTTACAATATTCCAGGTACTGCACAGCAAATTGCAGTACAGAATTTACTTCTTTTCTGAATGAAGCCATAAAGAAATGTAGAAATGTAAAGAAATTTTATAATTTTGGCTGAATTTGAGTAACTGGTCTCATTTTAAGAAGGGTGATAAGATTCATCTATGATGAATGCTTCTCAAAAATAAAGGGATGTGAAATCATTACTTAATATAAATGAAATAGACACACCTTATTACATTGGGTGCTTATTACGGGTAAATCATTCTCACCTGGGTTACTTTTAACAGTTCCACTGGTACCAGGAGAACCACACTGAGAAAGCAAAGATGTGTTTGTAATCAGAGATATCATTAAGTAAGGGCCTGAGATAGCAGGAATGCAACTAGTGATAATGATTTCTGGGGGTAGATAAGTACCTTTCTGAAGAGAAAGGACATAGGATCCCTTCTCCTGAGGGGGTTTCCAAGCATTTGCCACCAGTGGCTGCTGTCCCCTGCAGAACCCTTCTGATTTCAGGAAATATTCAGGCCCAAAGTGGTGAGTTAGTATCTCTTGTTGCAGCAGTGTGAACTAATTATAGACACAGAATAATTGTTGGGTAATAAGGAGGTGAGGAATGACGGGAGGAGCAACAATAAGATTATGTGGTCATTTGCCAAGGGATGGTGCTTGGTATAATACAGTTAAGAGAGCTTGTTTGTTTGTTGTTTTATTCTAATTAGTGTGTATGTCCTATTTGCTAGTATTATTAGTGTATTGTGAAATAAGTATTTCTTGGGAAGGGACTTAAGAGAATTCAGGACAGTGAACTTGCAGAATGACTCAGGACAGGCACTCTGTGCAGAGGGCATGATACGGAGAAAACAGGTATTGTTGTTGGACCAAGATACAGAGGGTGCTGGCATTAGCAAAGAAAGGAACATAGGCCACCAAGCCACATACCTGGGTAACAAGACACAGCAAAGTGGTGATATGGCCTGCTCTGACACCAGTATAGTCAGTGAACCATTAACCTAAATAAAAACCATGATCAAGTCCAGAGACAGCACATGTGAGAAAATGTCTTCACGGGAAGAAGCAGTTGGGCCTGAGCTCACGTTGCTTTTGCTCCAAGCCTGTCAAAAGCAAGTGGGTCTTGTGGTTGTGATCCCAAGTGGGTCTTGTGGTTGTGATCCCAAGTACACGCTGACAAAGACTATGGCATAACTTCATTATGGCATAGCTATATGGCTTCTGGATGGATCTGGCTTGCATGCAGGCTACTTGGAATGGGCAGTGGTGATCACACCTAGAGTGCCCATCTGCGTAAAAGCACTGGCTCTGCCACTAACTCTGAAATCTTCTGTTCCAGATCTAGAGTGTTTTCATGCAGTGTTTAAATTTGCAACAATGGGAAACTCTCAACATGTCCTCTGAAGTGTCCTGGGAGCACACTTCAAAAAATGTGCTTCCCTACTCCCATGCCAATAGCTTGAATATGCTATGGGTGAGTTCTGGAGAAAAGATTCAAAGGCTGGCTTGTGAAAATTTGAGAAAGCTACCATAAAACTTGACATGTCTTGTGAGGCATGACACTTGCCTTTTCTGAGCTGTGGAAAGTGATGGCAGCTGCTTGTATTTGACGTGTTTCATGAATGATCCTGGCTTTTACTAGTCCTCCTAATTTTGGCCTCTCCTTCCTTTTGTTTTTCCCCAGGATGGAAAAGTGCTATGGACAACTTCTGAACTCACAGAGACAATAGTTGTCTAAATTTCCAGTGTGAAATTTTGGTCTGATAATACAAATTCTCACTCAGGTGCAAATTCCTGAAAAATCTTGTTTCCTTTCTGTGCTGGTTCCTGTGCTAGGTCTTCTGACTCTCTCATCAAAGCCTCCTGGGATATTTTGGTCTTTCTGATACCAAAACACAAGTTACATGGAAATTAGTCCATTTGAACTTGGCTCCATTTAATTTATTTTTTTTTTCTGCTGAAGAAATGTTATTTTACTCAGACAATTTGCAAAATCTATTTTAAAATTAGAAAATAATTGTCTTTTTATATCAGAGCTGCATAGCATTTGCAGGTGTTCAAGTGTGAGTTCACTAAGAACAAATATACACTACTGTAATCTTACTCTGATTTATTGTACAGAAAATATAGTTAACTCCCTATCTCTCAGTATCAATTAGGTAAGTGTGGGTACTAAACATTGGGGAAAAATAGGCAGTTACTGTGACATATGAGAAATCCCTCTGTGGTTTTGGGGGGTTTTTGTGTGTTAGTGTTTTTTGGGTTGTTTTTTTGTTTGTTTGTTTTATTATTTGTTTTTTGGGGTATTTTAGTTGTTATTATTATTCTAAGAAAGACCTGATCATTTAATGCAGGATGTCCTGTTACTGTATAGAGTGACCTAAGAAGCATGGCTGTCACCCCACCTCTTCTGTGTTTCTTTATCTGGTGTTTTCCTTGTCATTTCAACTGTTTCTTACTTTGGTGTTTTATTCTTTAGTTTTTTTTAGGTTAACAACAAAGAGATCAAACAGCTCTGATCTGAATGCACATGTCTTTGGATTCTCCTTCATCTGAACTTGCTGAGGTTCCTCAGAAATCACTGGGTTTGTTTGCCTACCACACAGTCTTATTCGCTTCTCTGGCTTGCTAATATTTGAAGTAGAATTGGATCAGTGCAGATCCAGACCACAATTTGAACAATCTTTCCCTGCTAAATCTGGCATTTAAAGGCAATGCAAAGCATTATTGCATGCTGAATTGTGAAAGTATCTATGAGACACCTGCATAGATATTCCTGGGTGCTGGCCAGCATGGTTTCTTTTTCTTTCTGACAGTCAGATAATATCCCTTCACAGACTGGAAATAGTCTTCTCTATTCTCTGTCATGCCTTGCCAAACTATTCTAGTTATGGACTGCTCCAGAGTTATTAGGTGTGGAGAATAACACACAGTCCATGCTAGTGGATCACTGAGCTACATATGAAGTGTTTTTGCTTATCCAATCCATACTAGTACTTGGCAGTCACTTCTGCAAGAGAAGGACAAAATTGTTCTTAGAAGAAGAAGACGGAAAGTCCTCTCTCAGTAGGTACAAAATCAGCATCTGAAGCCAGTAGAGAAACTTGTGGTAGATGTAAATTTGATACATATCTGGTGTTGAATTGATAGCCAACAGTCTGGCTTTTCTTGGTTCGCTGAATTACTGGCACAGTCAGGGAAGCTACTGGCAGAGTTTTGGGAGAAAGGCTGCTGTAGGCAACTTCCTTGAAGTTAAGTTTCAGATCTCTTTACCTTCAAGAAACCAGAAACTCTCCTTTGCAGATTGGGGAAATTTGTCCAAGTCCTTAAGGAGTACGAAGTTTAATACCTGTCCTTCTCAACATTTCCTGTTGGTGAGTTTGACAAGCTTCTATGCCTGATTAGAACAGGTTTTCAGAGTGCCTTGTCCTCTTGCTTACCGTGGGACTGTGGGCCACTCTTGTGGTAAACAACTAATGGCTGAACACTTCCCAGTATTTTAATACTTCAATCTATTTCAAAGTTTTCACCTCAGACTACTTTGGACCTTTTTTGCTGATCCGAATATTTGAAGCAATTTTAAAAATGGTGTCTAATTTTTACATTTTAGTGGCTCAAGCTTGAAATAAACATTCACTGCATGATCAGAATATTAGTTAATTTGCCTGCTTGCCACTGACTTTTAAACTCCCTGCTATGGCAAACAAGCCATATTTATTTTACTTGATACTTAGAAATAATAGAATGAGGAATTTCAAAGACTTTTAATAAACATTGCTGTGAGTTTTGTAAAAAGCATTGCACTAATAAAACAATATTTCTGAGATCAAATCTACTGTAGCATCATATTGTCTGTGAAGATACAGATGATTTTCATGTTCTGTCCAGTACATACATCTGGCTTTTAACAGTCTGGATCTTTTGGAATTACCCTGATGTACAAATTAACATTCTCCAATAGTAATGCTGGGAATATATTAATAATTTTATTCTTAAAAAACTTGATATTTTTATACTGAAATACAACTATTCATTAAGTAAAGGTAAACTACTTTGTATTTTGTCTTTGCTTTTTAGTTCAGATTTCCACATTTGACAGTTTTCCTGTGCCAAACTGGCATCAACATGAATAATGAAGTGTGTCACAGTAAAGTAATTCTTTATAACAGCAACACCAATACAGTACTTTTCCACCTTCCCTGACCTGTTTACCACTGTCTTCCCATGAATCTTTCTGTCAAAAGAGTTGTAAACTAAATGAATATTGTATGTTATGAAATGTGGGGCTGTTTGTAATTTCCNTATAGAGATAAACTGATCAATCTTCTGACAGTGGTACAAAGTGAGCAAAAGAAACATAATTTTCTATCTGTCGTACTTGATACTGTGATTGTTTCAGGGCTAGGATTACTTCTTCAACATTCTTTATGGACATGAGCCAAAATTATGAAAAAATCTAAGATTTTAGTCAATCCTTCTCTAGCCAAACTCCTAGTGATGAACACAGCAGGTTCAAAGAGTATGCTACTCCTAGTAGGTATAAACTGTAGAGTTTCAATGTGAATTTAGCACAGTAAGGGATATTTAGTAAGGAAACTTCTTGCTTTTGCATAAGTTGGGGTCTGAAACTGCCTGTTGCACTTTTTATGCAGACTGCCCTGACAACATAAACCAAAACAAAACTGAACTCATCTGTATTTATGTAGTAAGCATCCAGTCTACCAATGAAGCTATATACGTAATAAATTATAACAACATAGATTTGACAAATAAAACAGCAGCCTGATTTTTTTTTGTTGATACATGGTGCTAGTATCAGAAAAGATTTAGCTTCTAAATGCAATATTTTAAATATTTTTTTTTTGTGCCTCTTAACACAGGACTTCATAGATGAGTACAGAGAAGGAACATGAGTCCTTGAGTCAACCTATGGTAATCTGAACAGATTATAAATCACAAAATGGAGAAATTAATGATTTTATTTAATATCGAATGCTTTAAGTAGCTGGTACTGAAAGTAAACAGTTAGCAAAGATTGTAGAGAGCTGGACTGGAAAAAGAATGTAGCCTATTTATGTCACCTGATTTGTAGAGATGAAAATGTGGCAGCAGGAGCAAAAGGAGAAGTAAATACTAACTGCTCTGCAAATATAATTGCTATTTTGCAGAGGCAGTGGAAAACCATCAATTTACATATACATTTGATCTCAACAGGGCACTGTGGCAAAAGGTCTTGGTTGAAGTGGTGAAGGCCTGCGTTTGAGAATTGCCTGTGAGAATTTAATTTCATTTACATTCCTCTGTGCATGTTTAATGAGTATTTGATCTTATTTAAAGTATAATGATAAATATGCTAACAGATTTTTTTTGTTCTCCCCAAAAGCAATTAAACATCTTATTGCTGTGTTCTGGGCTAACACAATGTGAATATCTAATGCAGGAGTGCATACATTCTTTTATTTAAACAACAGTCTGGATACTGCTTATTTGGACTGAAGCCATGCCTGGCACCCAGCAGACCCTTGATCTTTCCAGGGCTACACTAGGCACAGTTCTTGGCTAGCTACACTGGCATGTCAGTTCCTTTACGACACAGAGCAGTATATGGAAAAACCCAGTAAAATTACTGTATAGAAGCCATTGGACATCTCAGGCAACTCTAAGCCAACTCATCTATGAGTTGGTAGCAAAGGAAGCATCTTGCAGGTAGAGTTGTAATGTAGGCTATAATCTTGGGCTGGAGCTATTATGCTCCAGTTCTATGCTGCCACTTCCAGTCTGTTGGATGCTGTGGCATGAGACCACAAAGAGCAGCTTGGGAGCTGCTTTCCTTAATGTTGTTGATTGTTGTTGAGCTGACTTCTGACTACTTCCTCCAATGCAGAAAAAACAGCAACAGCAAAAAGTCAATCTCTGTATTTTACAATTTGAGAATAATTTAGGCTTCCAATTTCAGATAATTTCAGAATATTTCTAAAGGAGGAGGAAAAGCAAAGTGCAGTGTCTGTGACCAAGGCTGGTAGATTTTTTCACCTGGCTGATTTAACAGTTCCTCAGGATTAGCAGTCCCTAGTCGATTTTTCAGACTTCTTTCTGTTACTAAAGCAATGACACAAATTTGACATAATAAATTTCTTTGTCTTATATGTCTGAAGTTGAAATAGGTGGTCTAGATGAAGAGTTGGGCAATTAAATAGTTTATTTAATGTTGTGTGTTGTATTTTTTAAATTGATATTTAACAATTACCTTTGAAAAATTCCTTTTGTAAGAAACACTTCAATTCATAGGCGATTTACTCATAAAATGCATAGTTTCTCTGCTATAGATTTCAAGTACTATATGAGAATGAACATATTTTCTTTAACTTTTATTCAACAGTACATAGTGAGTTTTTTCCTTGTTTTATTAATCTGTCTAATAATATATTGCAGTATTTTTTCCCCTGATTGCATTATTCTCTTATACCCTTAACACTGCATTTCTCAGCTGATTGATTTGACAGTTTGGGAAAAGGGTAGAAATTATCAACTGAAACTAACAAGCTCATTTCACCAGATTTTACTCTCTGTAGAACAATGTGAAAAGGATGACCCATTTTCTCCTCTTGCCAGGATTAAAAGCCAATACATCAAGAATCTTGAAACTATCACTAATTTGCAGTGATTCTATAGGCCAGAAATGCTTCTGTTTATATAGTGCACTCTTTGCAGTCTGCTGCCTCTTTGATAAAGACTTTCCTACTTTGCTGTAAAATGAGTTATTGACAAAGATGGGAAAGCCTGCTTGAAGGCAAACAAAAACGTAGTCATTTGCAGAGAAACACAAGTTGTAAACATGGTCAATTTCTTTTTAGTGATCCACATGCAGATACACCCTTTAGCTGATGAAGTCAAAGCTCCTTCAACACTACTTGATGCAGGACACTATCTCCCACATTTGTGCAGTTCCTCTTACCCTCTCATTCACATATAATCAATAAAGTCAAACACTGTGTTTCCATCAGTGCTTCCTGTGCCTCACAGAAGTTTTGGAGGCCATGCTATGGTAGTCTATAGCACTGCATGTGTTTTCCACGTGAATTTTGATGACAGTGTTGCCTAGTAGCCTACAGAAAATGTTGATGGTGGTCATCTTAACAATTTAGCAATTAGTCTGTAAAACTGATATTGTTTGTTGTGGCCATTCTTGTAACTGTAAACAAAGTAGTGTGAACTGCCTGTTATGGCTATCAGTAGCACAGAGCCCAGCAAGACTGCAAGATCCAGTTGAGTGCTTGGTAAATTTCAGTGATTAGTCCATTTGAGCTCAGTACTTCTGGTACCTAATAAGCAGTAGTACTGCTGCTGCTGTAGGAGTAGAGTGTGTGTGAAGTTTGTAAGGAAAATTATGGCCTCATGCTTTTCCTGATCTAATGCTTAATGCAGCCTGTGGAAGCTGTGACTTTTGTAGTGCTCTGAGGTCTGTAGAACTTTTCTGAAATATGTAATAATCTGGAATGAAATTTTACCAATCCCTACACATATATGGCATGTTGATTCAATTTAACCTCCGGTCCATGCATTTTCTGCATACCAAAGCATTGCAGAGAGAAATAGGTAAAGCAATATAAAACCAGTGGCCATTGATCTAGCAATGTAAATACCTATTTTAAAACAACCCTGGTGGTGTAGTGGGTGTAGTGTAGTCTCCAAACATTCTCAATCTGTATACTAAACTTCCCACAATTTTAGATTTCAAATCAGCACTTCATCTGTGCTTAAACAATAAAAACCACCCAAACTCTTTTAAATATAGAAAATTACAATTCTGTGAAAATGTCTAGTTCCTTCCATTTTGATGTATTTTTGTCACCATGAAATTTTCAGTGGTGGTTTGGACTTTTCTGTACTTCCTGCCTGCAAAAACATGAATGAAACATGGCAGAAAGTTTTCCTATTTTCAAAAGTTTTCAAATATATGTCTCAAAAAAAAAAAAAAGAAAAAAAGAAAAAGAAAAGCTGAAGAGACTTCTAGTAATATGAGCTGTCAGCATTTTGAATGTGAATTTTTTCCTGACAGTAGACTATCAACCATTATACACTAAATCTTTGTGTTCTCTATATGGCTGTGTTCATTTTATGCTGATATGAACTAAAAGAGACACAAGTCTCTTTTTTTTTTGGCCTGAATTTAAGGGGATGTTTATTCCCCTCCAGCAGCAACATTAGGACACCACATTTATCTTTGCCATGTTATCCTCTCTCCCACTTCGTTGTTTTTTTTTTTTTTTTTTTTTTTTTTTTTTTTTTTTGTTTTTTTTTTTTTTTTTTTTNTTTTTTTTTTTTGTGGGGTTTTTTTCTTACATGGTGTTTTTTTCCTTGAAGATACCTTTCTTTCTTTGAGCCATAGTATTTTCAGTTTGAGGTCTGATACTTTAGACACTTATAGCAGGATAGATTAAACCCTACAGCCATAAGGCCTAAATAGGATTGTGCAAGAGGTTCTTACTACCTGGCAGGGGCCTCTTCTCCTTTGTCATTGCTCTCTGCTGAGGAGCTATGTACATATTTCCAGCTCTTTATAAACAACGTTCACTGGAGACCAGATTCTGATCCTCATAAATGCCTTATTTTAAAAACTGGTCTACTGTAGAGAAACTATGCTATGCTGTGAAAAGGATCTAAAGCTGAACTTCTCAGCAACCAGATTTAGATCCAGAAGATAAATTTTAGCCTATCATGCTAAATTCCCTGATAGTATGCTGTCTGAACAGTAGATATTTGTGATTGCATTTTGTGGGTTCCTATGCTGTTATACTCTTAAGGCTGAAAGATAAAAGGATATAAAATGACATTTAAAAACTCCTCTACCTGGAGAAATTTTTCCAAAATAGCCATTCAAAGTGGCACTTGTAAGAATAGAACAGTACAAAATACCTCTTATTGAGGAGCTGTTTGAGGTTACCTTTTTTTGTCAGCATCTTTCAAAGTTTATATCCAAGCAGAGATTGCAGACTTTGCTCTTGTCACCAGGCCTGCAGAGAAGAAAATAAAAGAGCAAGGCTAACATCCTGGATTTTTTTTTCTTTTCTTAGGCAGAATGTATAGTTGTAATTTTTTTTAAAAGCATTCTCTTTATTTTCCATTTCAGATTGACATTCAAAGACAGACATTGCGTAGTATATTCAAGTGGACAGAGGCAACATTCTATGATGACTGATCTTTGATAATTTCTCTTTTATTTATTTTGAATGTTGTCATTATTTCTTCCAATTATTGTTGAGCAGACAATGAAAATAAGGCCTAAAAACAGATCTCTTTGAAACTCGATGTAAGATTCCTCATTATATATAAGAAAGAAAACCCCAAACCCCTGGCTTAAAATCTCAGATTCTTTCTAAATTACTACAAATATAGAGATATCCACACAGATGGTGCTTATTTTCAAATCTTCTTGATGTAGAGCTACGGGATGTATGTGACATATCCTAACAAGTATGTATTATGGAAATAGCTTCCTTTTAGAGTTTGGAAAATGTCATCAATTCTTAGGCAAGAAAACAATACTAGGGAGATGGTAGAGATAGGAATAGCTGAGTGAAAGTAAACTGTGTGGTCCTATTTCCTAATCAAGGAACTTGCCATGGGGGAGAGAATTCAGTGATACTGAAATTGCAGCATAAATTAGAAAGGGAGAAGATATTCAGCTTGGGAAACTGTTTGCCAAAATAGGTAGTGAGGCCAAGACTTGGAGAAAATTCAAAAGCCACTTGGCTGTTCTACAAACATAATAATCCACAATGGCATGGTTTTTATGGTAGATATAAAGACTGTTCCTTTAGAATGTGAGTCAACTGATAATTGCCTGAGAGTGGAATGAAATCTCCTATTGGAGAAGTTATTCCCCCATTGTCTGTAACAGGGTTTCTCAGACCTATTTGTTCTGGTGTCTGGTGCTTGCCATGGTCTATGACAGGGCACAGTCAGCATAACTTAATAACCCATGCTTATTACTAACATTTAGGCCAAAGAGAGCTCTGGGATGATTACTGAAGTATTTATACAAACACTGCTGTAAGGCAGTCTTGCAAAAAGACCTCTTAGGTAGTTCATCTAGGTGCCCGCAATGCTAACTATGCACTGCTGTGTAACAAAGTACAGCTATTTGATGTGTTTAACAATCTCCACAGGACTGCTCTGTTGCTGTGCCACTCTTGTATGATCACAGAATACGTAAGTGGCTAAACCTCTGCAGAAAGCCTGATCTTGTCTGGAATCAAGGGTACTTAACATAATCTACTACAGAACAACTTCCAACATCTTTCCTGTCAGGTAAAACAGCGTAAGACTTGGCCCTTTACATTTAGAAGGTTGTGGGTACAGATTGCAGGATGTCATAGGGCCACTCATGCCACAGTGTCTTTGCCATTTCCTTTCCGATAGTGTATAGTGCTTGCAACAAGACAAGGGCATATCTTATCTACACAACAGAAACTTATACTGCTTTTAAGAAGCAACAGGTTAGGAGTTCTGTGGCTGCACCACAGAACTCAGTTCAGACTGCTCAGCCCTGCTAGTCAGGGTAAATACACCTGTCCAGAAGTTTGTGTTCTCACTAGTAGATTGTTGGTCTTCTCTATACAAAAAGTGATAGACAGCAGTCCTAGGCACTGAAACTCCATTGTTCCTACTGTTAGATAATTAGATCTGGGCACACCTTTAACCCCAGCCATTTATCTCTGTACCAAAAAATTCCTGAACATGGCAAGGGAAGTAGTCAACTGGGATGTGATCATTACATTTGGAGACCTAAGGGACTTTAGAAGTGGGCTAATTTCAGCTGGCAAATTTCAGCCAGTTAACTTCAAGTCTCAGAGCTTCAAGTCTTGGGAATGACCCAAGGTGTACAAAAATTAACAGAGTAGTTGCTTTAGAGTTAGCTTGTTTAATGGTGGCTTGAGTGTACATATATGTGCAAGGGAGACTTGCCTAGCATTTTACTAAAACTCTTATTAAAGTTAGAAGCAGAAGGAGAGAAGAAAAAATTGCCCTGGAGGTTTTACTACAGAGAGATAACCCACAGGGGAGCAGTTGTCTTCAGAGTTTGACCTTCTTTAGGGGACAATTTTTCATATGTGATGCTCAGGATGTAAAACTCTATGTTTAAAAAAACCCATGCAAAAGATTTAACCCAAAAGACTTTTGATACAGGTTGGGGCTTTTGGGGTTTTTTTCTGGGTTTTTTGTTTTGTTTGTTTGTGGGGTATTTTTTTGTTTTGTCAGGATGTTTCAGCTTGGTATAGGTTATGCTGCCTGAAAGCATATGCTGCCCCAAAGCATCCAGAGGAGGGCAACGAGGCTGGTGAGGGGCTGGGAACACAAGCCCTGTGAGGCACGGCTGAGGGAGCTGGGGTTGTTTAGCCTGGAGAAAAGGAGACTCAGAGGTGACCTTATCACTCTCTACAACTGCCTGAAGGGTGGCTGTAGCCAGGTGGGGCTTGGTCTCTTTCTCCAGGCAGCAATTGACAGAATGAGAGGACACAGTCTCAAGCTGTGCCAAGGGAAATACAGGCTGGATATTAGGAAAAAGTTTTTTACAGAAAGAGTGATAAAGTACTGGAATGATCTGCCTGGGGGGGTGGTGGAGTCACCATCCTTGGATGTGTTTAAAAAAGACTGGATGTGGCACTCAGTGCCGTGGTCTAGTTGAGGTGTTAGGGTTGGGTTGTACTCGATGATCTTGAAGGTCTCTTCCAACCTGGTGATTCTGTGATTCTGTGTTATATTGGCAGAGGATTGGTTAGAGGTGGTGTAAATATTCACTGGGTGTCTTTCTGGAAGGACCATGTGTAAAAAGGCTAAAAAGGATACCCTATAAACTTCATGAAGATGTGAAAAGCCATCTTCTCCCAACTTCTTATACTTTTGTTATTAGAAGAGTATTGCTGGCCATTTGTGCAAGCAATGTTTAGAAGGGTATGAAAGTAGTAGTTTGTTTAATCATTGTATCTCTTTTCAAAATCCCTGTTTCAGTGATAAAAAGCTCTGATAAAGAGAAAAAAGTCATCTTGTATCAGGACTTAAGTATATGATAAGAGCTGTGATGAATTACAACTTAAGAATATGACAGTGAAGAATACTCTAGTGTTCTTTAGAAATGATATCATAGGGTGTTCACCTTCCAGCTCAGCAACAGGCAGAGGTTTCTAAGCTAACTCCAGGACTGCACGCAGAATTTCTGAGTCAGTACAGCACTACAGCTTAATTAATCTGCCTAGAGGAGTTAGGTAAATTATCTCCAGTAGCACTGTACTAATGGAACTCTGTGTCTTCTCAGCCACATGTTAGCTGTGTTGGATCAGGTAAATGTTCCACCTTGTTCAATACCCGTAACCTCATCCTAGACTGCATCATGTAAAATGTCTCTTGAGTATCTGACCTTGAAGGCCAGTATCTTTGGACAAATAGCCTAGGTTTGCAAACAAACTTAGAAAAAAGTAAGGTAAAATACTTCAGAAGGAGCAATCTTTTAAATATGAAACAGAAAATATATAGAGTTTCTGAAATGAAATTCAGTGAATTTCTTTGCATTACAGATTCTGCATTTATTTGTGAATGTGCTAAACTGTTTCTACAATGCATTATCCCATTCTATTCAGTTAAAATCCACAACAAAACAACAGCTCTTCATCTGACCAAACTGCATTGACTGTGGCCAAAGAGACCACTTTTTGTCTTTAGTGAATAAATAGATCCTGCAGCCATAGACCATATTACATATTAAATAAATTCAAAATAAGAAATTAGGGGAATTCAAGGCCTAGTTGAATTATAGAAGCTTTTGAGTGTCTAGTGGGAGAAAAACAATTTGAAAGGATGTACTGAAACACTTTTCAACAACTTTATTTTTCATCCAGAGGATGGTCGGGCAGTGGCACGTGCTTTCTAAGAAAGCAGCAAGCCTGAAAGAGTTCAAGAAATTTTTGAACCATACCCTTAAGTACATAGTGTTATTCTTGGAGATGTCCTGGCAGGACAGGAGTTGGACTTTGGTGATTGTTGTGGGTCCCTACCAGCATATTCAACAGCTCAGTCCTGTAAAACATAAAACCCACCAGACTGAGGTTCAAATTTTCAATTCTTCATAAATGAGATATCCTGAGATACACTAGGCTAAACTGTATCCTTGACTTTTTTATCACATTATGCACTGGCACACTTGGGAGATACATAGACACACTGTACATGAGTTTACATCACTGAAGTCTGATGTCTTTGGTGCTCATTAGAACACTGTGGTTGTGAGTTAGTGCACTAAATTATTTTCAGTCTTTCAAGCAGCAATTCAAATATTTCTTATATGCTTTTTCTTCTTTCTCATGTTCTATTTCTTGTCTATGGATATAGGTTCAAAATATCTAACCATGTGGAAAAATTGCAAAGATATTATAGTGTTCTAGTCTGAATACTAAAAGAAGTGGAGCTTGTATAGTCAACTTCTACCAACAGTTTGGAATGTTTTGGCCAACATTTTTGGTTTTAATAGTGATGTAGAGTATTTAGAGAGACTAAAGTCCCCCTTCTCTGAGGTAGTGGCTCAAGTATATGTTCAGAGACAATCCTGTTCTCCCACTGGCAGAAGTGCTGCAGTGTTGTCATTTCCCAATTTTGTTAGCTGAAAATCAAATGAGCAAAAATATTTTGAAAGCAGGAAAAGCATTAGTGAGATCTTGCATTTTCTTGGGAAGAATCTGTCCGCACTATGGGAAGCCATGAGCAACCACTTTTTTTTCCATTCTCTTACTTACAGAACTTATTTTATAAACCCCAATACCTTCAGTACAGATCTATGACTACAATAAAGTTATCACTTGGTTCCCAATGGCTTATGGTTTGACACCTGATGGTCCATTGTTAGCAACCTCTTTGTGACGGACACTTCCAGAGTGAATCAGCAATTTCATAGGAAGTTCTAATTTCTAGATGTTGATGAATCATTGACAGAATAGGAAACTGGAGGTAAGGCACTTGATAATGCATTATGAATACAGGATATCCGCAGACATCCACTGTCTGTTGAAGCAGGTTGTTATTTAAGAGGCTTGCTAGAATTATGATAGTTTGCTTTCTGTTGTCCAATTTAAACCAGACAAATTTATTTTACTAATACTTCTAGAAGTTATATTCTGTGCTTTTATTGAATTACTCTGATTGTATTACAACAGCAAGCTGATAGTCTCTTGTACTAGCAAAGGCTTGGAAGAAATGCTTGTGGCCCACCCTCTCTCCATTTCCTAGTGACATTTCAATATTTTCTTACATATTCTGCTCGTCATTTTTTTTGGCCAAGGTTTATTACATTGTGATTAAAATGAAAAATTGCTCTGTCCTGCAATGTTTGAGATGAGGAGAGCAATACTGAACCTCCATTTGAAAGAAAAGAGTCATGTGTGGTGTTTACAGTAAGTATAATCCATAAAAACAATAACATTTTTTCATAGGAAACAAAGGATGGCAGAGTTTCTTAAAAAACATTATTTTGTGCAATTATATGACTGAAACTGAATCAGGTATATAAGTAGCAGATTTTATCTTTTCTAGCACATGAGAAAGCATGGCCGCGTTTTCCTAGCTGGGATATGTGTATGCCCATTTCAGTTTGCATGTGATGCCTCTTGTCTTCACACAGTATGGGCTAGTCCTGTGGCAAGATATATGTTATTTTGGTACCAAAGTGCAGCTAGGGAACATTCTTTAAAGCAGGGCTCCTTTGAGTATTGGGCACAACTCAGTACTATGACTTCTCTCTTGCTTTCTGTCCACATGCAAATAATTAGGGACTCACCCTAATTTGCAGACCATCTGCTTCTGTAACAAAGGATATGGACAGAGAAAGAGGCCATAGCATTGTGCTGCATAAATGTAGGAGGTACAATCTTCACTATGCACATGTCAATTCTCAGGAATGTCAAACAATGGATTGTCTCTGTCCTGCCATTCTGGTCAGGCAGGCAACACCAATACTGTCCTAAGGGTAAATCCCAAGTCAATTGCTAATAGAAAGGCATTGGGGGAAAAAAAAAGATCCCCAAAACAAAGATTTGCATAATAATAACCTTCCTTTTGTTTTCCTTTGAGCTTCTTGATAGTGATTCTGGCATCTCCAGAAACAAAACACAATATAACATGAACTACTGGAATAGGGAGACCGTAGGAGTCATCAGCAAAATCTTGCCCTGTACAGGGTTAACACACGCTGCTCGTGATGGCCTCAGTTATACAGCTCTCCTCACATATTGCCACTTAGATTCTTTCCCCATGACATTGTCACAACTTATTAAAGCTCCCATCCTGCAAACACTTCGAGCATGTGGGTAGTCAGAGTTAATCACATGCATGAGTGTTTGCAGGACAGCAGCCTGAGAGATTAAAATCTAGAAAAGCAACCATATAAAATGACCTATTTTGAGTAGGAAGAGAAAGGGACTCAACAGAAGTTCTTTATACTTTACTTGGATATAACGTTGTAAGATATGTTATGTCTTGCATTTTTACAAAACATCTTTCTTTCCATATCCATCACCATATCTAAAATAATAGCAGCAAAAGGTGAAATGTGAAACTGGCATTGTGCCAACACTTTAAATCTGCTGATGTGGCCATGACACAGGAACCTAGACACAGAAACAGCTGTCTGGCACAGGAGCATCCTCGACTTGTTCATTAATGGAATTACCAGACAACATTTGTCACAGGTTCTGAAGATTAGGAGTTGTGATTCTGGAATAGTAACACAATGAAAAATAAAACAAAGGTAGAAAAACAAAGCGAGATGCTGTTACTCACTAATTGTCATGCACTTAGCAGCTTCAACAGCCTATTTAGCACCTGCCTCTTAAATAGGTTTTAGCAAGAAGGCTGGGACCAGACCCTTTTTTGTTGCAGCAGTTAGTTCAGTTAGTTTGCAAATCAGCCCTACCCCATTTAAAAANTTTAAATTATTTCTTTCTCTTTATATATATTTATAAATAAAACCCTAATAAACAAGGTAGTTTGTGACTTGCCACTGCATTTCCTATGTGTTGCTAAATATGAGACAAAGCACAATGTTGCAGGAAAGAAATCTGGGGTCTTTTTCCGAGCAATTGCCAAACTACTCTTAATTTCCCTACTACATCATGCCTTTCTGAACAAGTCTTCATTTTTCATGCCTCTTTTAGACTAATTCTCTCTGACATCTTTAAATCCCATCACTTGACATGGATCTGGAGATGGGAATGTAGCACACATTATGAAAGTAAATTATGATGTCTGACAGGAATTCTTCTGCCCTCACTTTTTCTGTCCTCTTTTCACAACAAAGGCATAAAATCAGAGTAATCCACTATCTGATGAGGGACTATGAGGAAACAGAAATCATATTGTTGTCTAAATTTATGCACATTAAAACAAACCACAAATGCTTTATTCAGTCTGCACAAGTGATTGGGGTCTGTGGATCCAAAAGACTACACCCTGTTGTGTTTTAATTTAGAAATAACTTTCTGTGTTTAGGAACAAAGATAAATTTAACCTCTTTGGATGACCCTTCCATTACCACCATTTACAGCTGGCATATGAGCCAGCTTTACATAAGGAGACCTCTACCTGTTCTAGGGACTAAAACACTAATAACCATTGGGCTTCAGATAATGACTAAACTCTCAAATGTTTGGGTTGCTAGAATCTTCCTTAAGATGTTGTAACTTGTAACTGGTTTTAATTCTTTGGAGCACAATCTAAAGATATTTTTCTATGAGTTACACCAGAATCAGAAATACTGCAAGAGCACCATTTTTGCCTTTGTCTCATATTTCACCTTGTAGTTGTAGATGAGGAAAAGAGAAGAACAAATATATAAAATATGCTTCGCAAACAAGGATAACCAACAGTCTAACCAGCAGTCCAAGGCTTCAGCAAATTTTTTTTACAATATCAATTTTACATCTTGGTTAATTGCAATGAACGCAATTGCCACTGCAGGAATTCCACTGTGGTTAACTTTCATGGGAATCAGTGTTGAAATTTGGATGTAGCACCTGGGGTATCTGTTGTAACTTGCCTTAAAAGAAAAAGCTGTTGAGAAAAATTCCTTTTCTATACACCATGGCTCCTAATGCTTCCACAATGGCATGCAAAGTCTCCATAATGAAACCTAAGGGATTTCTCATTGTGGAAATTGCAGTCTGGACTTGATGCGATCATTTTTGGTTATCCCTCCTCATAACTTCCACAACTAGAGAGAAATGTGGGTGAAGCATTGTTAGACTGGGGTCATTTTTGACTGAAAAACAGCATATGAGGTCTCTAGGGAGATGCACTAGTGAGATGCAGTGAGGAGTTTTCTTGCCTTAATGGTGAGCAAATGGGTACAGTTTCTTAATGTTAGACTTTTTTTCAGGCCCTCTTGGGCTAAATTTCCTGTCCTGTGTCTGTCTCCTAAGATGTGCAGTAAAAAGTACATATTTCTATCACTCAACCATAAAGATGTACTGATAGAAGTATGTAACCATGGCAGAAATTGTGCTACAGGGAGAAAATCAGACATAAGCAAACAAATGTATTTTCTATGATAAAGATGACTGAAAAAAACCCCAAAAGAGCAGCAGTTTTTTCTGAAAACTGTATAAATATACCAAATACAAGGGTCCTATTGTGCCAACAGTATTCTTTTAAAAGTTCCAATTATTTGATTTATTATTGCACAATATTACAAGTGGTTAGTTTCCTAGACAAAGGTTTATTGAGTTTTTTCATACCACAAAGATAATTTGAATTCATGCAAATTTGAGTCGCATCTACACATCAAAAGGAAAGCCTATTTTCAAATGGTCATTGAAATTTAATTTTTTGAGGTACCTTTTTTGTATGAGTAAGCAGTGCTACATTCTCTGGAAGCATCTATAATTTCTCCAGTTGGATGACCTAATCACAATTCCAGCCATTGAAAATACAGTTAGGCTTTCATTCTTTAGAACATATTGACTATGCAGGAAGGGCTCTGGTGCCTTTCGGTTTGTGTCTTGGATGGATAAACTAACTAAAAAGTCTAACAGAAGCTACTGCTATTATCCCTGATACTGGTGTAGTCAAATATGTATCTATTCAAATGTAAAGATTTGTAGCATGATCACTCTGTATTTGCAGCAAAAATACAAAATAATCTTAAATGTCAGTAACATCTGATTTTATTGGAGGTAAGTTACAGGTCTTTAGTTGCCATGTGAAAAGATTGCTCAGTTAGCTCTAGGGACATTTCTTTAAGATCTTGCTGCACTACACACATTTTAATTACAGTTAATGATTTAGTTTATTTTAAAAAACAGTATGTAAATTAGGTAATAAATTTGCCAAACATTCAGTCAGGTACTAACTGAAGCCTTATCCTCATAGACTCAGCTCTACCGTGCACATCACACTGCACAGATATGGAGAACTTACCTGAAAAGCCATGGTTGTGATGGAGAGAAACGTATTGCAAATGTCCTGCAGAAAGATGAAGCAAAAAACCTGAAGCTTTGTAGCTTAAGAAGGTTAAAGCTCAAGAATTTTTCTATGTCCAGAATAGAATATTTTACTCTCAGCCCTTTGTTTTCCATTATAGTTACAATGTGACCAGCCTAGTTGCTATGTTGGCATTTGTTCATGTGTTTCGACCATGATACCTCTGTTTAATTAGGGATGTGTCATTAGGAAGTGCCTAAGGATGCTGTGGTGGAGATTGTTTTTGGGACGAAACCAAAGAATGCTCTTCCCACCTGTATTGCATGCAGGAACCCTGGAGTGAATGTGTTAGCAGTAGAATAATAAGATGAAGGAAGTCTGTCCTCTCCTGTGTCCTTGCCACCCTGGTACTGCAAAAGAAATAGACTCTACCCAGCTAGGAAGGCTTGTGTGGTGGGGTCCTTTGTGAGGATGGTGCTGGCGTAGCCACCACCTCTTCCTTTCTCTGCAGGTTCTAGCAAAGACAATAAGAAGAGAATCACACAGAAATTAGATTTCATGGCATATAATTCAGGGGCAATATCATTAATAAAGGTAAGTTATAGCTATTTTTCTGCTACACTTTTCCAAACTTCGGGAAAACTTCAGTCTATCAGTTAGTTAACTTGGTTTTAGATCTATGTAAGAGCTACTTAGATCTGCTAGGTCTGAGATCTAGATCTAGATCTGCTGTGCCATTAGGTCTAGTAAAATGAGTGGTCCTGCATTTAGCAAGCAGTGAGGAATCTGAGCTGCAAAGATCAGATTCGCACAGGCACAGATGGAGAATCAAAGCCCAACCCTGTCTCTGTTTCAACCTTAGTGCATGTGTACACAATGAGACAGTATTTGTATAGGAAGATGGTCTGCTCTAAGAAATTGATTCAATGACTGAGTGCTGGATGAGGCATTCAATATCTAACTTAGCCTTCTGTGTGAATCCTGCACTTCCTTTCTGAATTCAGTGCAGCACTTTAATATGTTTCTGGGTTTTAAGTTTTTTTAGGTTGTTTTAATATTTGGTTTAAATGTGAGTGTGAAACTTGTGCCCAGGCTGAGACTTTTCCAACAGTTACACAGCAGTGAATTTTTCAAGCTGAGCTATGAGGCATAAAAATAAAGATTTTTAGGAGAAACCTGGCACACTGTTAAGGAAAGCAGAGCTGGAGAACTCTTACAGATTAGAAATATATCCATATCGATATGTATTTCTGTAAAGCACCAGAACAGCTTTGTACTGCATGTTCCTTCCCACCTCCTGGAAGAACCAAGGCTCTGCAGTGTGAAAAAGGAATTTTCAGTATTTTAAAAATTGTTCAGACATGTCCTGGACCTTCTGTTAGGAAATCATACAGTCAAGTGCTTACTAATACAGAGTGACTAACTCTCCATTGAGCTAACAGTGACACAGGCTTTGTGTAAAAGCTTTCACTGTGCAAGCATGACCTATCATTGTTACGATTGCCTGCTGTGAAATTTTCCCTATCACTGACGTTGCTTAATTATTTTCAACCATAGTTAAATAGGGCAGTTTCCCTTTCTGATATAAATATTTCTTTTCAGAGCATAATTATTCCATGCACTGACTGACCTAAATAGAGCTGAGTGTCTACCAAATGGATAACACTAAAATAAAGAACCAAGAGGGTTGCAGAAGAGCTCCTGTTGTCCTGATACTGTCCTTGTCAGCAAAAGCACTCATATTCCAAAACAATCCCTGGGTTAGAAAACTGTAGCAGCTAATATGGTGTTAGCTGTTTATTGAAGTGTTGCAGTTTCAAAGTTTTGCTGTCTCATTACTTCATGGTAGATGCAGCTTTGGATTGGTCCTGTTTTTAACTGAAACCATTGTATTTTGCAAGCCTGTGGGTGTGTCATTTTGAGAACTTAATTGTTTGCAGATTCAGATATCAAAATTCAAGTCTTCACAAACATTCTATTGCCCACAAAAGTGAAGATATGCACAGTTACAGAGATATTTATTACCATAAGAATTTTTTTGACTATTCAGACACTATAAACTCTTAATAAACTTACTGTTTTGTGGTCATAGAGGCATTGATTTTAAAAACTGACTGAGGTTGACTTCCTTTTCAGCATTGCAATACTTAATCTTTCATGCCTGATGGTACAGGGCAATCCAAAGACTTACCTGCAGTATCAATACTGTGTAGATGGAGCTCTAAACTCCTAGTGATGGTATTCTGTTCAGGGTAGAGGTGCAAAAGATCCCTGGAGTGCTCTCATGTGAACCAAGATAACAAAAGTATGTCTTCAATCCCATGAGTCACCAAGGGGTTTTAATCTTCATTAGTGATCTCTGGCATTCCTCCATCCTCCAAGGAGCAGAACCTGACAGCCTGATAGATAATCAGAACCTGATAGAGCAGGGTACTTAACCTGATCTTCCAAGCCTATTGCTTCAGGAATGCAGCATCATGTTCCAGTCTGTACATAGGGCAGGGAGGCTAAATCATGGGGCCCAGACCTTTTCTCAGGACAGACTGATTTCATGTTGAACAATCACTGAAAAATAATCAGAAATTATTTCGGGCACCGAAGGAAGGCATAGTTCACATCTGCCAGGGACAGCAATAGTGTCTTCCTACACAGGAGTGTTGGCTTGTTTTCTCGTCCGATGAATCTTTATTCCCTCTGCAGTAGAAGAGCTTCAACTGGAGTGGGGAGTATCCTTTTCACACAGAATAGCTTGCAGTTTGTTGTAGTGAGACTCGCTTATTTTTGAAATAAATTTCATATACTTTTTAACAGTGAACATCCTAACTGCTTACTCTCTTCCTCATGTAAAACTTGTCTCTTCAGTGTTGATAGCATAATAAGAGCTCAGTATGGGCTCAAACACCAGAATTCTAGTCTTCTTGTGATAATCCTGTAAGGATAGATACAACTTTCCAATATAATTTTTAAAAGATAATTCTATTACTATCCCACATCAGATGGCATATTATTAAAAAGTCTGAGATCAGTAAAAATAAAATAATTAAAACCACACTGGTCTAATTTAATTATTAATTTCCACATTTGCTTCAATAAAATCTTAACATTTTGTAGCTCTTCTAGAGCTACCATGTAATTGCAAATCTCAGTGACTGAAGGGTATCAAAGAAATAAATCATAGAATCATAGGATTATGGAATCATAGAATGGCCTAGTTTGGAAGGGACTTAAAGGATCATATAGTTTCAACCCCCTTGCTATGGACAGGTACACCTTACACTAGACCAGGTTGCTCAGAGCTCCATCCAACCATTTCTAGGGATGGAGCATCTAGAAGTTCTTCTAGAGCTTCTTCCAGTGACTCACCACCCTCAGAGTAAAGAACTGCTTCCTAATATCTAAATTTCCTCTCTTTCAGTCTGAATACTTGCCCTTTCATTATATGCCCTTGTAAAAAGTCCCTCTCCATCTTTCTTGTAGGCTCCCTTTAGGTACTCAAAGTCTGCAATTAGGTAACACTGAAGCCTTCGCTTTTCTAGGCTGAACAAACCCAGTTGTCTCAGCCTTTTTTCATAGGACAGATGGTTCTTCCCTCTAGTCAGCTGGGTGGCCTCCTCTGGACTTGTTCCAGCAGGTCCATGTCCTTCCTGTGCTGTGACCCCAGAGCTGATGCAGCACTGCAGGTGGGGTCTCACCAGAGCAGAGCAGAGGGGCAGAATACCCTCCCTGGCCCTGCTGCCCACACTGCTCTGGATGCAGCCCAGGGCACGTTTGGCTCTCTGGCTGTGAGTGCCATGGCCGGGGCATGTCCAGCTTCTCCCCCACCAACACCTTGAAGTCATTTGCCCTTCCTGTAGAAACACACAAGATTTCTGAGGGAATGGAAACAAACACAAGAGAGTAAATGTCATATTTCAAGATGTCTGAAAAAATATAAATGTATACTTTTTGAACATGTTTTTAAGAAGAAGCCATGTTATTTGATCATTGCAATTTTTTCCTCTTCTTGTCTGAATTTTTGTCTTGAGGGATTGAACAACTGATATTCGTCATTGTTCAAAGCTCCAGTTCTCCCACTGATTTGCTGTTTGGCTCTGCTGACACATGTCTTTAGGTGTCCTTTGCTGATAAATAATTAGATTAGTTAAAAATCTCACTCAGTAATGCTGTATTCTAACCAATTGTGAAATGTCAAACAACCATATAAAACACAGATCACTGGGCCAAAGACATTACAGTAATAAATATGTCATGCCCTCCCAAAATTGTTTTCCACCAAAGTAAAATGTTGGGAAAGTTTTTCAGTAAAAGGGCAGATTTTTTATATGGTTATCAGCTGAGAATTGAGATTTTTAAGATACCTCTGAGTGTTATGAGTAGGACTCTATATATGCTTGTGGTTAAAATGAGTAATTACCTAGTGAAGAGCTGTTGGAAGAGTGCTGATATGCTCTGAACTTAGAGAGACATTTTAGTCTCAAGGGCCCTTGAGACTTTAGGTTGTCTGGCAGGCCTGTGAGACCAAGTGATCGTGAGCTATAATGTCACCATGAGCCCCTGCGACCTTGTCACAAACTCAGGGAAATTATTAGGCACTTAACTTTATCCTTAAAGTTGAACCTTACAAGAACAGGTGATTGCTTTATGGTTATGATTACATTTCTCTTCATATTACTCTCCCATTTCCTTTAAAGTGAGCCTCTGCCTCCACCAGCACATATACTGTTTTGCACACGTTCTCCACTCTGCTTTTTTACAAATGCTGGACATTTTTTGTTTGTTTGTATGTTTCTCATGCTGTGCACACTGCTAATACTGATTGGGCGTTCTATTTGAGAGAGTTTTGAAACAGAGTAAGCTCTGTTGAAGAAAAAAGCCCCATATACCCCAAAACCCTAGCATGAAATATCTTCAATCTGTCAGAGATGCTAAAACTGGCAGTTTTGTTGCTATGTATGAAATGGTAAAGTTGTCTGAAAACTTTTTCCTTTCATGAACTTGTAAATATCAGAGTCTAAACATACCATACTCAACATACATTGTAGGAAGCACAAAAGAAACTCTAGGTGCACAAATGTAGCATTGCACAATGCTCCGACACAGGTACATCTCGCCAGTCCTGTCATGTATGAACACACTACCTGACAGAAATAACTGGAAGATCCGTCATTAATAGCACACAATTTCTTAGACACCATGGAGGTTAGAAATGGGGTGAAAGGACTTGCTAGTCCTATTGGTTTGGCACATAAAGGTAATCCTATGGGTAAATCCTGGAGTATCAGACATTCTGCTGATTAAGAACATGTTGAGAATATGTTTTTTAGCAACCAAAAACAACCAAGAAGGCTGTTGGTGTACATTTTCCCTGTACAATAACAGGTATTGGGAATTGTTCTGGACAAGGCAGGGTATCTTATCTTTCTGAGACTCTGGTACAAGCTAGATTGACATGAAACTAACCATCCTGGGTGAGGTTGAGGGTCTTGGTGTGAGCTTGGCTTGTGTCAGAGCCTTGTCTCTGATCACTGAGCAATGCTTCAATACAAGTCTCTTTGTCAAAGAGGCTGACAAAGGACTATGAAGGAAAGAGTAGAAGGAAAGGACATGAGTAACATAGCTGTACAGAGAGCCATGTGCTGTTGTGCTCTGCATGAAGCTCAAAACTAACTTGAGGTCACCTGTCAAATTCATATGTGCCAAGAGTGGCTCACTGCTTATAAAGTAGCAGGTAGGGTGTGCACTTTAAAAAGTTTGGGATTTTTTATGGTCTATGTGAAAGGTAAATTGACTTCATCCATTTTCCTAGTGAATTCTGTCAGAGATGTGAGAAAATGTCCTTTGGTAGAGATTTCTCTCCCAGCTGGCTTTGTTGGGTTGCATGTCCCATCAGTGCTGTGGGAGAACATGTCCTCAAACTGTCAGCTGGTTCATTTTCTGTCTGTCCATTCATTCCTGAAATCCTTCTGTCCTAATCACATGGGAGGCAGGCACCACAGCCAGTTTTGCTGGGTGGTGTTCACCTCCCTGCTGTGCTTCATCAATGAATGAAGCAGAATATGTTGCACTGATACCTTGCCAGCAGATCAATTTCTCTCATGCCATGTTACCATTCAGCAGGGAGTGAACTGCAACTTTCAACAAAAGGAGGACTGGGGAGCACAGCATCTAAAGTCACACAATTGTAAGTGAGGACAGGTTCTGATTTAACTGAATTAATCAGTCACTGCATAGATCCAGGTCTTTATTTAAGAATTTGAGAGCCAAAACATCACCCCAGACCTGATTCTTATGTCCATATTTGAATGCTGTAAATGTAGGGAAACTTTGGCTTTCAAATACACGACTGAAACTCATTCCCTTATTTCTAGTCAGCTGCAATTTGGAAAATTCATGCATTAGTCTGACACTAGTCACAGCCATGATTTTGTTCTCATGCTGTTCATGAAGTGTAGATCACACTTATTTATGAGATTTATACTTTTACATTTTCCTGTAAAATCCTATGATTCATTTGTTGGGTAAGACCTCATGAGAAAGCAAAAATAGATTTTTCTGGCAAGAGTTACAACATAACATGAAGTATCAACAGGACTTTTTCTACTGTAAGTGCTGAATGAGCTTTCTTTTGTTACTCTGGAGAGTTTTTTCTATACCTGTACAATCAAACCGAAGACCCATAGCTATATCATTGTCTTTGGTTGCACTGGTCTTTCGAAGAAAAAATGTTTTTCAGTGACATAAGTCAAACTATCAAAATAAGCATTTGCTTATTTTGCTTAACTGCTATATGATGGTAGGTTTTTAACTTCAAAGACAGCCTGGTCTCTTCAAGGTATGTGCTCAAAAATGACCCAGAAAATGATTTAAATATTTAATGATGTTTCTCTCTGTCCCTGCTTCAATCAGTCAATCTGTCACTGAGACACATCTTACATTCAATAGTACCTGAAAGACAAATGATCTGAAAAGAAATGCATCTCTACCAAAGAAAAGGATTCAGTCTCACGGGTATCAGGTTGTCAGCAGCAGTTCAGGGTCATTTTTGTGCTTATCTACACTGTCAGCTGAGTTACTTACTTAAGTATTTATTTAAGGACTTGCAGAATTTCTGACATAGACATGTATTCATATTCCCCCCACATATTTTTTTGTCATGCTATCAACATAGGATTTCTGGGGAATAAACAATATGATTTTCAAGTGTGTTGAAGTATCTGTCAAGTTCATTAGTCCCACATGAAAAAGTTATCTCTTACAGACAGAAACAGGGAAGGGAGAGATTAGTAGCTTTTAAAGTTTAGCAGACCATATATACTGCAAAGGCTTTATAACTTGTTCTGAACACATAGAATAGTGGTGAACACTTAGCTCCGCTGGACCTCTATTCAATAACTAATTTCTTTGTTTGTGAGGAAATGGAGTCTTTCCCAGTTTTCTGATTATTTTTCTGACTCTCCTCTGAATATTTTCCAATATTTTGGAGCTTACAGAGAACAGCTAACAACACTGGTGTACTCTAGTAATGTCTTATTAATGTTCTACATAAGGTAAAATTGTGTAGGTGCTATTTTCAATCAAGTTCCTACTTAGGAACTTCTGATTTTTGTCTTAGCTCCTACTTTCTCACTTTTAAGATTAGTAGCTAATTTACTGATGCCTTTGGCATTCAAGTGAGGTTTTACTGCTTTTCCACAGGATCATCACTACATCCCTTTTCATGAGTAACTTTCCAAGATGTAGTCACTTATTCTATGCATGTGGTTTGCATCCATTGTTCCTAGGAACTGTAAGGGATTTTACTTTCAGCTATATATAATGTATTTTAATGAATCAGCTTAATTAGCCTTCAAGATTACACTGTGGGACTGTCTCACATAAAAGGACATTTGAAGACATTCTAAAATAAATCAATATAATGAACACTAATTACTTAAGGCAGATGGTATTCTCTATAGAATTCTAAAAGAACTCACTTGTAAAATTGCTGAACTGCCAACTGTGATATTTAAATAATCCTTACACTGAATGCTCTGTTACCAGTGAATTAGAAGATGGCTCACACACCACTAATTTTAAAAACATTTCAGGAGTGGTGGAAGGAACTACAACCCTATTAACTAAACAGAACAAAATCATGTTAAAACCTAAGATAATTTAACACATTTATTACTATGATATGATGGCAAATAACTACTACTTCTTTTGTGTAGCAAATAATATTTATTAATTATATCAGAATTCTTTGAAGAAACTGTTGATTATGTGAATTGGTTGGCAGAAATAATATTTATTTGGATTTGAAACAATGCTTTTGGCACAGTTCCTCCCCAAAATCTTTTAAGGAAACCATAGTGTTATAGAAAGAGATCTTCTTGTGGACCTATGATATATTAAACTAAGGAGTTAAAAGATAGAAAGAAACTGTGATTTTTCCAGTTGGATGCATTTTCTCAGTATAGTCCATAAAAAGCTAGGATGAATTTTGTGCCATTTTAACATAGTCAAGAATAATTTGAGAACAGGGTGAATAGGATGATGTGTGGTGATCCAAAGAGTTACAGTAAAGTTCCATAACGAGTGGCTGCACTGTGAAGTGGCAAATGAAACTACATGCTGATAAATGTAATGTGTTAAAGGAAACAGTCTTGAGAAGCTATATATAATGAAAATCTTTGTGTTAACTAATGTCACTTTCAAAAAAAGTATTTGAGGACATTGTAGGCAGCTCATTTAGAACTTCAGTGTTTGATAGCAATCAAAAGCAAAGAAAAAGCCTACATAAATAGAAATGTTCAGAAAAGAAATAATCAAACAAACACAAAACATCTCTTGTAGAAATCCATGATGCACATATTCTTTGAAAACTCCGTATAGATCCTGTTACCTGCCCCACTGCCCCCAAAATGGCAAAGAGAAATGAAAATACAGAAAACTTCAGGAAAGTAAGCAAGAAATCCTTTAGCTATTGTCTAGCAGTATTTGACCTGGGAACAAGATATTTGAAGGAAGATTTATGTGTTTATAAAATCATGACTGTCAACAAGATGGTAAAAGACCCCCTGTCAGATGGAACTTTCAAAACAAGAAAAGGACATAGTTGTCCATATAACAAGTAGTTAATCTTTGTAGTTTGGTGCTGTAAGACACTCAAATTGTTGAAAGATTCAGTGCTTTCAGAAACCAGTTAGAGAAAACAGAAGAAAATCCATCAGAAGCTATTAATCGTGAGGACAAACAGCTCTGGATCGTCAGTCCCTTAAACTGGAACTGGGGAGCGCGGTGTGAACTGTCACCGTACTTTTACCACATTCTTAGGTTTGGTAGGCATTCACTCTGGGTCACTGCATGAAAAAGGATACAAGATTAGACTGCTATTTGTCTAATGCAAGACAGTTGCTCTTATACTACACTTTTAATTAAAGCTTTCTGTATCATTCTGTATACTAAATGCCCAGTTCAAATGCATATCAGGGTGCTTTTTGGGTGTTATAGTAAGGTCTAGAGATCCCTCCCCAGGCAGTGTCTTTCTGGCACTATGAGTAGGAGCCCAGCAGTGCCATTAACACTGAAAAAATAAAATTCTTGATCTTTTCTTTCAATTAAGTTTTGCTGAATAATAATTGAAGGGACTTGGATACCTTTTAAGCTTATATGGGCGCAGACTTTATTTAGAAAGTTACTATGTTGCATTTGTAGCTGTTCCATACATTGTGAGAGCTGGAAACAATCCCTGTGAAACTGGTCAGAACTCTCTTAGAGTGCCTAGTGAATTTAATTATCTTTATTTCCATTTGTAAGCTCTACTGCAGCTATTTTCCAGACAGAAAATTAGCCACTGTCAGCCAAGTGCATCTTTGTAATTCAGATTCTATGGGATGATCTTAACATTTTTCAATTAGTACTGAAATAGGAAGACAGATCCCTCCACCTAAAAGGAGGATTTAAAATGGAATTTCTGTATATGATCCCAAATGGGAGCAAGACAAGTTGCTTCTGTCATTCTGGGTGCATTAGAAGCAAAGAAATGAAAAATCTCTTTTACAAACTTGAAGGACTGGTCTTATGTGGGAACCTGTAAATATCTTCATAAACTAGCTCAGAGCTTAGTGTGCTTCACAGTCACTGCAGTGTCTGAAGCTAGGGTGAGGGAAGTTTAAAAATGGATCTTCCTGCATGAAGAATCTCACATTCTTCTGAAGATCCCACATTGGTCTCTGAAAATATTCACAGTCTGCTCAGGTGTCAGTCACTCTGTGATGTACTCCTATTTGTCAAGATTGAGGATTGAGACTAGGATGTTTAACAGATGAATAGTTCCTATCATCTTCTATTTAGAAGAGTTCTGGCAGAAATATCCACATATTTTCTTCCAAATCTTTTATCTACACCCTGAATTTCATGGGTGAATTTCATCTTATTCCAGAAGCAGAATGTATGCTCTGTGATTGTATTTCCTATGACTCTGCTTGAAAAACACAGTGATTCCATTTATACAGGACTTAATAAGGAAGAGTGACCAAATTAGAAATAATAATAAAAAAAAGTTATATACAAGGCCATAACCTTGATGTGTGACAAATACACACATATTGCAGGGAAAACTGATGGAAACTCATGTCTCAAGATCATACATTGCTTCAGGTTAAATTACTGGGATCTGTTCCTAAAAGGAACCTCTGTCTTCTTTTTTGTAATTGATCTCTGATATTGGGAACACTTTCATGATTTTGGGGACAGAAAAACATCCTAGGCTCCAAAAAAGAAGAGCAGAGGAACTGTCTTTAATTGAGGAAGTGGGGAATGGAAAGATGTTTGGTTAGAAATTTAATTACCAAGACTGTGTCTGTATTTCAAGACAGATAATCACCTGTCCATGCTCAGAAAGATTTTCCCATAGAACATAAATGTATGAAAGGCTAGAGGCAGGTTTATGCAGGCTGAACCTGTAGGATCTTGTTTTCTGACTTTATTTCTTTTAGGGCAGTAGGATTTGCATTGTTATTATAGCTTCAAGATAGCATTTCAGCATTTGAAGGCTTATTTTTCTATTCCAAGAAACTTAATTGGGGAGTGGGGGGTGTTAAGTTCCTCACCTTCATGAAATTCTGTTCTAATGGATGGGAAACAGCAAACTAAGCCATCCATTTACTGGGCTTCATCAAAATCTTCATGACCACAAGCTTAGGGGCAGTGATTCCCTCTCTGTCCTGGGATGACTGTGATGTTGAATTGTATCCCCATTCATCTGCCTAGCCCAGAAATAGGTTTTGCACCTTTAGAACTGCATCTGAGAGTAAAGGGGGGTAGTGAAGAAGCACCGAGTTTGTTTTCAGAAACTGCACTTGCTGCCCCGCATTCCGCTCCGGGAAGGTGTTGTCTACAGCAGGACAGACGAACAGGACAGAGACCTCCTTTGCTTTTAGTTGGTGCTAGCTAGCTGAGGCAGAGAGGGTTCCCTGGACTGTTTTTTTCGCTTTTCTTGGAACTGTTCGGACCTGCTCTGGACTGGGGACCTGGGGGAGCACTGGGGCCTTGCACCTGTGGCCCACCGGGGCCCAGCCTGGGCAGCAGCATTCTTCCAGCACCAGAGGGACTGATAACAGAGCGACCACCCACAGGAGAGAGACTTTCTGAATTTGTCATCTCTGCAGAGCAGGGAGAGGTTTTTGTCATTTGGTATTGTTTATTCTTTGTGCTGGGGAGTGCTTTGCCTGTTAAATAAACAGGTTTTTTCCACTTCTCTCCAAGGAAACCTCTTCCTGAACTGGTTGAGGGGAGGGGCCGTGTGGGTTTGTTTCCTGGAGGGGGCCCCTTTGGAGGTTTTCTCCCAAATTTGCCCTAAACAAGGACACCCTTGTACTCTATTCTGGTAAGACTCCCACCTGAAGTGCTACATCCAGCTCTGGGGTCCTCAACACAAGAAGGACATGGAGTAAGTCCTGAGGGGGGGCACCAAGATAATCAGAGGGCTAGAACACCTCTCCTATGAAAAAAGGGTGAGAGACAGCTTGGAAAAGAGAAGGCTCCAAGGAGACTTCATGGCACACTCCAGCGCCTAAAGGGGGCCTGTAAGAAAGCCAGAGAGAGACTTTTCACAAGGATGTGTAGAGATAGGACAAGGGGGTGTGAACTGAACCTGAAGGAGTGTAGATTTAGATTAGACTTTAGAAAGGAATTCTTTGCTGTGTGTGTTGTGAGGCAGTGGAACAGGTTGTCCAGGGAGGTTGTGAAAGCCCCCTCCTTGGAAGTGCTCAATGCCAGGTTGAATGGGACTTTCAGCAATCTGGTCTAGTGAAAGGTGTCCCTGCCCGTGTCAGGGCTGCTGGAAAGAGATGATCAGTAAGGTCCCTTCCAAAACAGGCCACTGATTCTATGATTTCAGTAGGAGGGAAATTGCACGCTCAATTGCAGCAGAACACCGTATACAGGTCCTACAATTTTGACTTAGATTCTCTAACTTAAATATTTGCTGCCCTTCAAACTATACTAGGCCTGTGTGGTAACAGTCTTTGGACAGACTTTCAACTAGGACGCTCATGAATTAATCAAAGATGCAATTATGTTGTATGAGAGCTTGAATGAAGAGTTATGTGTCTTATGTAAGAACTTGCTTGTGATAATACACATGGCAAAAAACCCAGGGTCCTTGCATTCATGAGAATTACATCATAATTTCACCCTCTGCTGATTTCTAGCCTTCAGAATACAAGTTAATGCAATTTCCACCTGCACTTTCCAAGAGCAAAGAACATGGGCAGCAAACACAGACATTTTTACTTACTGGTTTTGATTCTATTTAATGCATTCCTTGGAGATATTCCCATCAGCTAATTTAACTGCACATACACACACAGTTCCAGCTTGGGCAAAAGGTGATAAAACCCAAATAATTCCCAAAATATAACTTTAAACACCATATAACTCAGTAACATCACCATCAGTTTTCCTAAAAATAGTTTTCAAGAATTGTCTTTACTCAAGACTACTTTTTTTACCCCCAGTATATTTCTATTTCTCAGAAACCCTTGACCAGTAATGGAAATGTATTACTGTATGGGTAGTGGTGTGTTGTTTTTTTTTTCCTTCAGTTTCTCTAACTTAAAACACAATTAAAGGTAGTCTCTTTGCTGAAACTCTGAAGCAAAATGACAGCTCTGGGTAAAAACTAGCCTAGGGCAATTATACCCAAACTATTTCAGGAAGCAACAAGTAAGTTGAGATACATTTTTTTTAATGTAAAAACTGGCACAATCTTTGGCTTCGTCTGCTTTTAAATCTGATATCCTAACTGACACAGCAGAAATCCTCATCAGGCTTAGATACCATCATTAAAGAAAATTTCCTTTTGCCATCAAAGCTTTTCATTCAGGAAATTAGAGTTATTTATTCATTCCAAGAAGTAGACTGTTCTGCCCTTAGACTGGTGTAGACCGAGCAAGACCACCAATGTCATTGCATTGTGGGACAAATTGGCATAAAAATTTTAGAAGAGGGTTTGATACCGGAAGCACATGTGTGTAGTACCTTACACCTAAAGTTGCTTTACAGGAAACCTTGAGGAGTAATGGAGGAAATTTGTGTTCTCCCCTCTCCTTTTTCTCTTTATTCATCTTACAAGCTGATGGTTATGCCACAAAACAGCCTAGTAGGGTCTTGATGTTACAATTTTGGACTAAGCTATTAAGCGTAGCTTCCTTTTATCATGACATAATTTATGACAACTGCAATTAGAACAAGGGTTCTTCACTGTTGAATAGGTCACATTGTTCAACTGGTTGGACGGGTCCTATTTGAAACTTCTCCAAACAAGAACATTTATGGTTGTACATTTGAACAGAAGGCACATATTGGACATTGCATCCTTTCCCTTTTTCATCACCTAAGAAATTGGTCTCTGCCTCAGCATTATTAAGTTCTTGGACTGTACCATTTATGGGAAAATTTTGTAGTATTAAAATGTCTTCTGCTTCCCAGTCTGAAAAAATAATAAAAACCTTATTTATCAGACAGATAATGGTAGTGTGCCTGGAGCTATTATAGAATTTGGAGCACAGACAGGATTGCTAAAGAAATTAATTGATATATATGTGATGTTTGACAAATCTGGGGTTTTATTTCAAAGTTCTGTATATGCTATGGCCTAAAGGAAGTAAATCTAAGTCCTGCTGGGGTGGGCATCCTACACAGTGCAAGAATTTTCTGGTTTAGGAACTTAATGTCTATGTGAAGAGTTTACAATAACACCACTAGCTTTTGGAAAAAGAGATTAAACAGCAAATTCTGCTTTCCACTCCAAGTTAGTACTAAGGCAGAGCTACAGCACTACTAATTGTGCACAATTAGGGCAGCTGTTTTCTGTAATGAGTTCTTGCAGCTATAAAAATTTGCAACTGCTTTTGTTGGGCAGTAAACTTGGAAGAATTAACAAGCCCAGTTGTCCTAGCAAAAGTAGAGAGTGCAGACAGCTCTACTTTATTTCCATTTTCTTAATAAGTGCAGTCATGCATTTTCTAACATTTAATGTTTCACCTCAACAGATGTAATTTCTAGATATATTCATGGTTTGAACCTTTGTATTTAAAAAGTCACTTATTGGAGATCTCAGCACTTGTACCAGCAAAGATGGGCACAAATACTGGGGCTACTTGCCAGGAAGTCTGTAGGCCTGTGTTTAGTTGCTGAGGTATAAAGTCAGGTACAGGTGTGGGGCAGAGCCTACTCCATGGTAGACCCCTCTACAAATTTAAATGTGAAAAGTGGGAACAGAAGTTGATAGAAATTTTATGTTTTGTAAGAACAGATAACAATACATGCTTGTGCAGGTTTTCTCAGGCTGCAGTTAGAAAACCAGAGCAGAGCAATGTTACCACACAGAAGTTTCATATTTTCTTTTAGAAATACCAGCAATAAAAGAAATAATCATAGCTGTTAGGTTAGTCTCAGGCATAATGATATTTTTGAAACATGCTCACTTAAAATCCGATAATGCATATCATCATGCTTCATAAAAAGCATTTATGAATGCCATAAACGAAAGGCTTGTCACAGACCATAACCTCCACATTGAAAAGTTGAGCTTTTTGCTTTGTATTGAGTGCAGTGAGCACACTGGCACACAGTAACTTTCATCTTTGGTGGAGAAGTGATTAGATATTGAACTTGGCTGAAAGCAGCTCTTCAACCTGTGCCCTGATAACGCAGTGACCTTGTCTAAGTACCCGAAGACAGAGTTCTCTAGCCTCAGAGATGCAGGGGTCACATGGCTCACATACATAGGCTTAAAACCCCTTAGGCTTCAAAATAAGGTTGCTGCATTCAAACTACCTTTGGAGAACGGTACTTGGTTCTCATCTTTTTGGAAGATTGCTGTTTGGTGTGAGTTAAAATCATGCCAGAAGCTGTCCCCCTGAAATAATTATATGGGTACAGCTGTGCGAGTACTCCCACTGTAGTAGTTTTTCATGAACAGTGACAAGGTCAAAAAGACAAGGACTGTGGAAAACAGTGAGGTGGAATTCATTTGCCAAAAATCAGACATATATAAGAAAGAAATGTACATCACTGTCGGTTTTCATAAGACTACGGCCAGTGAAAAGAAAGAGACATTTTCAATGCGTGATTCAGTTTTTCTTAAAGTACATGTGTAAAATAGATCAGATGAGTTGTTCCTTAAAATGTTAAAATACATCGCCCTTCAGTCGCTACAAGGAGAGTCTGCTCACTTGGAGAAAGATCTCTACATTGTTGACACCAAAAGTTAGGGAAGTTCAGAGGCATGAAATTTTCAAGGGTGCTGTTAAAATACGTTTCTCTTAAGGCCTGATCTACACAAACATGCAACAACAGGAGAATTTGGTAGCTTTAATATGCATGGTAAATAAATATTATAACATATATTTAATTATATGTAATAAATACCCAGTAAATTTCATAGAATGACTACAGTTTTCCTAATGTAATAATGCCTTATTTCAATGGATTATTATTGTTTCCATTCTTGGTCTAGAATAAAAGACATGAGGTCTTTATATTGAAGATAATTGCATATATCCTGAGCTGGTTGTATTGCTTAAGCTATCTTTGCCTAGCTGAAGGATTGCAATTCTTCAAAGTGGAGAAGGGAACCCTGATTTCCTCACAGAGTTTGCACAACATTTCAGTATGTTAACTATGTTTAAACACATCATCAAAAATATTTACAATTAATAAACTTCAGAAGCACTTCAAAACATTGCATTAGAATGAAATAAAAGAAAATTATAGCACAAACTGGTGTGTACAAAGGACTGTCATAATAATGGATGCATGGGATTCACTTCATCTTCAGAAATCTACAGTGTAGTTGTCTTTGAGATCTCACAGCTCTTCTAGCAAGAAAAATAAATGCATGCAGAGAGTGATTCATCTCATTCTAAAAGAGATGTCTAAAATAAGCAAGACTGCATTTTACAAGTTGCTGTTTCTTTCCTCCCACTGCACAGAGAGTCCAGATGACTAGCTCTGATGTAGGTGGCTACAGCCTAGACATTTATAGTCGGGGAAATTAATCTTGTTCCACATTTCTCCAAGCGGTGGCCAAAAATGGGTGATCAAATAAGGAATATGATGCTGCTAGAGCTATTCCACACATAATCATGGAGTGTTTCCAAACTAACGTGATCCTTTTCCTTTTGTTGTCAAAAAAACAGATTTTGAAAAAAGGTCAGGCCAGGTTTGTCATTTGATAGTCCCCAGGGCTTAACAGAGGACAAGACTCAATTAGTTTTAAATTAAACAGTCCATTAATGTTATATATGTATATTATGTAAGAGGGGGTGTCTATGTGTCAGAGGGAATGGTTAAGTAAAGATCTGGCTTTCCCACACTGATGGGTGAGAATAGAACTGTGTAACAGCTATTCCACTCAGCTCTCTCAGAATTAAAAGAAAATTATCTCCTTTTTCTTTTCCCTGTCTCTTAGGGAAAAGCTTATGTCAAGAGCTGCCAGAACTGCTCTTTACTGCTAAAAATCTTCAGTTGCAGTAAGAGGGTACTGAGAAAGGGTCTGGTGGCTCTACTCTTTCTCCACTGCTACTGAGAAATCCTGTGTGGTTTAGATAAGGTCCCAAATTATTGCAGCAAACTGAATCCAAAACAGGCTAAGAGGGAGGATGTTTAAAAAGAGGTCAGACTTAAAGACAGTTTTAAAAAGATCTGATAATAATTGTGCTTTCTTCAGCAACATCAAAATAGAGAAATGACACTGTACTTCAACTTGCATTATCTTTCATTTCTGTGTCCATAGGCACCCATCTTATATAACCACAATTTTTAACTCCTACAGAACTTCATTTGGAAACAGAAATTCTGAAACATGCATAGAAGAATAAACCTGTTTAAATTCTACCTCATATAACACCCTGAACTGATGACGTGCCTCTAGTAGAGATACACTATTTACTAATATTAATACTAAATTAGTAAAAAAAATAATTTTCTAAGTAGTAGAGATTTAATATTTAGTATAGTTCAAGGAGTTGGAAGTAGCAGAGGTTTGTGCTGTAGGGATGGTAGTATTTCAAGATACTGCTTTCTCTTCCCCATTACATGATCCAGAGCACACAGCAGGCAGTAACACATCCATACACAGCAAACCTACCCCAAAAGAAATCCTCCAGTTCAGGAAAATATTACATAGAAATAATGATTGCCTGGAGCAAAATTATTAAACCATATTTGGTCATTCTAAATTTATATCAATAACATAGAAAACCATTAAATTTCTTTTTTATTTTGCTTCTCTTCTCTTCTCTTCTCTTCTCTTCTCTTCTCTTCTCTTCTCTTCTCTTCTCTTCTCCTCTCTTCTCTTCTCTTCTCTTCTCCCTCTTTTCTTCTTTTGTCTCCTCTTTTCTCCTGCCTTCCTTCCTGCCTGCCTTCCTTCCTTCCTGCTTTTCTTCTTGTCTTCCTGCCTTCCTGACTTCCTTCCTGCCTGCCTTCCCCTTAAGCCTCACTGAGCAAGTAAATTAATATTTGAGCGGGAGCCAGAGGCTCCAACAGAGGCTTTACAGTTCTGACAGACATGTTTTTCTTTAGTAAAAGTTACACTTGGTTGGGGTAACCTGACTGATAGTGTGGAAAGCCTTAGGTTTACCTGCTGGTGGGTTAATTTAGCACTTTGAATCCTCACCATTCTAAAGGAGAAGAAGTAGATTCACTAAGTCCTGTGCAGTCAGCACATTACCAGAGTGATCTTAAAACTATTGCTGTGAGCAGCTTCTCTTCTTGGCTCTGCACTAAATACAGATCTTAAGTAATAATACAGAAGAATCATGTCCTATGTGGTACACATGACTAAAAATTCATTTGCTAATTTACACAGCTATTTTAACTCTCTTAATCCCCCAAAAATTTATTTAACCTTGGACTGTGGGTGCTAAATCTTACAGGATATTTGTTAAGGTAGTGGTCTTTCCACACCTTTTACATGCCTATGGTACCTTGTATGGGAATGGAATTTTAATATTTTGATAGAAAGCTGAATCAGCTGAGTGGCAAGCCTTAAATAAGTAACTGTAACATTTAACTAAATTTGTTAACCTGTATGATAAAAATTGTGATAGGTAGCTTGCAAGATATTACTTTTGAAGCTGAAATATCCTCTGGAAGGATATTTCACTGTTAGGGCAAAGAAAGTGAACTTTGCTTCCTACTGCTGGTTGCCTGCTGTGTCAGCACTATTTATGTGGACAGCCCAGTCAGTTCCAAAAAGGTGAAAGACTGAGGAGCTATCCAGGAACACAGAAGCAGAGCTGTTGCCAGGTTGCTCCCACCAGCAGAAATGTAAAATACAGAGGAATTTATTTAGTGTGGCTTTACTGATCATATTCAACTCAAAACAGGCCTACTGGTCTTGAACTGCTGGTAGGATCTAAAGGGAGCATTATGTGTGGGAACATGTGAGACTGTCTTGAAAGCAAGAAAGAATCTCAGGTTGTTGTGGGTCTACTGATCCATGTGTCCTTAGAACCAGGTAACCCTGGCTTGTCTAAGAAGTGATTTGTGATGATACCATGAAGAAGGAAGAAATGGAGTGAGGCATAACAGGTTAAACTGCTGTCACATAGCAAATCTAGATGACTATATATGTAGTTAAATTTGGTATTTTGCATTGTGCAGATTTTGTCTGTGGTAGAGTTCATTTTCTTCCCAGTGGCTGGCATGGGGCTGTGCTTTGGATTTGTGCTGAACACAGGGTTTGTAATATCGAGATGTTTTTGTTATTGCTGAGCAGAGCTCACACAGAGCCAAGGCCTTTTCTGCTTCTTGTACTGCCATGGCGGTGAGAGGACTGGGAGTGCCTGGGAGGCTGGCAGGGGACACAGCCAGGACAGGTGACCCCAGCTGACCAAAGGGACATTCCAGACCATGTCACTTCATGCTCAGTATATTAAGTGGTGACAGAAGGAAGAACAGGGGGACATTTGGAATGATGGTGTTTGTCACAATTATGTGTGAAGGGGCCCTGCTCTCCTGGAGATGGCTGAACACCTGCCTGCCCATGGCAAGCAGTGAATTAATTCCTTGTTTTGTTTTGTTGGTGTGCAGGGATTTTGGTTTCCCTGTTAAATTGTCTGTACCTCAAGTCACAGATTTTCCAGCTTCTACCCACTCTCCCTGATCCTGCTGGTGGGGGAACTGAGGGAGCAGCTGCCTGGTCTTGGCTGCTGTTTAGGGTGAAATCACGACATAATACTTTTAAAAAGCTGACTTCTGAATGCTACATTCTACAAAATGTAGGTTGCTCTTACTTAAGCACACCAGACAGTTTGATGGCACCTGGATTGTGGCCCCATCCCTTCCTTTTTCTCTTCTCTCTGTTTTCCTTCCTTGCTCTAAAATAGCAGTACTGGTTTTTGTGCTTAGCATTTCAGTTGGGTAATGCACTAAACAAACTCCAGATATACTCACCTAAGAGGCAATCAGAGTCAGCGGTTATAAGCTTCAGGAGAGAATTACAGATATTTGTTTTGACCATAAAACTTCCCGATTTATCACTTCCACTAGACCTACTTTCTCAAAATATATAAATAGTTGAAGCCATTGCATTGTTCTAGTTCTTTTCTGCCAGAAGAGCTTTTTAAAAATATAGTAATAAAATTATGGATTGTTAAACCAGTTTGAACCTTAGTTTCACATGTCATTGTAACTAGAAGAAAACATTACCTGGTTTTCTGGTCTAGTTAGATGTTAAAATTGTCTTTATTATTGTCCTTCTTGTTGTTGTTGCTGTTCGTTTTGTTTTGTTTTGTTTTGTTTTTTTGTGGATTCATTTTAAGTGTTGCAAAACTGAGAAAACTATTTTGAAATTCAAGTCAAAAGGATCCACTCAGTTCAGGTAGAAGGAAATTACATTTTTGATTCCGGTATTGGCCAACATAAATCCCTGATGTAAGCATTAGAATGTCACTATGAAAATACCAATAGGCCACATTGCTCCAAACTACCATTCCTATACCACAAGAAGTAGTTTGGTCCTACATTTGCTGCAAATTGCTTATGATAAATTCAAGAGAGTGAGATCTCTGTGGTTCCTATCTGTATCCAAAGTAGACTTATGTAACAATACAAAGTTATTACAATTGCAATTATAATACTTTACAATTTTTCCTTTGGAAATGCATATTTTTAAAATATTTCTTAAGTTCCATATTTTTCTTGTAACACATGTAGGTGGAACTGGCCACTTGTATTATAAAATTTTCCTACTTCTGGCTGAAACCTCTGTTAATCTTTCTCCCTATGAGCACTTTCAGGATATCAGTTTCTTGCATAGACAAACATGTGTTTTCCAAATGTTCTTGGTCACTTCATGCCTCTGAAATTTCTTGGAGATCCAGCTTTCCTCTATTTTCTGCTCCGTGCAGACTCGCATACCATATTACTTGCTCCTGGCATGAAACTTAAAGGGAGGATTAGTTCTGAGCTTTTGTAGCAGGTCTGTAACTTTCTTCTCTGCATCTGCTCATGATGAGAGGCTTAAATGTGAAAGACAAAAGGATCAGGCCTCAGGAAAAGGCTGTTAAGACTTGGTTTCATTTAATGCCAACTTATTTAATTCAGGGACCAGAACAACAACTCTCATTTCTTTCCTATACTTCCCCTCCATCCATCCCCCTGAGTCTTATGGAAAACTAAACTATTCTTTAAAAAAGCAAAAGATGTTGTCTGGATAAAGGTTATGTATGAACAGAAATAACAAGGATCTTGGAAAATCTGGAAGTTCTTGTCATGTCAGTACATTACACCTCTTATGTTTTTAACAACAATTCCTGAAATAGATGTATGCAGTGGTAAACTGAATCAAAACTTTTAAGCATGTATTTTCTTGATGTTCATGGTCTCCCAGCAGGTAAATCCTTCTTAACAAAATTTTCTCTGCTGGCATAATGCTGAAAAATGCCTTGTTTTGGAAATAAATAAAGCTTCTAGCATTTCCTCTTTGAGGGCATGCCAAGTTGGGGTAGTTTAGCCTGCAGAAGAGAAGGCTCAGGGAGACCTTAGAACACCTACCAGTACCTAAAGGGGGCCTACAGGAAAGATGGAAAGTGACTGTTTATCACCGACTGCAGTAACAGAATGAAGAGTAATGTTTTTAAGTGGAAAGAGGATAGGTTTAGATTAGATATAAGGAATGTATTCTTTGGTGAGAAGGTAGTAAGATGCTGGAACAGCTTGCCCAGAGAAGTTGTGAATGCCCCCTCCCTGGAAATGTTAAAGTCCAGGTTGGGATGTAAGTTTGAGCAGCCTGGGCTAATGGAAAGTATCCCTGCCCATGACAGGGGGCTTAGAAAAACATGATCTTTAAGGTCATTTCCAACCCAAACCCTTCTATGACTCTATGCTTCTAGATGAAAAGTTTTCAGCTCCATTAGTACTTCAGAAAGAATCAGCTTTAGGTTTATTTTCAAGGTAATGCCTTCACTTTAGCAAAACTAGGTAATATTAGTGTAATTCTTTCTTCCTGTATTGTGTAACAGTGTGACTCTTTGTTACAACTGCTTAATCAGTGAATAAGACCTGCTGTGTTAGGTGAGGGAGGTTTTTTAGATATCAACTATAATATGGAAGCTAAAACAAAGCCCTGAAGAGGCAGAAACACTAAAAGAAAATAAAAGATGCACAGCAGATAAGAGGGCTTCAGAAGGTGATGAAAAATATTAAATACAGTCAGAATTAAGTTCCAGTATTATGAGGTAATTTTTTTCCTACTCTCCTTTTTGACTGGCAGCCAATCACAAGTGGTGTTACTCAGAAGGCAATGTTGAAGACAATACAATTGAAAATCTTCAGCAAGAGATAATAAATCTGGATACTGAAACAGAAGAAACCCTCTGTTGAGTTTGTAGGTATAACCAAATGTATAAAAAAAATTATATATGGGAGGGCAATGATGCTCTTTAGGGAAACATATGCAGAAGAAGTGTTTTGAAAAGAACTTCAGAAAGTTCTACAGAAACAAATTCCTGCACGTGGGATATTTACATGTGTCAGTATCAGCCAGGGACTGGCTGGATAGCAGCTCTGGGGAAGGGAGCTGGTGGTCTTGGTGCAGAAGCTGAAGGTGGGTCAGCAATCAAGGCTAACCATGTACTGTGATGCATAAGCAAGAGTATAGACACCAGGTTGGTTAAAAATATTATTTCCCTCTAAACGAGACACGTAAGTCTCCCTCTGAAATACTGGGCCCCTGATACAGCACATGCAGGGAAATGGAAAAATTCTGTCAGATGACCAGCAGGATGGTTAGGAGGCTGCTACATGGGACATGGGAACAGGCTGAAAGAATTGGAGATTTTTAGCCTGGAGAACAGAAAGGACATGCAGCACCAATCCTCCACAACCTAAAGAAATGGGAGAAGTAAGGCAGAGCCTAACTCTTCTCAGAGCTGCCCAGAAAAAGAGCATGAGGCAATAGTCACAATTTATATCAAGGGAAAGTCTTGCTGGATATAAAGGGAAAATAGTTCTTGCCAATTGGAGACATTAGACACTAGAATATTGTCTGATCCTGCACTTAGTCCTTACTGAAGAGACCTTTGGACTAGCTGATATCCAGAGACTTGTACCAACTTAAATTTGTTACTCAAGCAGTGTTTTCCGTGGTTGCCCAAAAGTACTACCCCGTCTCTCATTCCACAAAGAAGTAGAACTAGCATTAGGTTGTTCTCCTGGAGCAGAAGTTATCAGTATGGCTTAGAGCTCTGTCCTGGGAAATTAACTTCCTCTCACTGCTTGGCTGCCTTCTTCCTGTGCTCCCCTCAGCCTTGTCCTCCCTGAGATTCCTCTTGCTGGTTGATCTCACTTATCATACCCATGGAATTCTACTTTTGCCCTTTGCCTTTTGCCTCTTGTCTTTTGCCACTTCCATGTCTTCCACGTCACGGTTAGCTGAACCATTTCGCAAGCAATGTGAAAGCAATTCACAGCAATATTATCTCGACGGCAAAGAGGGATAGTCCATGTTGCCTACTGATCCAGGCCCTTCAGCCTGCAGAGTCTGTATCTCGTGTCATTGACTTGCTGCTCAGGTGAAGGCTGGTATGTACAGACCTGTGCTGCCTCCAGAAATACAGTCAGACACATTTGAGTAGGGCTCAGAAACAGAGAGGTCACTGAAGAGAGGGTCCTGTGTGTGGTGCTTCGTTAAACAGTCAGGAGTTATCTATGCTTTGTCTTGGATTCATAGCTCAACTTTAATGTATGCTTTTGTCTCATGCCTTTTTTTTATTTTCCCCCGCCTCCTAGGATATTAACTATGTTCCTCTGTATTACATTTCCTTCAATAACAAAAGGCATTTTATATGCCCAGGTGAATTTTTAATAAGTCAATAATTAAAGAAACTCTTCTAATAATTCTTAAAGAAATGTAGGCCAAATTTCTTCCTGTTCTCAGTCTTTAGATTTTCATGTTAAAATGCACAATTGAGGTTATTATTATATTGACCTTTAAATGCTGAGTTTTAAAAAAAAATATTTTCAGTCTTCTTAGAACTGAACATAAGTATTTCAGGTTAGTGTGAGCACTAGCTGAAATCCAGAAGAGCTCGCAACAATGTGCCACACTGAGAGCTGCCGAAGCACATCTGCACCAACATGCCTTAACTAATTACTGCATGACTTAGAAATCATTCCTTCTAAGGCATGTTCAGACAAAAAATGGAAATGTTTAGTCTGTGCCAACTTTGCTAAGTACTTGTTCCACAAAAAGAATTTACTGTGCAATGTTGTAAAGTCCTTGTAAGGTCTGCTGTCTGGAGAATTCTTATACTGTGTTGCAGGAATTGTTCTGTGCAGTAAATATTGCCGGTGCTAGTGTAGAAGAATCATTTCCAGCACTGACTTTTGAGGGTAAAGATGTTCATGTCAGAAAAAATGTTGTTCAGTGTACAAGGAATGGAGTAGTTCTAACATTCTTAACATTAGATTATTCAGACTTCTACCATGGCAGTCTATACATAGGGATTTTCTAGGAACCTGACATGCCTGGCAGATACAACACAGGGCAATTGGAAAACTGGCACCATCCCTGGCAAGCCTGCATTCCATGGGAAATCTAACTTGCACAGTGCCCACTTTCACACATGTAATACAGCCCTAGAGATTGTAGAGAAAGCAATAACAGCTTTAGAGCTATTGCACAGATGATCACACAAGACACTGATTTCTGTATTTATTGCAATTATAAACAAGGAGACAGATCTACTTGTAAGACTGCATGTTCTGTAACAGACAGCATCTTATAAATTTTTAAAATTTAAAAATTTGGTTTGGAGACAAATAGTATGTTTAATTTATTTTCTTTAGAAATAGTCATGGCTATGAGTGTATTTGACATTTTACCCTATGAAAGGTCTAAAATTTATTTCAAAGTTGCTTTTGAATATTCCAAATTAAGGTTGCCATGGCTGGTTTTGCAGCTTTATCTCCATTTTAATTTGTTGTTGAATATAATAAATATTAATTTGAAATATAATTTTTATGAATATATTGTCACTTAATTTTGATATTCCAGTGAATATTCATATTCATGACAAGTATCTCAATTTCACCCATAACTACTGGAAATTAAGCACAACAGAATGAAAAAAAAAAAAAAAAGTGATTTAATTTAGAGCTCAAATCAGTATTTGCAGTATTTTCCCGCTTGCATTAGTTATTTGTCTCCTCAGCCAGCTATATGATTTAATGGGTTGTCTGTATACATGCTTTAACACTATCCTTCTTAAAATATTGGAAAAATAAGGAAAAATCATTATTTTGAATGTCATAAGGGTTATCCCAACAACAGGAAAACAACAGCTCAGTTGTATATGAAAAACACACACATGTATCTCCAGCACTTAGCAGGTATAGGAAAGTATATAATGTTGTGTTAAATGATAACTTTTGAGCATTTCTGGGAGCAAAGCCTTACATATTACTAACTTCTGTTTTATTTTTATTCATTGCTTTGCCTTTACTGGAGACACACATATACTGCTAATTCTCCAACACTGAAATTATCCCAGTAGGTTGGCCTAATTCTGCAATGATGTTCTAGAGCTTAAGCAGTTTGTTTGGTTCATCACAAAGAAAGGAGGTAATTTGCACTTCCATGTGATGAGAAGAAATTAGTCTTTTATGTCTTAACTTTTTGCGTGCAGCCTGCAGCTGCCAACAACAATCTCCATTTCAAAACCCAGAACCAATAATGCTGGCTAAATCTGATTCAAAAACCATTTTGTTTGTTTTTTAATTAACAGTTTAAAGGAATAAACTATTATCTGCTTCTAGAAGCTGAACATTTCCTCTCCTCAGAATGTAGCCTGTAGTATAAAGCAGCAGCCAGCTTAATAAGAGAGGAAGTATCATTTGCACTAGCCAAATAGTTTGTCTGTTACAACACAGCAATTACAGTCTATGTCCCATCAAGTTATGCGTCATTCAAAAATGCCAGACCATATCTCAGCCTTTGATATCTGGAAATATGTACATATATTCACAGGAAGAATATATTTTTATGGTCCTTATTACTTTAAATAAAGAAAAAGATGAAACGTGAAAAAATAAAAAGGAGTTCGGAATTTTTCTGATCTTTCTTTAAACTGTAAAAAAAGGATGAGCCAGCACACAAGGCACAGTCTTTTTAAAAATAAAATGAGATGGAAAAATAAATAAAGTCTTTTTTAGGAAATAAAATGTAATACTTTCATATCCTAAAAAAAATAAGCTACTGAAAATGAAGTAGCCTTTACATTGAAATTTTAAAGGAGATTATTGCTATTATGGAAACTTTCAACAGAAGTCAATAGATACCAGAAGGAGTTATCTTCTTGCAACAATGTCTGTCAAGTCCTCAGTGGAGAGATGGGCATGCACTGTATTGTTCTCCTTCCCTGAAGCTCTCCAACTGTGGCAGGGAATGGTGTCAACTCCTCCTATTCCAGTGGTACAACTGAGATTTGCCCTGGAAGAACAAATAAAAGATTCCTCTCTGGATGTGTCTTATGTTGTGTCCTTGTCATTCTCAGATGTATAGGTTTTATATTCTATCTCATCATCGAGTCACAAAAACAGATGACAAGAAGGGAAAAAATGCATAGTTGGATGGAATAAAAATGTGTTATACCTCTGTAGTCTTTGCAGTTTTAATACTTAGGTTGATAAGCACTCATCATTTCTCAGTGTGACATTGTTCTGTAACTTTTTCTATCTGTGCCTTTCAAGCCTCTATACTTCAGTCCTGTCTCTCTACCAAGAAGGATATTATTCAGCTGCACTGATCTACTGATCTGAACTGTAAAAGCATCACAAATACATTATGTGACAGCAGCTAAGTCCACTTACTCTGCTATCAACCATTAGACTCAGCTCTTGCAGGAGAGAAGGCTTTTAACTATTCCTTCTGTCTCCCTTTGAATACCCATTCTAAGTTTATTATAACTTCCAAAAAGCCAAAAACCAGTCTGGACTCTTTATGAAATGATGTATAATATTTCAAAGGAAAAATAGATTTTACTTAAAATTTCTTCATTCACTGGAGTATTTCTTTTGCTAATTATGAAATGTAAACACAAAGCAATATTCAAACCAACCCATTTACCAAAAAATAGTAATAGAAAAGAGTACAAATAAAATTACATCACTGCTGACAGTGGAAATGGAAACATAATTGAAAAAACATAATTTAGCTGAATCACAGAAGGCAAAAACATGGATAATGGGATTGCTCAAACAAAATGGCATTCTTGGCATAATGCCTTCTGATACCATAATTAAGACTTCACTTGAAACATAAGAAAATAGTGAACAGTGGCTTCTGATATAATTCTGTAGGGCTTTTAATTCTTGCCTTTCATTCTACCAAATGTAGAACTTTAATGTGCTGGAGATCATGATCACAGAAAGTGATCAGTGATCAGTGATGGATGGGAGTGTTCTGGTTTGGGCCAGCTCACTGACCAAAACCACAAGTGTCTTTATCTGAATCTGATGGGTTTCTGCACTAAGTGCACTTGGAAATAACATAGTAAGAAAGGTAGAAAAGAAGAATGTGCGAGTTGGGAGCAGTAATTTTTTTTTTTCTTATTGCTTCCTTCCTACAAGTTGAACTTTGTCATATGGGCATTTCAGGAAAAAAGGTATAGACTCCACAAGTTACTAATTTCTCTGGGATGGGAGAATAACTTCAGTGAACTTTCACTGCAGAGTGAGGCAAAATGCTGCCTAAATATCTGGTGTATTAATGTTTAAATTTTCTGAACAAGGAAGATTCCAGTCATTCCACAGTATGCCATTAACCTTTTTTTATTTATATGCAGTACTTACTGCAGCCACATATTGAGGAAGACTGACTCAGATACCCTTTGGCATTTAGGATCAGCATGAAGCAAATGAAGGGCTGGATTCCTACACCTGGGACTGGTAACCCAGGCATCTCAAAACTCTACAAATAAACTAAAAAAGAAGTGGGAAAATAGGATATATGGGTACAAAGACTACAGCTGCAACAGCATAAACAGAATGCTTCAAATTATAGATTTTTTTGAAATCTCAATAGAATATCATATCCAGCTCTAAGAAATACCAACTGCCAGAGTTTACATAGCATGATATGTCATACACCAGAGTTTGAAATGATTTGCACGTTTCAGACAACCGTGACACAGAAGCCAGACTGTTGGGCTGATACAAATATCATGAGTACACAGGACTTGCTCCTCCAAGACTTTTTCTTGAAGCTGCTAATAGCTGTATTTCAAGGAACTATAAAATTGAGTAGTTTCTTGTTTTAAACTGTGAACTGTAAAGTGCCTGACCTGTTGTTCTGACCTGTTGATAGTGTCTCACTCTCTGAGTTTTCTCCTGAGATATTATTTCTATTGAGACTTATTAATATTGTTTTATTTTAATACAAAAAAGCAAAAAGTCTCACTAATCAGTCTTTTTTTTAGGTATGTCATAACCTCAAAGACTATACTTAAGACTTTTCTGCTGAGGACTTTGGTTAAAAGCAGCATAAGAGAATTATAAATCACTTTGAGCTACACTTTAGCCACAGGACACACAAATTATTTCTGTTCCATTTCTTGAGCATTGTCAACATTTCAATGCTGTCTTCATGACTTTTTTTCACCTTTAAATGTCCTTCTTTTTTAAAGGAGAAAAGTTTCAGGCTTTCTTTGTGGTCCCTTTACCCAGGAAAATATGCTATTCCTTTAGCATATATTTTTTAGTATTTTTTACAACTTTCCACTTTTTAATATGGCAGTAAAGATGTATTTATTCCTGATGCTTCAAAAGTCCACCTGTTTTTCTGTGACAAATTATGCCAAACAAAGGACGATTCTAGTCTTTATATTCATTGCACTTTGAAGTACTATCATATTAGCTTACATTTTCCCCTCTGCTCTTTTGTTCAACTTAGGTTTTTCACTTGTTCCTTTCCATGGTGTTTTGTATGCCAACGAAGTAATGGAAATAAACTTTGATCACAATGAAAGTTATGAAAAATCTGCCAGTGAAAAGGAAAACTTTCACAAAAAAATGGGGGCATTTCAGAAAATTAGGGAGGAGAATGTTAAAAATTTACTGACCAAATATTAAGATAAGATGCACTATAAAACCAATGGGAAAAGAAGGCCCTTCAAAAGAGGATGAAGGGAATTTGACAGACTGCATGGTGCTGAGCCAGATGTTTTTAACAGGAACACAACACAGTATAGCAGCTAGTCAAAGAAAAGAGATGAGTTTAAAGAAAATACAGTTTGTTCTTCTGTTCTTCTTCTTGGAACAGCTCCACTTTATATAAAATATTGAATATTCACTGAACCAGAGAAAAGTAGTGAGACGAAGAACTGTACCACCCAGCAGTTAACAGTAGTCATTTGGGAAGAATGAGGTTCAAAGGTCTTCTCCAAAAAGCGTTCAATTATTTACACAATTAGAACTCCACAGGATAAATTCAGTCACAACTTGTCAGATCAGTTTAGATGTTAGAACAGTCACTGTGGAAACAGGGGACCAGACAGTCATGCCAGAACATAATGCATACCAAGGACCTAAAACCGGGTCTTTTGCATCCCAAATAAGATCACTAATAATTAGGCTTCTTTGAATCACTTTGTGCCTCAAGGATGGACTTTCACGTGCATCTTTCATATTGCTTCCAAATATCTTGATTTTACCCTTATGTGGAATAGGAAAATAATACTGTCTAGACCATTTTTGCAGCAAAGAAAAAATGAAACTTTCCTAAGCCACCTATGTGCTACTAGAGTGTGTTTCTTTCTGACCCCACCCCCTGCCAGTCCCACTTTTCTTAGGAAATTCATTGGCCGTGAGAAACTTTTTCAATGGATTATGAACCATAATGATGCATAGGCATCACTGGTCAAAATGTGTCTATATATTCCTAATCCACTTAAGTATGAAGGCTGATAACATTTGAGTATAGTTCTTAGGTAGGCTGTTTCTTTTCAACATGATAGTAATATGTAGGGATTGGGCTCCTGAAGAAAAATAAAGGGCAAAACCCAAAGATTAGCCTGCAAGCAGTGGGAAAATATTAAAGGAATAAGACATGCCCTAACCAGTGGTAAACAAAAGGGAGCTCCTTAGAACAGATGGCTGTTGCTGTGTGACTAGAGCGTGAAGTGAGGCAACGTGACTTCAGAAGACTGGATTAAATACAATGCATATCAATAATGAGTGGGTTTTTTCCATTTAAAAGATGCATTTTCAATCAATCCATCCTCACAGTTGCCAGTAAAATGGATATCAAATGACTTTGTACATTTTTAGGAGAAGTTGCTTCTTGTGCCACATCCTTCTCTTCTAGTCTTCCCCGAAGAAATTCCATCAAGAAGGCAATGTCATGGTAGTAAAAGTGACTGAACAGCAATTACTACATTGAAAATACATAAATAGTTTTGACCTTCTGTACTTTGGATAAACATGGAAAATTTTCCTGATTTCAGGTAATTTTTGCACTTTGTTGTAAAGCATTCTGCTCCTTGTTAGTTGTGATCCTTCCTCCAAAGTCACTCAAGTGTTTCTCAACTCCATCCATATTCTTTTCCTGAATCCAATCATAAACACCATAATACAAATTTTGTAGCATGTATGATGTTGATAAAAGCAACCCTAAGATTTTTATAGAGGATTATTCATTTTCCAATTACTGTAAAACACTGAAAAAATTAAGTTTTGAGATAAAAGAGTAAAACAAGAGAGAACAGAAAATTTTGCATTACGTCTCTTAGTTCAATATTTGGACATCTGGCTTTACTATACCAATTGCCACATACAATTTGAATGGCATCCAAAATCTTTTATGTGGCACTATGTATACTTTTTGTAATTTCATAATAGAAAAGGCATATCAAAAATGCAAAAACAAATTCTAAAGAGATTTTCATTAATATCAGCTGCCTTTGAGGGATAGAAAGAAGACCATAGCTGGTTTTTTTTCTCTATTTACACACTCCATTATTACATATGTGAGGACTGGAGCAGAAAGCATTTCGTGTCATTATTTCACAGAATCACAGAATTTCTAGGGTTGAAATGGACTTCTTTAAATCATTCAGTCCAATACTCCTGCCAAGGTGGAGTCACCTAGTGCAGGTGACACAGGAAAACATCCAGTTGGGTTTTGAATGTCTCCAGGGAAGGAGACACCATGACTTCCCTGCACAGCCTGTGCCAGTGACACGCTCAATGGAAAGAGGTTCTTCCCTATGTTGACCTAGAACATTTTCTATTTTAATTCATGGCCATTGCTCCTTTTTCTGTCTCTGGATACCACTGAAAAGAGTCTGGCACCATCCTCTTGGCACTTGCCTTTGAGATAATTATACACATTAACAAGCCTCCCAGCCTGCTCTTCTTGAGACTAAACAGACCCATCTCCCTCCATCTCTCCTCATAAGAGAGATGCTCCAGACCCCTCATCATCTTTGTGACCCTTTGCTGGATCCTCTTCAGTAGCTCCTTGTCTTTCTTGAACTGTGGAGACCTGGCCTGACCAGGGCTCAGTAGAGAGGGAGGAGGCCACACTCTTCCCGATGCACCCCGGGATCCCATTGGCCTCGTCACTGTCCATTCATCTAACCCACACATCCTTATAGCTTACCTATAAGGATGTTATGAGGGACAGTATCAAACAGCCTTACTGAGGTCAAGGTGGACAACATCCACTGCTCTCCTGTCATCAGCCTGTGTTACCCTGCTATTATAAAGGCAGCAAAGTGGGTCAAGCATGATTTATTATTAGGGAATCCATGCTGACTACTCCTAAGGACATTCTTTTCTTCTACATGCTTGGTGATGACCTCCAGAATGATTTGTTCCATCACCTTTCCAGGGATGGAGGTGAGGCTGACTGGTCAGTAGTATTCCTCTTCTCCATTTTGAAGATGGGAGTAACATTGGCCTTCCTTCAGTTATTGGGCGCCTCTTCAGTTCTCCATTATTTTTTAAAGGTGATGGATATTGCAGAGCAACATCTGCCAGCTCCCTCAGCACCCATTTGTGTATCCTATCAGGGCCTACGGATTTATGGGTGTTCAGTCTCCTCAACTGATATTTCACCCAGCCCTCCACAACCAAGGGGAAATCTTCCTTTCTCCAGCCTCCCTCTCTTACCTCCAGGATCTAGGTTTCCTGAGGATTCCTGAGGACCTCAGCAGTAAAAACTGAGGCAAAGAAGACATTCAGCAATTCTTCCTTCTCTGTGTCCTCCATCACCACGACATCCGTCTGAATCAGCAGCGGCACCACATTTTCCATTATATTCCTTTTTCTGCTGATGTACCTTTAGAAGCCCTTTATGTCCTTGGTATCCCTTGCCAGACTCAATTCCAAGTGTGCCTTCCAACTGCCTTGCATCCTTGCATCCTCTGAAGATGTTTCTATAGTCCTCCAATGAAGCTTGTCCCTTTTCTCCCATCCCATAGTTTTCTTTCTTCTGTTTCAGATTTACATGCTCATCCATGCAGGTCTCCTGCCCTCTTTGTATGATATCTTGCTCACTGTCTTGAGCTTGGAGGAAGCAATGCTTGAATATTGACCAGCTCTCTTGGATTCCCTGATCTTCTAGAGTCCTAAATGATGGAATTCCTCTAAGCAGGCCTTTGAAGAGGCTGAAGTTGTCTGTGAGTTCAGGGTTCTAGTCCTGCTTACTGCTTTGCTTCCTCCATGCAGGGTCCCAAATTCCACCGTCTCATGGTCTCTGCAGCCAAGGCTGCCCCCAATTCATATCTTCAACCAATCCCTCCTGGTTTGTTAGTACAAGATCCAGTAACAAACCTTTCCTTGTTGGCTCTTCCAACACTTGTATCAAGAAATTATCCTCAGTGATCTGAAGAATTTGCTTTCCGTATTCCCATTTCAAATATATTTGTGGAAATTTTTATTGTTAATATGTCCTTGTATTTGAAAGTCTGATTATCTGCATTTTGCATTTTTATGCAAATGCATGCTTTAGCTCTGATGGCTACCTTCCAATTTTAAGTTCTTTTCAGTTTTAAAATAATATAAAATTTCCTGGTAGGCCTTATGGGCTTAAGTATGGGCTTAAGAGTGCCATAAGACACTCTCAGTACATACCCTGTCTTTTTTTATTTGGGGAGGTGTCACTTTTGCTGCTGTATATATTCCTAGATTACAGCTAGTACTCCTTGAATCCAAACTGTTAAGAGATACTACCTACCAATTTCCAGAGTTTATTTACTGAAATCTGCTTTTCTGTAGGACACTATCCCTCGTCTAATGTTACCATTCCTTAGAATGACACTTGATATCTCATTAAATTTATGCAAATTATCTTCCACCTTCAGATATTACTCAACTGTTGTTTCCCTTCATATCATCCAATTAATTCTTAAGTCTGTCTAAAGGGGTATTTGAGTTGCTGGTAGTTAGATTGATGTATCACCAGACTTATTCTGTGTCTCCTACAAGTAAATAGAGCTAGAACTCTTTTGTGACATTGCACTTCTTTCTGCACACTTTTCTTTACTCTTTGACCTGTTCTTGATGCTCAGAATAAGTATTTATGCTGAAATTATATTCTTGAATTTTCCCTTCTAATCTTCATTAATAATTTGTACTCTTACACCACTACTTCTATCAGAGTTTGTTCTACCATATTTCCTTGATGTCAGTGCTGTCCTGGCTTTGGCTGCATGCTCAGTTTATCCCTGCTTCTCTTCATTTCTTTACTCTTGGCATCAGAATATTATCCAGTAAGTCTTATTCTTTTTTCTTATATGGTCTTCTAGCAGCTTTGTCTTCTCCTCTAGGAGCGATACCTCTCACTAAGCTATTACTATATTTTGATTTCTAGTAATATTTTATTACCTGCCTTTTTCAAATTTTAAACTTGTCCTTTGTAGGACTGAGAATCTGTACCTGGAAATTTCTCTCCCTTGCTTTGGGAGCTGGGTTCAACTTTTTGCTGCAGTTTTTGCTTTTTTGTTTCTTCTTTGCCAAAGAGGCTAAAGCTTTACAACTGACTCTGATGCAAAACTTCGCTTGTTTTCAAAATATATTTATACCTTGCTGACCTTTACTTATGTGTTTATTTCTAGCTTTATTACTCCAACAAAGCCTCCAGCACAATGGAGTCCCCCTGACGTGCTGTTGGTCACCTCGAGCATATCCTTAGTGCTCACATTGAAAACACAGGTAACAGTAAGAGAGCTGGATTGAGTAGAGCAACACTAGCTGCTCTCTAAGAGACAAAATAAGCAGCCAGGTTGCTGTACCAAGGGACTTCTAACCTGCTTCACCTTTTGTTTCTTTTGGGATTGTGGCTGTAGCTTCACAGCTGCACATCATTTCTCCACATTGTCATTGTACTGGTTTTTACAACAGCAATAAATAGTTCTTGAATCCAATAACAGTAGGACTTGCATAAGAAGTGATCATTGCTTGCAGACTAGGATGGACAGAATCATTTTAGCATTTCATTAATTCACACTTGCCTTTTCACTAGTTTGGTATAAGCGTTGTAGTACAATAAAAGTGGACATGTCTATTCTCAAAAAGTCCTCTTTTCCACATAATAACAAAAGATAAGAAGGTATTGTGTAGATTTTTTGCTGAACATAACTATTTTTATTTTAAAAATTGTACACTGCTTTAGCGATATATAACTTTTCAAAATTTTTTCCAACATGCATCTCCCAGACTTTCTTTTTCTTCAGTTAATCAAGATGCATATTTCTAGTATATGTAGTAGAAAAACTGAATTTCATTTTATGATACTTTGTTAATGTTATATACAGCATGAAGTGGTATGTTTTGAGGTTTGGTAAAACATTTTACGAAATAGAACTTGTGCATTCTTTAAATACTCATTTTCTGGAGAGACTGTTGTGCCTGAGGAAAACATAAACTAAAGTACGAGTGTGTTTTATAGGACTCCACAGTTTTCAATGTGAGATTTTCAGAAGATTTTAGATGTTCTTAAGATCTGAGCTTCACGAAAGGCCACAGGGAAAAGACAGAATTATTCCCACATAACAGTGCAGGAAAAAAAGTAACATGTATGAGTTATGTAAAGGTATTATGTATCAATCTACCTGAGGTAGTGCTGAAATACTTATGAAAAAAAGTCTAACTCACTGGAGCTTGATGATTTAGTCAAGCACAGGGAGGAAATTGGTTGCCTCGCCAGGAACACAGGACCCCTCGTCTGCAGGGCTCTAGCCATAATTCTGTCTAGAACTATCAATACAGAGTGCACTGCTGTGCTAAGGAGCCCCTGGTTTTGCAGTGTCTATGTCCAGCTGAGCAAGTGTTGAAAAGAAAGTTCAGCTCAAGCAGCAGATTTTTACTTTAACCAGGCCACAGGTATTGGCAGTGGTGCAAATAACAGCTTTTTTTTATCCTGATAGGATGAGAATTTTGTTTCTTTCTGAGGTGCTTTTAAACAAAATTGTCAAAACCTGCTTTGTATACTGCGAAGAGGAAAAAAGGACAAAAAAAATTTATATTTGCAGTTTGAATTCCCTTTTAGGAAACTCTGTGACTTTACATCTAAAGTTTGGTTACAAAGACTAGGGGATTCAAGTCCAGCAGCTGATAAAAACTTCTGTAAATCTGTCCCTCAGAAAAAAAATCAAATATTTCAATATTTTCATATATTCTCAGGGGATGGATAAGAAAAGTGTTTAGCTGAAAACCACCACTTAAAAAATTACAGCGATTTATATAAAATAATGATGATAATGCAATAAACTCACTTAAATATTTATGAGAATAATCTGGAAACCAAACTTCAGGTCTTATGGCAAACATTGAAATAAATCCTCACATTTTCTTACAATGATATCCAACTACAAAAGAAAAATTTATGTCAAAATATGACTACTTCTTATGATATGCTTTGCACATCACTCATTCAATATAGTAAAGTTTAAGCCAGGCTGTCTGTACTTGGTTCTGCTGCCTAAGTGACTTCAGTCCCTAAGCTTCTGCTGAAAAGAGGACTTCTATCCACGCTGTTTGCTAGCTGGAGTTACCAGGCCACATCAAAACCCTGATGAAAGGCTAAGGCTCTTGTTATCTTTTGCAGATGCAAATTCATCCAGCTAAGCACTCCCAGAGAAGGCTGAGATTTTGGGAACATACTGATGTTTAGTACTGATGTTTGGACTACTGTGATGATTACAAAAGGCTGAGCTTTGAATCTTTACCCTGTCTGATAAGAGGCAGAGACTTAAATCCAGGATTCATCATGCAATAATCTGCAGGTTGTTGTCTATTCTTGAGAGGGTGTTTCTTAATGTTATCTTTGGAGGTGTTCTGCTTTATAAATAATTAAATATTCAGTGAAGCAGAGACTGGAATCTCTTGTTCCCACCTGTGCCCTAACCACTGAGTCTGAAAGTCCTTTTCTCCTGTTTGTCTCAACGAATATTTAATTATTATCCCAACTGGAGTAATGCCAAGAGATAAAGGTTTTTCTACGATGCCAAATAGTCTGGTGAGTGGGTCACACTCCTATATGTTTTTTCTGTCTCTTCCACTTAGTGGCACGGAAAACAAACTTCTGGCCTGCCAAAGGACTGGCTGGTGGTGGAGTAGGTCTCTCCATATCTTTATTTCACTTAAACTTGAACTTTTGGCCCCTGGGAGGAGTCTCACTGGAGTCAAATGAAGCACATCTGCAAATGTGTTGAGGTCTCAACTAATATTTTAATTAGTAACATAAAAATATAAGTGAGTGTTATTCAGTTTCAGATTATAGGCTATTTGGCTTATAAATAAACAATAACATGTAAAACATAAAGCATCTTTATAGGCATGACAAATGATTCCTATCAAGACACTAAACAAAGGTGAAAATGAAGGCTGATATTGCAGAAAGGTGATAAGAATGACAGCTGGGAAATTAATGTAGCCTATATCTCTGTTTAAGAGAAAAGACGATGTTGAAAATCAATAGCTTTAAAAAGCACAGGCAAGTAATAAGGGAGAACAAGCTAAGTGGGAATATTTAAGGTTGTAGCAAGATCTCTAGAGTTTCATTCCTTTTTTACCTAGTGATGATGTTGTTATTGCTGTTGTTGTTGTTTGTTTGTTTTGTTTTTGTTTTTGTTTGATTTTGGTTCTTCAAGGCAATATATTCATTTCTACCTTCAAACGCAGAATTTTGTGGAGACATGACACTATCCTGGATTAGTGATTTCTAGTACACCCTTACATTATCAGACTGTGTGTATAAATGCATTTTTACATGACAGTAAAGAGCAGTACAAACCTGTCATTGAGTGTCATTATGCAGATAGAAATGGAAGCAGTTAATGAATGAGATCTCCTGTAAATGTCATCTAAATTCAAGACCTGGCAAGGAAAAATGATTCTTGGATGGATTGAAAATAGCTAAAGAAAACTAAAAGAATGAAAAATATTAATTATCTGATGATATTTTTTAACCAGTATGGCTTACTCTTATCACCTGAAAAACTGTTGGCACACCTAAATCAGATTAGCAACATATATAAATTACCAATGTTTCCAAGTATGCCCTTGTCTAAATGATTTTACCATGCCTGGTCCTGATTTTAGTATTGAAATGTCCTTTGCTGCCCCATTATTTCAGTTCTCATTGTTTATTTTTAGCTACATTTAACTAACTATTTTTAGCAATTGCTTATTTGTAGTCACCTAGGCAATCATGTACATTGACTAAATTTGTGCTTGTACCTGAGATCTCATGTTACCGCAAAAGTTTTTTAATTAAGAGTGCTAACATTGAAGAAAAAACACATGAAAAATGGATGTGTTGACACTTAAGTATCCACCCAGGCCCATTATCTTCTGTTCTCCCAAAGGTGTGGGAGCTTAGTCGGGGTGATGGTGAGCAAAACAGCAGTCACCCTGATGGATTTGCAGGCAGAGTGATCTTAATACATTGCTGCAAACAAAAGTTCTACTTCTCCAAAATTTATATTTGGAAGCAATGTGCCAGTTGTATTATGAGGAGCCAGATGAGCCTCATCATCAGCAAATCTACTTAAGGCTGCTAAACCCCCAGCAAACCAGAACTGCATTCAGGTCTTCTTGCATTCTTACCGTGAGTGAAGAGGACTGCACAAATCACAGTGCACTTGATTTGTGGTTCTGTCCTGTAACTTTTCTCCCCCAAAGGGATTGTGCACAGGCAGTGCAGGGTCTGGATGACTCCTGTCACCACAGAAATGAATACCAAAAGGAACCTGTCATTCTTCTCTACAACATGTACTTAAAAGAATGAGAAAAGCAATAAAAGTAGGTATTAACACTAATTATATCTGAAAACTCGTAAAGCAAGTTATTCTGCACATGGACATGACAAGATGAAAGATTTGTATGCCCAACATAAATTTGTTTTCCTGGTGCCTCTTGTTTCTTCTAGGCTGTGTTACTCCTCTCAAAGATGAGGGGCAACTAAGAACTCTAAACACAGGGAAATTATGTGGAAAAAAATGCCCACTTTTCTTTGTACTTTGTTTTAAGGTTTCTATTCCCAAACAGAAATTCTAAGCATACAGTATTTCAATGACAATAGGGATAAACCGATGTATTATTGCACAGAGAAAAGATATGTCTAAGAGACAAATAATTCAAAGCTAAAGTGTTATCTGTCTTGCATTATGGAGTGTGGTAATGACAACATGTTTTGCAAAAATTACCTATGTGTATCAAATTTCTACTTTGTATCTTCCAGGATATTATCCACAGCTGGAATAGAAAAGTAGTCAACTATTGTTTAGTGCAAGTATAGACACATTCATATGATGCTCAGATCTGCATTGATAGTTCAGAAACTGCAGTGGAGATACAGATATAGAACAACACAATACCTGTGGTAAATATTTTGGTCCTATCTTCCTTTACTAAACTAGTTAAAATGCACTCATAAATGTGCAATGTTAAATTTTCTAAGTTAGATAGGGCCTGATGCTAGCTGGCATAGAGTGAAAAATAATGTCCTACTCTACCGTACATCTGATGGGACTGATCACACCAATTAGAACCAGTTAAAATCCTCTGTGCAGTGGGCTTTCAAATTTAAGCCCATTTAGCATCATCAGCTACAGGTTTTCACTCTAGAAAACCTCTTTGTGTAAGCTTCCTTAGTGTTGATAATTACATACAGTTTTCTACTGGGTTCTACTTTTTTATGAAGTAGGATGCAGGATATCAACCTAAATGCATAGAAATGCTTTTCTTCTAACATCTGTATTTTTTTATTGGAAATTCATTATGTGGACTAATTAGTTAGAATTTAGTAGTAGATTATTACAGAAAATGCTTTCTTTAACACTTTCAATTAGAGACCTGTTCACTCTGAAGTTTAAACAGGTCTGTGGTGGAAAATATCAGCTTGGATGACTCACTCTTTTCCCTTCCAATAGCGAGAAAAATATATAGCATTAAGGTACTTGATTTGCCTTAGGGTTTAAGTCTTCTCCTTACTGAAGTTTTCCAAATTAAAGTATAGTGTAATCTATCTTATTTTATGGCATTATAGTACACAGGATTTCTAGTTATTTTAGTGAGTACACAAGTCTTGACAGATAGAAATAATGTTGGTTTGACATCAGAGCATTTCATTTATCTACACTTAAATCTCACTGGATTTGTGAACATATTTTTATAGATATCTCCTATCAGTAAAGTCAAACCAGAGAAGACTGGATATCCTTAGCCCAAGGCTATGAAATCAGTCTTTCTCCTTTATTTTATTACCACTGCCTAATCTACATTGCAAGTTAGATTAATGCTAGAGTAAGATATTAATAAGACAAATTTATATTTTAAAAGTGAACATCTATTTCAAGATTTCTATGAAATTCTGCTCTGGTGTGCTTCCCCTGCAGCCCTACTGACTATTAAATGTGAATAGTAATGATAGCACAGTAGTTGGGTCTTTGACCATAAGAAATAGTCCTGGAAGTATATTCCTGGAATTGCAGTTAACCGTGGAATGGAGTCTTTGTCCAGAAAGACAAACCTCACATTTACATAAATGACAGATGATAAACCACCTACTTCCCAAGTACTTAATGACAAATTGATGGTATCATGCAAGACTGCTGCGCAAAATTGCTGCCCTGCATTTGTGTATCCAGTGCATATCTGCTGTGCTACCACTGAGAAACCACCTGACCTCAAAAATGCAGAGGACAAAAATCCAGCTGTTAACTCTAGATGTGTGCTTTATGTGCCTGGGTAGGAGCCATGTCTGTGGCTCTGTGTGCTGTTTCAATAAAGTTCCTCTGTGAAAGCAGAGTTAAGGGGATTTTCTTCCTACCAAAGACATTGAGGAATGCTACTATATCATCAGTGTCAACAGCAGCTCATCCAGAAGGATCAAGAAAAATTTTTTATTTATTTTTGCTTTGATTTTCACTTTGCATCTCTTGCCAAGGTCTTTTAAACTTGGAATGAAATTACCTGCAGCCTCCCAGCAAACATATCCTTCCTTTTTCTTTGTTTTTTTTTCTGAAACAGTAGATCTAATGTGGACGCAGAATGTGCAAGTTCATTTCAACATTCCTGTTTTAAAAAACAAGTCCACAGCTGCTGGGGATCTACTTCACATTATGATTCTCTGTTCTTATCAAAGGTGATAGGAGCTCTGACCCAAAAGTGTAGGATTTGTCTCTAGATTGTTAATGTTATTGCCACCAGGCTGCCTGTTTAGTCCTGTGTGATCTGAATAACATGTGACAGTTTACCATTATGATCCTTCTGCCAAACCCAGTAGACTGGGCAGGGGTCACTGCTTTCCAAAAGCACACTTACGTGCAGAAGCCCTGCATTAGGAGTCCTGCTGCTTCAGCATTGTTCATACCTTAAATCTCACATGAACGTTAGAGGGAAATGAATGGAGCGGCTCCCCAGGCCCTGTGGGGAAGCTCCTGGGAAATTCTTAATCAAACTGAAATCAAATAGCTGTTTGTAAGCAACACATGACTTACAGAGATCTAAGTAATAGTAAAACACATATTCTCCTACATGGAAGAGTGTTTTGGAGTTTATATGGAAACTTTTTAAGGAATTGAAAACATTCTGAAGCTTCAGTCGTGTTAAATTCCTAAATCATCCCCTTAATTTCTCTATCATATTTCTTTGCCATTCTTCCTCATATGTTGTTTCTGCAGTGTCACTTGAAGTCTGTCACCTTTCATATGGTTCATGTTCCGTGGCCAGCAACTGATGAGTAGTTCCTTGGAAAAAAATTTGCTCCATCAAATTGCTCTTTACTCCTTCCACCTTCCTACACATCATCAGAAAAATCAAAGAAAATAGGCCTTACAAAACAGTGCCACTGTTAATTGTTTTGTTCAGGGCTTGATGAACAGGGATTTTGTTCAGGGTCTTTAAGTCCTTTTTCTAATCATGGTTGAATGTATTTTCTACACCTTTTTCCTTATTTTATGCAATTGGCATGACAAACAATGCAGTAAAAGGGCAATAATAAATATACAGGTTTCCAAATCAAATGTGGACATGGTTTTCTCTGGCAATAAAAAAAAAAAAAAAAATTAAAAAATAGAGAAATTGCTTTTCATACATGAGTGGTGTTTCTCTAGTCTTGAAAACCCTAGCTGCATACATCATTTGTAGTTGAGCTAACCTAAGACCTTGATGTCAGGTATAGCTGCAGAACATTGTCAATTCTTTAATTTTCTTCACTTCTTGTTTGAGGAAACTGGATATGGTACCTTAATTATGTCAGGCCATGAAGAGTACAGAGTAGGGTCATAGGCTGATAACTGTAATTTTTTACATTATTACCTATGCTAATATCAGCAGTGTAAAAGAAAGATGTGAAAGGGCATATGCATAGTTATGCATTCATATACGTATATATAATGAAGATAATAATTTAGATTTTTAAAAAATCAGTGATTAAAAAAAAGAAAGCTGTGCCTGGAAGTGTCTCACTGATTCAATGTAATAGGATCATTTCCTGAACAGGAATTTTCTTAGTTTTATTTACATGTAAATATTTTATGTATGCCACTCATGTTTTACCATGAGTTTGGAGTATGAAACCAAACTGATTTTTCTTACCTAGTAACAATTAGAGATTAGTTTCATTCCAGACATATGTAGTTTGTTGGGCAACATATCATTCAATTTTTAAGTCCTCTATAAGAACCATGATATCTTCTAAGGATTGTTGGGTTTACTGCGATACAGTGGAAACATTCACTCATAGATCAAAGTAACGCTAAGACAAATGTGACGTTCGAAGGGTAAATCCTGTGTTGGTGTTTCAAATCCTAGTAGATGGCTGGGTTTAAGATTTTTTTTCTCCAGAAAGTCATTCCTGATGACATAGACAAAAGCATTTCAACCAGATAAAGGCTCATCTTCACACTATTTGTCTTTGCTTAACTAAAAGTTGTTTTAGAATAGATTCAGATAACCCGGTACAGATTTCTGGGTGGTCTTTTTCATAGGTTGTATGGATTCTACCTGAATAGAAATTTAGTGAAATGAGAAAAACTAATTCAAAACAACTATAAATCCACACAAGCAAAACTATAAAATTAGTATAAACAGTTTTCCATGTATAAAAATATAAAGAAAATGGAGCATACTAGACTATTGTAGCCAATCTCTATGAACACAAATGCAAAGCACTGAAAACCAGGGTGTTCATGCATAATGTTGCTTTCCTGCTCCTGTGAAATGATTGTTCCATGTCTATGTTACACACATATGCAATAAATACTACTATTTATATTCCTGGGTAAGAGAGATAGATCTCTTCATTTAGAAGGAAAAATTAATGTTATTAAAGACTATATTAAATAAAGCACCTAGAAAGAGGCACAAATGATTTAAGTTTTGTCTTAGGAAAATTTTATATTCTGAAACTTCTAATAAACATTTTTCAGTTCTGCCAATTAAATGCTCAGACAAACTCTGATTTTTTTTTTTACTTTCATAGTTAATAAAGAATAGCCAGGAAATATTGCAAAAATGAAAATTCAGATCTGTACTGCTTGGACACATAAGCAGAATGGAATTTAATTTTAAGTAGAAACTGGTGAGAAGATTATTTTCTCTATTGTGCTATCATAGATGCATAATGAAAGCTTATGCTGGATAAAGGAAGCAAAAAATTGCATCTGACCAGATAATGCAATTTGTTTAGCCCTGGGACTTGCTTTCAGATTGTCAGGCATTGAAACTGTATGGGTGAAAGAGGATGAACAAAACCTTTAGATTTTCTTAGATTGGTGAGATTGCACTACTGCTTTTTTCTCAGAGGCTAAAATTTCTGTAAAATCCTATTAGGTATTTTCCTGGGCCTACACTGAGAGGGAGAGGTAGCACCCAAAATGAAAAGTTGCATTAACTGCCTTAGTTAAAAAATGTAAGGGTCTGGTGTGAAAAGAATCTGAGAAAAAGAGAGAGGACCTTGGTAAATGGTGTCATGGCATCAGATATCTGCAGAAGGAAACTAAAAACTGAAGGGAAATTTGCTGTTATTAGTTTCATGGTCTTGTTTATTAAATATGGAAGTGAGACTTAAAATTCTTTTTCCTTTCTACATCAGACTTATTTATGGCTTCAGTTTACAGTGCCAAACAATTAGCTTGACCTTTCTCCAGTAGCAACGGGTTATTTTCTAGTTTTATGGCTGCGAAAAAATGTGAACATTCAAAAATGTGAATTCATTTATACAGATCAGTTATGACTACGTTGACCAACTTCAGTCATACATTAAGGTCACTAAGACATGGAAGACATTACACGGAAGTTGCATTAGTAGGCAGTTAGATGAAGCTGGAGAGTCTTTCCTTGGAGATGCCTTGGACACCCTCTTTTTTGAAAAGAAGACTTCAGCTTTCAGTATACTGGAGGAATCACCTGTGATAAAACACATCAATCTCAAAATCTCCTTCTGTTCTTATTTTTCTCTATGTCATTTTGAAGAAACAAAAATTACTCACCCAGGCAGCTTACATTCTGTGTTCAGAGTTTTATAGCACAAATCTATTGCTTACCATTTGCATTAGCAGTAAACAAACACACCAGTGAAAAAGCATCCTATAATAAAAGGAGCATAGGATCAGTCCTACAAGAGAATCTTAAATTTCATTTTGTTGAGGTAGTTACTCCACTCTACTTCAATCAGTATGTTTCAAAGTTAATGAGACTTAATATATGTAGTTAAAATTGGCATCTGTTTTGTTAACGCTTCTGAAAACTTGCTTTACTAGACGAGGGAGGGAAGTCATGACATGTACTACTTCTACTGATGATCCTATAGCAAATCAAATTTTATTTATGTGATCCCAAGGTTTGCTGGTATTGTTCATCCTGTGCACCACATTGAGGTACTTTTTGGGTTGGTTCATTTGTTAACCAAGGCTTTAACTTTATAAGAATACGTATGTTCTAGTCATTTGATACACAAACACCTTTTGTTATAGGTTGTTTGCTTCTAGTTCAGAAAGTGATTGGCCTGAAGAGAAATCAAGGAATTATAAATATCACTGAAGTTTCTCATACATTCAAAGAGAAAGTTAATGATGATTGATCACTGTTTTATGAAAATATTATTCAGTATATTAAAAGGAGAAAATCTGCTCAAGAAGCTTGCATGTAGCTGTTGTATCAGAAGCTAGTTTTTAATATTTTGGGGATATAATTTTTTTTATTGTATGACTGCTGACTCCAAAATATCTTCATGAAGCAGTCCTGCCTTTAGAAGTATGATCACCTTTGGATTAAAGCATTGTGCCTTTCCATCCCAAGTAGCTTCACACTTATGGTATCTAGGAATGCACATTTAGACAACACCTTAGGGAACCTCTCACCTTCGTCGTCCAAAATGTATTTCTTACTGATGTTTCTGTCGTATAAATACACTTACAAAATTGCTGTCACACAATATTCTCAGTCATATTTCATTCTTGTATATTACTGAAAGATTAAGTAAATGACTATATAAATTAAGTGTAAGACAAGGCCTATCTGAGGCTAACATTCACATCCCATTGCCTGGCTGAATTAAGTGGCTGAAGTCAGTAATATCTTAGATTGTTAAAGCCATATCTGCTACAAATAGTGTTTGATTTCTCTGTGTTGCAATCACCACATTACCTGACACAGGTGACCAAAGTGGAAACATTTAGAGTATAAAACAAATTACTCTTAAGATTAAATTCAGCTTCTTAAGAGCAAATTTGAGATATGGCCAGCACAGATTTGAGACCAACACAGAAGAGGTCCTGTAGTCTAACAATTGGGTTATATTTGTTTCTATACTTCTACTAAAGGCAACATAGGCTGTGTTATTCCATCTGAGCACTGTTCAAAACTGAGAGGCCATGTACACATGCTTGACTGTCATGTGCCTTTGTGGGGGATTAATGTAGACTTCTGGAGTTCTATTTAAGAAAACAGATTAACCATGGCACTCTTATCAGCGCAAAGCTCCATGGGCTTGATCTTCTACCTGAGTTTATCTCTCTCTGTAAGAGCAATCCGAATAAAAGTGCATGACACCATCTTTCAGCATGGGAAGACATTTCAGCCATGCCATGGAGAGAGCTAGTGCAAATACCAAAAACTCTTCATCAGGATGAGTTTGGAGTTGCACCAAGGGTGAATAGTGCCTTGCGACAGGCACACTTCATGGTAACATGAGCTTCAATCTTTCAGAAGAAACTTACAGCCACCAAACCTTTTTGCAGTTGATGCCCTGAAATCGCATCTGCAATGTACTGCACCAAAACTTTTTATCCTGACAGTTGTATATAAAGAAGAAATCCTGACTGTTTGGTTTTACTCTTTACTAAGGAACAGTATATTCTGTTTTTCTTCTCTAAACTATTTCAGGTTCTTTATTTCCTCTTTCAGTTTTCTGCTTTTTTTCTGGGTTTGGTGAAAGGTTTTGGTTTTCTTTTTCGATTGTTTGTTTTGGGGGAGGGTTGTGAGTTTTTGCTATTTTTTTTTTGTTGTTTTTTCAGCTAAAAATGCAGGTTGTAAAGATAACCCTGAAGGGATTCTGCTGGAGGAATCCTTTTTATTGTTCTCACATGCCCTCACATTCTCTCTGTAAAATTGAGCTGTTTTCAGGTTTGTTCTGAAGGCTTCCTTGCATCATGGAATGGCAGCAAGAAAAGCAAGGCTTCCTTACAAAATGATGGTGGCGGATGACAATGACAATATCATCAGCAATAGCAATTGTGATGACAATGTCCAACTCCTTGGAATTAGAGCTTTGAAAACAGACTAGAGATGTGCTGTGGAGAAAAGATGTGAATGTGAGTTGAATTTTCTTTCACAGACTTCTCCCAGGAAGGGCCCTTGGCTGTGGGAAAAAAGAGAGTCTGGTTCTAATTCTTCTGCACTAGAGCCAGCAAGGCTTGAGGGTAATGAGAGGTACAACTGACCCACATGCATAGTGCAACTTAGAGTTATTGTTCATTATCATCGTATTACAGAATAACAGAATACTTGGCACTGAAAGGGACCCACAAGGATCATGAAATCCAAACATAAGTAAATTGCCCATACTGGGATTGAACCCACAGCCTTAGGAGTTTTTTAGCAACATGCTCTCACCAGCTGAGCTAATCTCAGGGTTATTAGTTCATTTCATAATTTTTGTGAATTGTAACAAAGTCTTGTTAACAAATGGGTCCTATCCCATCTTTATTTCATTTCCCCTGGAGATTTCACATTACCTCAATTTTCTTGCATCATTAATAGAAGCCTTCCAAGAAAACACGTGCTACTTTTTCCAAGTTCTGGCTTCTGCAACCAAGAGGCAGGAAGTTGAACACAGTTTTTAAGTTTTGTATTGATCTAGCTTTTCTCTTTTCTTAGATTCACTTTTTTTTTTTTTTTTTTGTATTTTCTTGAGGATATGGATTCACCAAAATTGCACAAAATAGAAGTAAATAAACCCTGTGTCATCCGGAGATTGTTTACAGCATGCAATATCCTTGTGCCTCTTTGTTCTCATTCTTCTTGTGATTTTCTTTTTTAATCTCCCACCTTTTCTTAGTGAGAATGGATCACTGCTAGATGAAAGTATTGAGGAAATGGCAGGGAACTTGGCTTTTCCAGTGTGTGCCACTGAGATCCTGAGGGCTATACTTGGCTACAGACTTAACTTCTTCTTGCAGCCCCACTGAATGTATACCATTCATCTGTAGCTACTGAATGAGAGCAAGGTGCACATCTTGTATGCACATGTTACCACTAATTTGTGGACTTGTCTTTATTCTGTGAGCAGATGTGCTCTTGGTATAGGAAGCTGCTTTCAGGATAGTGAGGGATATAAATTATACATGTGGTGGGACTTCCCCACATGGAGTTTGTATTTCCTGTGTCCACAGGAAATGGCTTCAAAATCTTGAAAGACAAGATTGCTTGTTATAGAAATTTACAATGCTCTATATTTTGTGATTGGGTCCTGTTCAAGGACAATAATCAGGCCTAGCTAGTAGTTTTTCTTCTGCAAGACTGGAAACGAGGTCACTGCTTTTTTTTTATTTAACTTTGATCACCAGCAGAGAGGTACAACTGAAAAGATTCTATGTAAATACATTAGAAGTAAATAACGTGCTAGTTAAAATGAGCACAATATGTGGGTCTAGTATGCAAAACTGATTTCTCTGAAAATTATTTTCAACCCTATTTTAAAGTAAGGATGTATGACACATTGCTGGAATAAACACCCCATCTTGCCTTCTTATGTAAGTTTGCTCGTGTGGGGACGCAGTAAGATGTTTGTCTACTTGAAGAGATACATGCTACCAGTGCCACTGGCTCAACTCCCACTGACTGTGACTCGCGCAAAATTCGTCACGCATGGGTTTTGGTCTCAGGCAAATATGCAACCATCCCCCTCTATTCTTCCTCAGTTCCTGGGCTCATTGACTATTTACACAAGCTTCCAAATTTGCATGTAAATTCAATACTTGCTGTGGAACAGCACAGCTGAGTCACCCTGAATATATTTGTACTTTGGCACAAATGTTTTTGCAAACCTTCAGCAAGCTAATAGGCTAAAATTGGGTACTGATACCAAAGCTACCTTGCTCTTGGAAGTGCCTAAGAAAATGAGAAGGGATCTTTTTCCAGGCATTATTTATAGTTAACATCCCCTTCCCCTCCCCCCCCTTCTTCCCCCCCCAAAAAATTCCAAACAGAAACAACCCCCCCAAATTAACAAAATCAAACCAAAACCCAGAGGGGAAAAAAGTGAGAAAAATAAATCAGATGTTTTAAAACAATTTTAGTCAATTTCAAAACAAAATTTGTTTGCATGGTCCTAGAGAAATTCTTTTCTTGGTACTTCCCATGAGGTTCCCTTATTTTTTGTGTAGCCAAGGTTTATGCACACTAATTTGCTGATATTTCTCTCTACCCACCCAGAGGCAGCTGTGGCCAAGTGATATTACACTCTGATTTTCTAATTGGCCTATAAAATTTTAGTTGTACGATGTGACTCAGGAATGAGAGCTTCTTCAGGTATTTAATGTGTATAAACACAATCCTTAGGTAATGCTTTGGTCTCTTTTGCATGTGAAACAAACAGACATGCTCTGCAAGGAGATTGGATTGGAGACTTCCAAATATCAGGTTTGAATGGGAGTAGTAGCAAATTTTCTAATCTCATCATGTCACTCAAAGAAAAAAAATATGTTGCTGTCTAGTCCTACTAAATAGGCTTCTGTTAGGGATGCAGAAAAACAGAGGCAATGTGAAATTTCTGTGGAAAATAAAATAAGGGAGGAACAGGATTCACATATAAACAAGGCTTTGTTACCGCTCCCAACAATTAGGAAACAAACTTTTGCAATTATAATGAAGAATAGCTCTGAGCTGCATTGTGCATGTAGCCATATGTGAGTTAGCTGCACCTCCCATCAGTTCCTTTACTCTAAGGTCCACATCTGTGGTTGTGCATCCTTTTAATGAGATTTCTGTAAAGAAAAGTGCTTCTGTACTTTTTCACCTACTATTCTTATTTGTGCTCCCCATGTCTCTTCTTCTACTACAAAGAGTGAGTCAAATTTTTCTTTTCCTTGATAAAAGAAAGCAGTTCACCTTTGCATCTTAAGACCTGATTGGCACAAAAACCAGACATTTTTGTATCGAAATAAGTCATATGCCAACACTGTGAAATTTACCACTTCAGGGTCTACAGCTTTTTTGCTGCGTTTCTTGCTCCTTTACCCAAGGAAAATCTGCTCCTCTACAGCATTTTATAGGTAAGGTTTTCTGCAGTAATGAGGCTCACTGCATTTGTGTAAGGTGGCCTGTGTGTTTTATGGTTTTGGACAGTCTTCTTGTACCAGACAAGAATGAGGAGTCTAGGAAGATTGTTATTCAAATATCAGTCAAAACTGGCATAGAAAAAATTGCTGTTGGCAAAAACAAGCCTGTGGATCCTGGGAACTTCAAAAAGGCCTGTGTAAATTAGTATTCTTAGTTACACTGAATTCTAACTGGATTCATATGCCATGCTCACATGAACACCTGTGAAAAATCACAGCCTAAAATACTCATAATTTGAATTAAATGAATCTGGAACCTTTGTTTTACCTTCTACATCTCATTACAAATCTTCTGCTAATTCTCTGTCTCTGTATAGTCCTTGATTTCATACAGTGAAAATTATGTGCTTGCATGTAGTCACCAGTTCTGCAGGACACAAGACAATCTACCTGTGTAGATTGCAACTGAGTCTGGATTTTAAATGTTAGAACTGCCATGCGTGCACAGTGTCTTTCTTTCATGCAAAGGTTGCTTGGTAAAACATCCAGGAACAAGGAAGGCTGTGGAGCTGGGCTTGGCTGAGGATGCCAGATGTGTGAGAAGACAGCATGGCCAAGTTTGTAGGGCAAGGCTGTGCCTGGCTAGGTGAGGCAGCTATAAATCCCCTGTGTTGCCAGTGCCTGCCTCCATTTCCAAAGGAGCATGCACTCTGCCATGCCTTCCAATTCAGTACCAGATTTAGTGGCTTCAGGTTCCTTTCCACAAAGGCAAAAAAATTCTGGTGCTTTGAAACTAGAATGTTTGTGAACTGACAGTCTGCCCTTAGTTGATTGCAACACAGTTCAGTGCAAGGCTGCTGATTTGAAAGGGGTGCTAGAGAGCTCAAAGCAGCCCTGCTGGAAGGCAAATATATTCTCAGGGAACAGCTGGCAGACAATACATATTAACCAAAAACTTAATGAATGCTTTAGCCTATACAGTCTCAAAAGACACATGGGGAGGAGAAAAAATGATAGACACATTTTCTAGTGAAGAAAATGGAGTGCAACTGAAGTAAATAAATTAGGGTAGTTTTGGAGTTCTCTGATATTTTTTGTCTCACTAAAAGGGCTTAGTCTTGAGCAATAAAGCTGTCTCTAGGCTCACAGCACTTAGACAACCAATGCTGAGATTCATTCCACTCATGCCAGACATGAGAGAGGAAAAGGCAGGAAGCAGCCAGCCTTAAGGATGGGCAAGAAGCTGTCCCAAAGTTTCTAAGCTGTGACAGAGTCAGGCTTGAATTTAGTGCTGAACAGTGTAACCAGGAGCTAGGGTTGATGAGGGGAATAGGGCAGGAAATGAGAGATAAAATTTAGCCACCGTTATCACAGGTCAGGGAAATTCTTAGGACAGTTAAATAATCTGTAACTTGACCACATACCAAGTGGTGTCTTGGGAACATCAAATGTTGTGAGGTGTGTTTAGCTTCCTGAAATGCATATAATATCCCTGTGCTGCTCTCATGCCTGTACTATACAGCTGGGATAAACAGACAGACATTAAGCAAGTATGAACAGCTAAAAACTATTAGCTAAATTACTTGTATCTTGTGTTAGCTAAATTCCTTGTATTACTTGCAGAAGAAATTGTCTTTGCAGTCAAAATTACTGAGAATTTTGCTTTTATTTCTGATGTTTTGGGACTGATGAGCTGTGCTTATCTTTTATCGCAATAATAAAAAAGAACTTCACTCTCCTCATGAACTGCTATCTAGATTCAAATAGGCACTGTGCAGATGCAGAACAGAAAGACAAATAATTTCAGACTAGGAATGGTATGTGTTTGTGTCTCATCCAGTGAAGTGACAGTAGTTCATGTCAAAGAGGACAGTTTATTGGGACAAAAGAAGACACAAGTTCCCTGCATGGCTGAATTATGTGAGACTTTTAAAATTATAATTATAATTACTACAGCCTGAAAGAATGTTTTCAGTTGTAGGCAAGTAAGCGTGGAGAAGAAAATTGCTGTCCTCTATCAGCTATGTAACAAAAAGTATAATTGTGAAATCCTAAATATCTAGAGGGCTCTATGTAATCGATTATTCTTTTACTCGGAGGGATGGGTATAAGTGACTCAGCAAATTGCTTCTGAAAGGAAAAGACTTATCTTAAAATGACCTCTTATTTATCAGATACTGTGTATGTAACTTGTATGTAGCATCTGGAGACTAGCTGGTTAATCAGAAACAGTCAAAAGTGAAGAAATCCTTCAGCTGAAAGGTGAATAAGGTTTTATTTCTAACTTTGTTGGAAAGTGAGGTGTGTTGATAGTCACAGCTGTCATTGGTGTGCTCAGAAGTAGGTGCAGTCTGTTGTAAAATCAATATGCAGTCAACTTTTGGGATCCTAGAGCTTGCTTTGGCTGCACATAGGAAAACTCCAGTGTGATAATACAGAACAAAGTTCACTTTCTGAATTGTTTGTTGTTAAGTAATGGACTGAAAACATTGTGAGGTGAAAGATAGTACAGAGCTTTCCAAGAAAACATTTCCCTTTTCGAGACAGCTTCCATTTTACTTTGTTCCTCTGAACTTTCCGAGGCTACAGGCCAAATAACTGAAAACTAACTTAAATCTATTTCATAAGTGTTTACTAATATGGTGTTTCAGTGTGATGGTATAAATCCATAAATTAGGATTCCTTTGAAAGTTATGGAATGAATGTCACTGTATTTTACAGGTGTCTAATCAGGCTGTATTGCCACTGCTGAAAAACTAGAGGTTACCTGTGTACCAGAATAACTCTTTTCCACTGTTTTATAGCACCCTATAATTGTTTGTACCAGTCTGAAAGAAAAACATGGATATCGACTATGTAATAGCTCAATAGAACATACAAGAAAGTTCCTCTGTTCTCTGAACTTGTCTCTGCAGGTGGCCACTATCCAGTACCAAGCAATATTATGACAGCAGGGAAACTGCAAGAAAATTCTTTCCAAGGGCAGTGTTCTAGCTTCAAGGAATTTGTGACCAGGAATTCCCTTAGGCAACAGGAGCATTAATCATGTGAGTGAAGGCTACTAGGCATCATTTTTCTTTGTTGGATTTGCCTGAATTCATTCTAAACCATTGTGAGTGTGTGGTACTTACGAGGTACTATGTCTATATGCTGTCCATTGCTGAAGAAGAAGATCTCGTTTGCTTTGAGTCTATCACCTTGCATTTTCATTTCATTCAAACGTGTTCTGTAAAGAGGTAAGCAACAGTCAAGCTCTACTTACCTTATCCCTTCTACCCTCTGGTTCCTAGATTACTATTATGCCCTTTTGTTGACACCCCTTCTCATACCTGCCATCTCTTTGGTAGGCTAAATAATCTAGTCTTCCTACTCATTCGCTGTCTGAAGATTTTAGAACTTTCTAGTTGGCCTTGATGATCTTGTCTGCCTTATTTCCAATTCTATAGGGCCTACTGCTTTCCCAACAGGTTTTTGGCACATTATAGGTTTATAACATGGCACGTGATTTCCTCTTTATTTCTGGTATTTGTTGAACCTTGATTTTCTCTTTTGACTATTGATTAGATATTTTCATAGAAAATCTTATCTTTTCCAAATATCTGTATTTTGGCTGGAAGCAAATAAAGTATTTGGATTTTGAATTGGGAAGCCTGATTCACTACTGTGAAATAGATTGTAACCTGGCAATTTTGTCCTTTTTGGAAAGGAGGAGCAGAACAAGAATGGGAAAAGTTAAGTTTGCTCCCCATTCTTGGTTATGGCTGGAGCCAGGGGGTGCAGGGTGACACTTCTCATTCTGTTTTGGTAAGGCAGCTGTACTGTAATGTTTTCCCCAGCCAGGTGATTTTGGGGACAGAGAGGCTCTTAGAATCAGTCAGACAGCACTGACTCAGCAGAAGCAGAATTAATTCCTTTCAAACACTGCCCTTGCCACCATTTCCTGGGTGCACTTTTAAACCACTTTACTTTGAATGCTTTCTGAGCTCCTGTGTACAGCACAATGCAATGGAAATTTCCCTTGATACTCTGTTGAAAATCACATTTTTTAAAAACACATAAATATCCAAAGAAGATCTTTGAAGTATTTGGAAAACACAATATTTTGACTGGAAGACAGAAAAGCTACCCCTTGCTGCCCACCTGGAATATTCACATCAGTTTTATTTTCAGTCTACTGGAAAAATCTGTGTAGACAGTTCATACAGGAAATTGGGAAGGAAAAAATTATTTGCTTGACTTTTTCTCTGCTTTGGAACAAAAGAATCATAATGCTATTTTAATTTAAACATATATGTATTTATTTTAATGTCTATGTCTTTCTATACACATGGCTACTGCTACTGGCTCCTAAACACTTTGATTTTTGAATAGTGCCTATGTAGATTTTGAGTACTTATCATGGACTTTTTTGGGTTTGGCTCATTATCTTCCCCAAAAGGACCAATTAATTCAGATAATATCCCAAAGATATCGGTATTAAATAGCATTATGTTGAAAGATGTTAATGGCCATGATTATTGGAGGTTTTGATCTGAAGATTCCCAGAGGTTGTGGTATATCCATTGCTCATTTCCCCCAGTTTGCAAGATGCCAGTGAAAGATCTTCGGAAATGATGATAAGTTTACCTATGGAAATGTCATGGGAACTATCATGGGAAGTAGTTGTCAACGTAAGGCTCAGAGTGAGCCCGCAGTGTGCCCTGGCAGCCCAGAGGGCAAATAGCATCCTGGGAGCCTTGAGCATGGCACTGCCAGCCACAAGAGAGGGGATTATCCCCTGTATTCTGTGCTGTGCAGCCTCACCTGGGTGCTCAGTGCAGTTCTGCGCCACACGGTTTAAGAAGCACTGGAACAGGCTTCCTAGAAAGCTCGTCAATGCCCCCAGCTCCTCAGTGTTTAAGAGGCATTTGGACAATGTGCTTAATAAAATGCTATAGGTTTTGGTCAGCCCTGAGGTGGTCATGAATTTGAACTGGATGATCCTTGCAGGTCCCTTCTGACTGACATGTTCTGTTCTGTTCTATTCCATCCCATCCCATCCCATCCCATCCCATCCCATCCCATTTTATTATATGTCTGTGACATTTGCATCACTTCTTCCTAAAATTGTATTTTAATATTTGGACACACAAGCTATATTTAGAAACCTGTCCATGACTGTAAGTTTTATGAAGAGGGCTTACATAACATCATCTGATAAAAAGCACATTCAGGTATTCAAAGGAGTCTTAGAAGACCAGTTCCCCAGTAGACCCAAGAAGGAACTTAGTGCTGGGCTTAGAAGACCTATTCAATGCCACAGGCATCTGTTCTAACCTGAAGGAGGCTATCTAAGCTCTAGGACTGTAAGACTTTAGTACTAAGCCTATACTTAAAGCTGACAATATGGGTCTGAGGACTGTACATGTTTTCAGTCTTTGAATTTTCATATTAAATTAACACCTGTGAAATGAGATTACACTGAATTTCCCATTGCATGAATATTTCTTAAAATATTATTAAGAGCTGCATAAAATATTAAAGGAAAAGATACAGTAGACCATGAAGCTAATAAATACTGTGATGCATTTCTCTTTTCTTTCTTCATGGTTTGTGTCAATGGGAGGATTTGGATTTTTTAATTGTTTTGGGACTCGATTGAATCTGGATTCTGCTTTGTCTGAGTTTCTCTTGAGAAGATGAAATTATTTTATCTTGAAGAGTCCCTACCTGTAAATATGCTAACTTCTTGGATTTCAGTAGTATAAGTGATAAAGTTACGTTTAAAGGCACTTGGGCATTTTGGGTTTAGGCAGAAAGCTTTGAGTTGACTGAATGTCTAGTGAAGGGAGAGACATCAAACTTTAGCTCTTCCCATGATTTAGTAGTATCTGTGAACAGCCCTGAGTATCAGCTGAAGCACTTCAGTCTGATATTTAATAGAAGATGGCGAAAATATCCTTCAGTATCATGACTGAACAATAGTTTAAAGGATTAAAATGTCAGACTTGTTTATACACAAGTGCCTCAAAAAGAGAATGCCATTGTTCTGAGAGCTGTATAAGAACCAATCAGTCCTAGAGGATTCTGAGCATGGAGTAGAGCAGTGTAGTGCCCATGTGCTCCTTCACCCTTTCACTTTGCTCTCTCAGTGCTTCTGGGGCTACAAGCATCTTTATTTCTCTTGTATTAGGAATTGCTCTGCAGATACTGCAAAGAAAAAATGATCAAGTTTGTAGTTAAATAAAGAAGCTCTAGTCTTCTCAACCCTGACATTCTTCTCCATAGTAATGAAATCCAGATTTAGGACTCCAGAGGAGTTCATGGTTGCCACATATTGCCTGTCTGTTAGAGAAGATGGGAAAGGACAATAATAACAGCATTATAGACCTGAGGGACTTTAACTTTCTTTTTCTTGAATCCTAGAGGAAGATTCTATTCCTGAATAGGCCTTGACTTCGGCTGCAGGTCATTATGGTGGAAAACTTTCTATCTTCAGTGTGAAATAAGTGCTGTCTTCCGATAAAGAATTTAAATATCAGGATAGCAAAAGTTTCTTGTTAACAAATACTGAACTAACAAAACTGTTTATAGAGTGTATTATGTGTTTTTCATAATGACTCGAATTTTTACTTAATGTCTTCTGGAATAAGAAATATATATATACAGATATTAATCCTCTGTGTATGATGTATCTGCTGATCCAGGGTCATCTTTGGAAGTCCTGGTTGGTAGGTTTTCACTTCTGCTCCTTTGTCAGGAACATGTTGTTGTTATTTTAGAGGGCAGATCCTTTCTGTGCTCTTTTATTTTGTTTATGTTTTATTACATACAGCAAAGCAAAATGCCTTTTTGGCCACTGCACTAGAAAAGCAACAGTGGAAACAAAAATTGTCATCAGGTGCAACTATAGGTAGGTGATGGAAAAAGAATGAAAGAAAATAGTAATAGCACAATCAAACATGGTAGAAATATGACTAATGAATGCAAAAAGCTACACCAGCTGCAGAGTGCATGGTATTTTAATGTCTATTTTAACTCAGCAGCATTGTTCTTTAGTTGCTGCTCAAACCCAGTCAAAATATTTGGAAATAAAAATGTATTTGCCTAAAGTAGTTCTGAGTGGAAAGTCTGGTGGAATGATCTGGGTAGTGCAGACCTGGCACTCAAGAGTTTAACTCTTCTGCCCCGCAACTAAGTCGCGCTTCCGTAAAAAGGTGACAACAATTCTCTTTCCCACCCTCCACTCCTTGATCCAACTTGTGCAAGTCCAAGATTCTAGCACTCTTTGGAGCTGACTGAAGAAAGTTGTAAGAAGCAAATATCTCTAAGAGCAGACGATGTTGAACTATGGCCCATTTCCCTCAGATGCTCCCCTACCAACAATGTGAAATGTTCAAATAGCAAAAGCATTGCTTTCATGTCTGTGGATTACCTGAGTTTTGCATTACATAAGGAAAATTCTTAAGCTCAATAAACCAGACGAAGGCTGCTTTGTTTTGCAAAACAGTTATAGTTGCACTGAAGAATTTGGACCTTTGAGACAGTGAGCTTTTAAAGGTAAACAGGGTGAGCACTCGGCAGAGGTAAATGGGGCAACCTGTGCTCACAGACCTGTTCTGTTCTCCCAAATCCCATTTGTGGGAACAGAGCCTACCCTCTTCTGTCCTGTAGTGGTAAAACAAGGGGAGACGTTACCTTGCACTATTGGATGCGAGGCTATGATGCACTGTCACGCCTGGAGATCCTCTGGCTCCCACTCTGTGTCCTCAGCAGTAAAACCGACCTCATGAGCTAGCAGTTAGGGAATGCTTGCTATCTGTATGATAGCATTATCTGGTATTGTAGCATGCAATCAATCCATAAATATGCTACTCTTCCTTTCAAATGCTGCTTGGTTACTCATTTACACTTGGGATCATTGTAGTTCATATTGTCATGGGTTTGGAGATAATTGTGCAACAGTTAAAAGGTCTTAGCTGTGTCAGTGGAAGAAGACATTGCTTCTGTTTTCCTTATGCTTCCAGGTAACAGATATACTTCACTTATTTTTACTTATCCAGACTTAGAAACCAAGGCCAGAGCTTTCCCAGTAAGTCATGGGGTGGCCACTGTTGTTTCTTGGGGATATTGGTCTTGTGGTGCAGAAGTCCTGACTTACTGCCAATATCTTCCTCCTGAGCAGGGACTAGTAATTGAAGGAAAAAAAGTCTCCAGATATCATGAAGTATGTACTGCCTTAAAGGGGGTATCACATAAAAGCTAATTGCAAAGGAATACAACTTCTGAAAAATCATGTAATAAGAATTTTAATCTTAATTTCCCAGAGGGATAGACAGCAGATGGCATATTTATTGCCATAATTTTTCTTTCTTTTTTGTAATTTGTGCTAGTCCCCACTGTTTCCAACACGACATCAATCTTTTAGTCAATTAACACTACTGCTTGTTTTCTATGTTAACCATTCAATAGAGCATAAATTTGCAAACTGACTTAGTCTGTAAATCCTGGTATATTTTCACTTTGAAAAGCATGTAAAGATCCCTTGATTGCAACCATATTTATAGGTAGGTGTAATACCGGTAATCCTTATTTCTCTGGTGTTCTTTTTCTACCTTAAGACATTTCTTCATGAGATATTAGTCACCTTTATATAGACAGATTTTGTTTTGAACATATACACTGCAGATGCCAGAAACAGCCAGCCTGTATGGTCATGTTTCAGAGAATATTTTATTGAAGCCAAAGCCATGTCACAAACTCCTTTGACAGTGAAGAAGTGCTAAGAAATGTTCTTTGGTGCAATTTAATTTATTAACACGGACTTATCCTAAGACGATGCACTGCATTTTGTTCATGACTTTGGTTTTGCTTTTCTGCTTTGATCCTTTAGAGGAAGCAAGTTTCTCCTCCCTCCCCCTCCCACTCCCTTCCGTGGGAAGATTTAACTCACACAATTCACCAATCTTTAATCCCTGAAAATCTTTCATGTGGAGTCTGCATTTCTGCCTTGATTCCTGGTCCCTTGACTGGAGATGACACAGCAGACTCATTCAACTCCATGTCTAAGGACTCCTGCAGTGCTACCAGGTGGTCCATTTACTGCCCAGTGTCTGGGCTGAGTTGGACCGGTGGCTGAACATTGTCATGCTAAAATAGGCTGTCCAATACGACACATTTTCATGAAAATCTCTTTATGCTGATAAGCATTAGATGTCTGGGGAGGGGGGGAGTGTTTTGGATGCATTTTGTAGCCCTGACGCATTTTGCTTTTAAGGAGTACTGGAGAGCACTGAAAGATCTTCAGAGGGCTAGAGAATGTTGTGAATGGGAGAGTGGGATTTGGATGCTGTGAAAGTAATTTTCAGAAGTTTCTCTCTTTTTTTTTTTTGTGGCAGACAGTGTAAACAATCTTTTGATTGTTTACTCATTGCCTATTCTTCAGGCAACGTAACATCCTCTGCTTTAGGCATTAGTCACCAGGCATGGGCTGTCTTAAGTCTTGGCCATCTGGATTTTTTATAGAAGATAAAAAAGAGTAGTGTGGGAGCTAAAGAAAACAGGAAGATCCCATGTAGAGAATAGAAAAAGCAATTGGATCATACTGCCTATTACAAAGCAAGCAAAAAGATTTTATAACTAATCCTTTACCATGTAATCTCTGAAAGCTTCAAAGAATAGTGGTTGTTTTTTTTCCTTTTTGAACATTGTCACTTGAGAAGGGGAGATTGGTTTGATAGCCAAGGAGATGAATAAAAATTGATGAAACTACTCTAAATTATAATGTTTAAATTAAACAAATCTCAAAACCCAGCATTTTCCTCAAAGTTATAGTTACAGTTTTTATACACAGACCAGGAAAAGTAACTCTATGGATAAATCAACAGAAATTATTTTTCAGCTAGCTAATATTTTATAATAAATGCATTTATTTGATAGGTTTCAAAGTATATATGGCATAATTCTCCTCTTATCTCATTTTACTTGCTGAGCTAATCTGCTTTGGTTTTTGTCAGCTACTGTTTATCAAGCACTCTGCTTTTTCAATAAATCTCAAATGAGATAAAAATGTGTTTACCACTGTTGACATCAGACCCCTGAAACAGCTGCAGACTTGCTATTGTTTGGTTTCAATGCTCACTAAAATGAATTTCCTTTCTGTTGAATCCAAGGGATACGATGAGTGACAGGCCATCTTTTTTTTTTCTTAATCACACAGATCTGTGTGTTCCTCTAGATGCCCTGATAAGCAGCGCATATGTGTGCGAAAGGAAGGGAAACAGGAATTCCTTTCGGAAGGGTGACAACCTTCATAAGACTAAAATGAGTCCTAGGCAGATGTTCCCATCTAAAATCAACTAAAAGAGTCTAAAAATTTGCACCTCTCTCCGGAAAGACTGACATTTATCTTGGCACCTTTTCCATACATTGATCTTGTTTAAGGGAGCAAACAAAAAAACAAGCAAACAAACAAAACTCTGTAAAGAAATAGTTTTGTGCCAAGTGTACAGCGCATGGATATGTTGCACCATGGAAAACAGGACTCGGACACACAATTCCAAGAAAATGCCATCCTAGCTACCATGCTACTATTCTTTGGTTTAAGATGTAAATGTTCCATCTTTGCGTTCCCCTCAGAGACAAACTGTTGAGTTTAATAAAGCATTTGTTGGCATTGTAATCGAAGTGGTGGAAGGGAGATAGCGAGCCTTCCTCCCAGAAAAGCAAAAAAAACCTGCGTGTGATGGTACAGCTGCACTTGAGTATGGAGCCTTTTCTCTTTCAGATATCCCAGAATCTCCACTGATGCCCTTGGCCTCCTAACCAGCATGTTATTCTTGGCACAAACTTCCTCCCATAATTCTCTTCAGCACCCTGCTCTCAAGGTTTCCCTCTTCCTTTTGTTGTCCTTTACTCCTGTCACACTAAGCACTACTGCTCCCCTTATTTAAGACCTACAGTGACAATAATTTAGAACAACTTACAATGCCCCAAAGCTAAGAGACAGTAGTAACGAATAAATAGGCTAGACAAGATGAGGAGCAACGTTCAGATATTTCATGCCAGATGAGACCCTCCGCATGAACTACTGCAAGTCTAGAGAAACACCACTGAATTTACTAATGCTACTCTGGGATTTCAACAGTTTAGCTGACTAATGAGTTCCATATGAAGTTTTGAGAAAGGTTGGATTTGAGTAATGCTAGATCAGATTATCCAGCAATTAGAGAAAGTTAACTTTATGATAGTGGGGTTGAAAAATTATATAATGGAACAGAAATATGTAATTATTAGGGTTCCAACTGTTCTGGAAATATGACGGGTACGTGGGAAGCAAAGTCTTGCAACGCACTAAGGTCACTAAATATGAGATCTAGTATATCGAAGCAGAAAGAAAGGCTGCAGTCTGAGAAGAGTTTACTGCTTCTTTTTAAAACAGGAATTGTTATGCTAAGAGTCTGGGATTGTAAAATGCTGAAAAATGTAACTGAAGTAACAGAAATTCTGCTTCTTTTTTTTTTTTTTTTTTTTTTTTTTTTTTAAACTCTAGACCACACTGCCAAAAAGCAAAAAGAAATAAAAAATACTGTTAAGTATCTATGGCTATTTGAAAAGGGAAAGGTCTGAAGAACTTTGGACAAATTAAATCCACTTCCTCCATGGTGTCAAATTGCAGGAGAAGCAAGGCATTTTCTCATTTTCCCTGGTTTTAGCTATACCCTACCATGGTTTTTCCTCTCCTCCCGGTGGATAATTTCTTTCAAGGTTATCCTATGGTCTTAGGATTTTCCCTGAAAATAATTACCAGCACAACTTTTCTAAATGGTCAAATCACTGTCTTACCCTTTATAGTATCTTCTGGAGTCTTAAAACCAGTCCTCTGTGAGACATGTTTCTTCCATGTTTCTCTCACCAGGATCACTTCTACTCACTGAAATAGCCAAGAGCACTAAGACAGACTTGGCAGGAGGTTGCATATTTTAAGAATTGAAGATGTGCTTTCCTCCCATGAGACTCTCCATGATGATTTACTCATTAGACAGCTCTGTGTTGGAAATCCTGGCTGATGTGTGCCCTGAGCAAGCAAATTTAGGCTAACATTTGTAATGCAATGCTCAGTTACTAACAAGTCTGTGGGAGTAATGTTTGCATCTCAGTTCCAGATCTCACCATTGGGTGTGTTTTTGGAAGGGAAAATTCCCACCTGTTCCCCTCTCTTCCACAAGGAGACTGCTTTATCAGATTCAACAGGACCATTGCAGGGGAGCTCTGTTCAATACACGTGAAGTATCTTTCACAGTTTTTCTCTGGCTTGAAATTTGCCTGGGATGCATCTGAAACAATGTATATTTGCACAATTTGTCATTTGAGCTTAAACAGTAATTTTCAGCAATTTATATCACCAGTGTTAATACAGTGTCCCAACAGCTCCTCTTCAGTGGTGACAGGACTGATTTAGTATAGTTATTGATTAATGTTTGAATGTTTTTGACTCTGTCCATCACTAATTCTCGTTTTTCCCCTTTCTCACTGCAGAAGACTCTTCTGGGTCTTCTACTTTTACTCACCTTTTATTCTGGGATGTTCCCTTCATCACATATCCTACTTCTTATTCCAATCCAGGGAACTAAGTAATTTGAAGCAGAATGTATTCAATACCAGGGTTACTTTATACAAATTGTTTATAGATTAATTAATCTCCTGACTGTTTTTCTATTTGTTTCTTGCATTTTCAGTCTAGAACATTTTATTGAGTTTGCTCCTGGATAATCAAATAGTTAATGATTAAATAATAAATTATTTATCTCCATGTTTGAAAAAGTCTAGTTACAAAACTTTTTAAAGACCAATTTTGGAAAGTTTTCTTCTTAGAAGACTGTTTTTGGAGGGGTTTATATATTCACCCTTCAGAACCACTTTGGATGGTAGTCAAATAAAAATTTGATATCTGAACCTGGATTCTTTATCTTCGCTTCCATTTTTCCAGTGCAGAATATAAAGTAACAAGTACAGTTCCAGATTATAAATTAACTTCCTGTGTTACTGAATTTAAACATAGGAGCAACAAAAATATATTTATAAGCATATAAAATGCGGAAAACAAAGACGCAGATTTTGCAAAATTGTAAAAGTCAGAGTTGTATGAATATAACTTACAACATGCAGAGATATGCAGAAATTGCAGTCATTGGAATACAGCCTAAAGAATGGCCTGTTTGTGACCCTTCTTACTAGTGGCAACAGATCTGCAAGGTCTGCCTAAAATACCCCAGTATTGCATTAGTCTGTGTGGGTTTTGCTCAACTTCTCAGTGACTGAATGAACTTTTTCAAAAGATTTTTTTGGTGACAGAGACCACCCACTCTTCCTTGGCAGTGGGTCAAGTGCTGCATTGCTATTAATGAATCATTTCAGTGGCTGCTCTCAAATCTAAGCATTAAATCAAGAGTCATATGCTCTGAATTCCTGTATCCTGTCTAGGATTTGTTTAGCCTTCTGTTTAGTATTTGTTTAACCATTTATATGTAGGCCATGTGACACAAGAGTCTTACTTGCCTGCACTGTAGTGAGCTGCAGATTATCCAGACTTTTTATAGCTAGTGGAGACAAGTGTGTACTTGTAATAATATATTATCTCTAATTTAGGGTGAAGTCACTAAAGTGCTAGAATCCTTGACTTCATTGATTATCAATACCCTTTAGTAAAACAACTAACTAAAATGTAGATTACTAAAAATAATCAAATTAATCCCATGTTAGGCAACCTTTCTTCTGCATAAGCATAAAGCTTGAAATTTTTACCCATTTTTTAAGCTAAAAATCCACTGAAATCAATGCATTCTTGCTTTAGTTGTGGACTCTGCAGCCTGAGGATAAATATGAGGGTAAGGCAATTTGTCTGTGTCTGTCTGTTCACAGTCTACAAACTGGGATGTTTATTAGAATTCAGAGGTAAAGAGAGAATGTATTCATTTGGAGCCCACTTGTTGTATCTGCAGGGTCAATCCCCACATGGTCAAGGGAACAACTGGGAAAGATGATATTTGCTCAAGGGGTAGTAACTGGGAAAGATTATTATTGTGAGCTGTGTTTTTACTGAAAAAACAGCATTATGTTGAGCAGGTTGTGACATTGTGATTGTAGGGGAAAGTGTCTAAGTCACAGAAATGTGGAGATTGCTGCCACATGCAATTTATTTGCTGTCTATTCCCTGTGGAGGAAATCCTGCACATTTATAAAATGGGTGGGTGGGTGGATGGGTGGGAGGGGACAATTTATTTTGACACACAAGCATCCACATGAAGAGGTTTGCCAACTTCCTGCAGAGGCCAAAGTGACCAGGAAACAGGCTGCAAGAGTGACGTAGGGGAAACTTGGAGGGGTTGCACAAGCAGAACACTTGGTGAGGAACAGCAAAATATCCAAGTTAGCAGGCAGGTTGTGTGCCAGGGCAGATCTTTTTTTTTCCCTTCAGCAAATTCTCAGGGATAATGACAGATGATTTACCTCTCCATCTCCTAAAGACAACCACAGCATTTTTGCTGGTTTACTGTTGGTTATCCGACTTTAAGATATATAGCCTGTTTCCTCTCTCTCATCCAGAGTCTGGAAGTCAGCTGCTGCAGATGAAACTTTCTTTGCCATCATTGAGTACAATCTGTTGGGATTTTTTTTGGTCAAAATGCATTATATTGAGCCAAGACAGTAAGCGGACCACACCAGCCTTGTGTAAACAGACAACATCCCAATGGGGCAGATGTGGCGGGGGGCTTGGCCCTGGACCAGGAAAATGTGACTCATCAACATTCTTGGCAAAGGCTTTGGGTTTTGTAGAGATGAAGGGAAAATCAGCAGTACACTGCATGCCCCCAGCCTGGAGAGAACATGGCACCTCCTCCCTCTCACTGTGCCTTTTAGTGTGGAGTAGGGCCTGCAGCAAGAGAGGGGACAAAGAGTTTCATGAATGTTGAATGTGCATAAAAATAGTCATTTATTAAGTAACACTGGAACTAATCCAAAATCTGTTTCAGAAGCTTTTGCCTTGCTGCACAGTCTTTTAAATATTTGCACTTTTGGATGAGTAGAACTGTTTTACTGTGCTGCTTTAGCACATAGCACAAGACTGTATTTTTGGAGGTACAGATACACTCATTTGTTGCCTGCTTCAGAAGGTAGCACTCAAGATATAGCAGATAGCATTAGCAGGATTTAAGCAGTAGATTGCCTCCAGGCCTTCATAACAATGCTGAAATCTGTTTTGCTTAAGTTCTTTTGTATATGAGGGTAGGGAATTTTGTTACTTTCACACTATTAAAACAAGTCTGGAACACAAGAGATGGAAAAGTTTCAGTGTGCCTTCAGGAATTCTCATAAAAGTTGGGTGCTGTGGAGGAATAATATATGTCTAAACTTCCAAGTGATGCAGTTCTTAGCCCAGGAATCTAGAAGACTTTTGGTGTTTACATATATTATTCTCATTATTATTTCCTCTTAAGCTGGGATATTTCCAGTAATGGCTTCACTGAGTAGTTTATTTTCTTTTTTTTTCATCAGACACCACCTCAAGATATTAAGTGATCTGGATACTTTGGCAAAAAATATCCTTCTTTTTTAATTTTTTTTTTTTTAAGTTATGGGGTATTTCATTTTCTGGGAAAAAAAAAAAAGAAAAGCAACCAAAAAGCTCGCAAATATTTTATTGTCTTGCAACAATGTATTTGAAAAATCTCATAGGAGATTCTTCAATTTCTTTTGCTGCCTTTAATAAGGATCTAGTGCGTTATACTGCAATAAATTAGTGAAATCTGGTAGATCAGTGTGCAAACTGGAAATCACATTACTCATGCAAGTGAAATAGTATTTCAAAAGGGTTATGGCTTATTTAAATTTGTCCTATACAAAGGTACTGTGTGAAGATGATGACATTGACAATGCAGTTTTGGACTACTATTCCAAAAATGAGGATGTTTAGTTCCACCAGGTTTTTGTAATCATAAAGCTGTTGCATGGAGCATTTTAATTTCCTACTCACAGTTGTCTGCAACAGAAGAAAGCAATGAACAATGGCTACAGGATGACGGATACTGAAAAATATAGTACACATTTCTGTGGTATGCAATTAAAACTCTGTTACTGAAAAGTCACACAAAGGATATAGAGTATTTTAGCCAAGCATCATAAGGGCTCTTGTTTTATTCCTTTCAAAATACAACTAATGGTAAAAATTACTAATCGGAATGGTGGATAATTTAAAATATTTGGTTCCTTTTTTTTCACGCACTTAGAATTTACTTAACAAAACAGAAATTTAACCCCTTGGTACCAACTTGACAGGCTGTCTGCATGGAGTTTACTGAAGCAAAATGTCATAGGCTTGATAAACTAGGACCAAGCCTGTCCAAGGGATAAGGAATACTATTAGATTTGAGGCAAAGAACTAGAACTGACAAACCCTCATTACCATAAATGCAAACCAACTGACAGTTTGGAAACACATTAAGTGTTCTGCCTTTGCTTGAGTAATGCATTTAGTTTAGGAAAACTAATAAGAAAAACTTCCTAAGAATGTTAGGAGAATGTCAACTATCTTTTTTGAAGAGGTAATATTTGCAATATATCACTAATACAAATGCACAAATAAATGATCTCAGAATTTCATATGGGGGTATATAAGGCTTATTTATTAGCAAAGAGTAGACAGACATAACAAGACAGTGCACCAAGCACACCTGTTACCTGGAATCTATATCAACTGGTTTTTATTTCTCAGTTGTAGGTGGTGTGCATTATTTGCACTGATTAATTTTGCACTTCCTTTGAAGGAATTTTCATTTTGAGTAATAATTTTTTAATAATAATTTCCTTTCTATTTTTTTGGGAGTGGGGAGGAAACAGGCAAAAAGTGCTTAACCTTCTAGAGGAAGAAGGCTAAAGAAAAGAAACCCCAGCACTGGAATGATATTTAATTTCAGGAATATTTTAAAATAAATGCGTTAAAAACAGTCACACACCAGAGTGTAGGATCTGAAAAGAAACAAATTTTTTCTGCATATGCAGTACTATTCCTCTCTTGGTTTACGTACTCAAGCTGGGACAATTCAAATTTTAGATGCACTGTACAGGTTTAGATAGATAAGTAACTGCAATGGTGCAAAGGTCTTACTGTTCACTCAAAGAAGCATGACTTGAATGTCATTTGCCCTTCTGTTCTGTCAGAGTCAACAATACTGCAAAGTCCCCAAACTTTGAACAAATCGTGCCTGATCCTGTATGTATTGTAGGAAAGTTTGGGTAAACAGGTCACACTTTTTTAACAATGTGGTCTCTATATCTTTGCATGTTATTGTAGACCAAACAAAATGCAATTACTGAACTGAATTAAATAATGTTCTGGATTTAAAAATCAGTCTTCTGAAACTTAACAAAATTTGGGCAAGTTACTTTTTACAGGGTAAATAGTCTGTTGCATTTCACTAAAGTGGGCAAAGAACTGCATCTGTGTACACAAAAGACAATGGCTGTGACCATATAAATATATTAAAATAAAAAAATAATCATTGCATTCAGTGGAAGTGGAGTATCATTTGAACTGAGTAAGTGTATAAAAGGAACTACAGATTTCTGTGAAACAGCTGGCAGACTTGCTTTTTTTTCCCTTGTGAGATATTGTCAGGATGCCTCTTTCTATCTGTTTGCCTGCACTCCCCACTTCTCAATGCTCCCTTGAGGCTCTCCTTTCTTTTTTCTGTTTCTTTAACCTGCCAGCTAAAGGAAGATGTAAAACAACAGCTGACACCAGTTAAATGTCCCCCTTGCCACAGCTCCACCAAGTCTACACCAAGTCAGAAAAAGAAGAAGGTGATGGTGGAGGGGCCTTTGTACTGAATCACTGGGAGCTGCATGATTAATTCTAACTCCTAGCTCTGACAATCTCTGTCTACTCAACAAAACTCATGCATGCATACATGCATATATATTTTCACATCTACTTATATTTATAGAATCCTGGTGCTTCTAAATATAGATTTTCAGTCTAGAATTCTGGATCTACATTTTTATTTAAACAAAATTTCCAGTGACTTCACTGGTAGCATCATTCAATAAGGATCTCAGGATCAAGCCCACATTTTGAACCATATATTGCATCTTTTGTAATAGTGTGTCCAGAAGAGTGTGTTCAATTCTTGCCACTGGGAATTTGAAAATGCATAATGTCCCCTTGCTGTACCTTGGATTCCTGGAAGGAAGTGGCATGAAATGCAACACAGTTGCAATGGCCAGCAGAAGAGCTACTTCTGCAAAAGAACACAGTTGTGACAAGCAGGCATCTAAATCAAATGAGATCACAACAATGAGTAAAACCAAACTAAATTCTGCTCAGTCAGGACTGAAACAAAGACATCAGTGTGACACTTTTTTCTTTCTTTCTTTCTTTCTTTCTTTCTTTCTTTCTTTCTTTCTTTCTTTCTTTCTTTCTTTCTTTCTTTCTTTCTTTCTTTCTTATCCTTCACTGGTATCAGGATTGAAAATTAAAGAGGACTTTTTACCTATAAATATGTCATTATTGGTACAATAAGGGTATGTGTATGGAAGAACCACTGACATACAAATATTAAATAGGAATGCAGTCTTTAAGCAATAAGTATTAATTTCAGTTCCTGACAAATGAGACCCATTGTCTTCTGCATTAGGTATCTACATTAAACTGGCTATTAAGTCTCCCTCTGTACTCACTGGAGAGACAGAGACAAGGCTTGTGGTGGGAATTAGAGACATCTGATAATTTACACCTCTTTGGGTATGATGTAACAACTTTTCAACTCCTTGGGCTTCTTTGTTTGGGTTTTTTGTTTGTTAGTGTTTGGGGGTTTGGTTTGGTTTGTCTCTAGAAAGAGCCTTGGTTCTTTCAATAACAAGCTGTTCTGAAAATAGTTACCGGTGAAGAAACACATTCAGAAAAGGCCAACCTTCTCTCAGTTTCAGAGCAGGTAATTTGAGGCACTAGGAGATTACAGAGTGGCTAAGAGTCGTTCAATGAGATAATGGCAGAGAGGGAGGAATAAGAACAAACTTTACCAATTTATATTTGCTCAGTTATTTTCAGATGTCAGTTTTATGAAACACTTCAAATTTATTGTGAAACCTTCCCCTGGAAGGCAATGCCTTGGGCTGCATTGTAGATTCCCTCCATCGACACTCAGATTTTTCTCTAGTCAGCCTCTGCACACATGCTGACTGGTGAGAAGAAACCCATGCAAATGACATCACCCTGACATGTTTTTTCCACTCTTTCTGTGTTGTCTAATAGTGAAAATGTCACAAGTTTCCTTGGAAAGTACTCTTTTCATCTCCTGTATCTTTCTGAACAGACAAGCCTATACAACCTCTTCTGATGAAAGGCTTTCGCCTCCCTCTAATGGGATTTATCCATTACTTTCTTGCCATACTTGAGGGTAGCAAGATGTCTTCAGCACAGAGGCTAAAAAGAAGCAATGTGTAGTTTAACACATATGTAGAAAAATAGTAGAAGAATGATATTTGTACAACATATCAGCATAACAATGTGGTAAGGTAAGAAAGGAAAAAAAATTGTAATAAACAACAAGCAATTGTTTTGCTCTTAAAACAATTGTTTTGCTCTTAAAGGCCCCTACAATTATAACGTACTCTAAACGTTTAGAAGTTTGAAAAACATTTTGAAGTATTTGGAGTTGCTGATTACCTTTTGCTTCTTCTAGTTTTAGTGCAATCCTGATGCTAAATTTGATTTTCTGAAAGTTTTTATTCAGGTGCTGATATTCTACAATAATGTGCTGCATTACCTTTATAATTTGATTCAGACTGTCATAATGTGATGTAATGAATTCATAGCATGAGATGTGAAGGCAAAGAACAAAAACTCCTGGAAACTGTCTGTCTGTAGATTGCAAAGTATGACAGAAAACTCACCAGTGGCTGATGTCAGATGTTACAATATTGACAAGGCATGAGAAAAAAGCATGACCTCAACAAGTATGAAATTCTGTTGAAGTGAATGTGTGGCCCAGACACGTTCCTCGTTTGGAATGTGGTCAACTGCTTGAAATGAGTAATATCAACACATGCTCTTTTATATTGCTGGTATCTAAATGATCCTACATCTGCCAGAGTGTTTGAGCAAACAATATTTCATCCTCTGTGGTGTGGAATCATTTGTGGAGGTGTTCTGAGAATCCCTAGGTACCTGTTTTTTTCCCTTAATTTATTTGCAATTTGATCATATAAACAGCATCTCATGGTATCAGTAAGCTAATGAGACATGTTGTTTTACACATGTGCAACACTACACAATCCAGTGATGAAATAAAAAGTGGGAGGGAAAATTTGTTTGCTCCTGCTTTCTTCTTGCAGATTGCAGCAGTAGTATTATTGTTGCTGTGACTGCAATGAAAGCACAATGTAATGTCCTTAAATTTTTTAAGACTTTTTGTCTTCCTAGGTTAGAAAGAGCAAACAGACTTCTTTTATTATTTTATGTCATGTGACTGGAAAAATTCAAGGTCTGACTGCTTGGGGCTCTGAGAAACCTGATCTAGTTGAAGATGTCCCTGGTCATTTCAGGGGGGTTGAACCAGATGATGTTTAAAATTCCCTTCCAACCCAAATAATTCTATTATTCTGTGTTTCTGTGATTCTCTTCTCCTCTGTGTGACTCTTTTGTACTGCTACATAAAAATTAGGATTTTCCCTGTATTCCCAGGTGGTGTAACGTCAACTTTTTCCTTTGTTGAACAATGTGTTTTGATAGAGACCTTGAGTACCAGAACAAGCTGACAGTTAGGCTGCAGGTGTTCTTTAGTGACTAAAGATTAGCAGAAAATCCAAAAGCTGGTTGGCCTGTATACTTCCTTTCTGAACAGAAAATGGGAAATCATCCAACACGTCACATTTTCCTTAGAGGAAATTAGTCATAGGAACAGGAAGACTGTGTCAATAAAAAAAAGTACAGCTAAGCATTTCATTATTGTTTTTATCCTTTAAATACTGTGCAAAGGCTAAAATTTATATATATGTATGTGTGTGTGTGCATATATATATACACATGTGTTTGATTTAGGCACATATTTTAAATGGCTGATGCCATCTGTCAAAAAAATGAGCAAAAAATCTTCAAAAAACTGATCACAAAACCCAGCCCAAATTTATTCTATTTTATGGCACTGCCCACTACAAAACCAAGAGAGATTGCTGTAAAACTCAGGATAGATTTATATGTAGTCAGGCTCAAATTATAGTTGCTAAGACACATCATTGTTTTGCATCTCTCTCTAATACAGGCTGGTGTATGAAAATCACATTAACCCTGCAGATGTGAATGGGCCACATAACTCCTCATCTTCCGGCTGAGTGGCTCTCTGAAAAGGTCAGCTGCTCCAAGAGCACTCTTATCTCACAGCCCAATCTGCTGAAGTTGCGTCAGTGTTCATTCTTTGTTAGAACAGCTTAGGAAGAGGGTTCAAGATGCTTGGCTACTGTACATAAAAATGGACAGAGTTTGTTTACAAACATTTTTACTTGGGACTGTCAGCTGAGTTTTGAAAAGCTGCCTCCTGCTTTTGTCTGTGATTTTTGGACTGAAAAGGACAGGACAAAAGCACAAAGCCTCAAGCTGTTCCAGGGATGGTTCAAGCTGGACATCAGGAAGAATTTCTTCATGGAAAGGGTTGTTAATCTTTGGGATGGATTGCTCACACAAACAGTGGAGTCACCATCCCTGGAAGTGCTCAAGAAAAAACTAGGTGTGGCACTTCATGCTGTGGTCTAATTGTCAAGGTAATGACCAGTTAGAGGTGGACAAAGAATCTCACAGAATTTTTCCAACCTAAATGGTTCTACAATTTTCACCAAAAAACACCTGAAACTGGCACTTTCTTTTGTTCTTACCTGGAATAATATAGGCTGATTTCAATTAACCTTTAGGAGAACTTCACAGAAGCATTTAGGTTGAAAAAGACCTGTTAAGATCNTGATCATATAAACAGCATCTCATGGTATCAGTAAGCTAATGAGACATGTTGTTTTACACATGTGCAACACTACACAATCCAGTGATGAAATAAAAAGTGGGAGGGAAAATTTGTTTGCTCCTGCTTTCTTCTTGCAGATTGCAGCAGTAGTATTATTGTTGCTGTGACTGCAATGAAAGCACAATGTAATGTCCTTAAATTTTTTAAGACTTTTTGTCTTCCTAGGTTAGAAAGAGCAAACAGACTTCTTTTATTATTTTATGTCATGTGACTGGAAAAATTCAAGGTCTGACTGCTTGGGGCTCTGAGAAACCTGATCTAGTTGAAGATGTCCCTGGTCATTTCAGGGGGGTTGAACCAGATGATGTTTAAAATTCCCTTCCAACCCAAATAATTCTATTATTCTGTGTTTCTGTGATTCTCTTCTCCTCTGTGTGACTCTTTTGTACTGCTACATAAAAATTAGGATTTTCCCTGTATTCCCAGGTGGTGTAACGTCAACTTTTTCCTTTGTTGAACAATGTGTTTTGATAGAGACCTTGAGTACCAGAACAAGCTGACAGTTAGGCTGCAGGTGTTCTTTAGTGACTAAAGATTAGCAGAAAATCCAAAAGCTGGTTGGCCTGTATACTTCCTTTCTGAACAGAAAATGGGAAATCATCCAACACGTCACATTTTCCTTAGAGGAAATTAGTCATAGGAACAGGAAGACTGTGTCAATAAAAAAAAGTACAGCTAAGCATTTCATTATTGTTTTTATCCTTTAAATACTGTGCAAAGGCTAAAATTTATATATATGTATGTGTGTGTGTGCATATATATATACACATGTGTTTGATTTAGGCACATATTTTAAATGGCTGATGCCATCTGTCAAAAAAATGAGCAAAAAATCTTCAAAAAACTGATCACAAAACCCAGCCCAAATTTATTCTATTTTATGGCACTGCCCACTACAAAACCAAGAGAGATTGCTGTAAAACTCAGGATAGATTTATATGTAGTCAGGCTCAAATTATAGTTGCTAAGACACATCATTGTTTTGCATCTCTCTCTAATACAGGCTGGTGTATGAAAATCACATTAACCCTGCAGATGTGAATGGGCCACATAACTCCTCATCTTCCGGCTGAGTGGCTCTCTGAAAAGGTCAGCTGCTCCAAGAGCACTCTTATCTCACAGCCCAATCTGCTGAAGTTGCGTCAGTGTTCATTCTTTGTTAGAACAGCTTAGGAAGAGGGTTCAAGATGCTTGGCTACTGTACATAAAAATGGACAGAGTTTGTTTACAAACATTTTTACTTGGGACTGTCAGCTGAGTTTTGAAAAGCTGCCTCCTGCTTTTGTCTGTGATTTTTGGACTGAAAAGGACAGGACAAAAGCACAAAGCCTCAAGCTGTTCCAGGGATGGTTCAAGCTGGACATCAGGAAGAATTTCTTCATGGAAAGGGTTGTTAATCTTTGGGATGGATTGCTCACACAAACAGTGGAGTCACCATCCCTGGAAGTGCTCAAGAAAAAACTAGGTGTGGCACTTCATGCTGTGGTCTAATTGTCAAGGTAATGACCAGTTAGAGGTGGACAAAGAATCTCACAGAATTTTTCCAACCTAAATGGTTCTACAATTTTCACCAAAAAACACCTGAAACTGGCACTTTCTTTTGTTCTTACCTGGAATAATATAGGCTGATTTCAATTAACCTTTAGGAGAACTTCACAGAAGCATTTAGGTTGAAAAAGACCTGTTAAGATCATCAAGTCTAACCTATGAGAGAACATCACCATGTCAAATAGACTGTGGCACTAAATGACACATCCAGTCTTCACTTCACTTTACTTTACTTCACCTCCAGGTATAGTGACTTTATCACCTCCATGGGCAGACCATTCCAATATTAAGCACTCTTTTTGTGAAGAATTTCTTCCTTGTGTCCAATCTAAATATTCCCTTGGCACAGCTTGAGGCCATGTCCTCTCATTCTATTGCTTGTTGCCTTGGAGAAGAGACCGACCCGCACCTGGGCACAATCTCCTTTCAGGCAGCTGTAGAAACTAGTAAGTTCCCCACTGAGCCTCCTTTGCTCTGGGCTAAACACCCCCAGCTCCCTCAGCTGCTCCTCACAGGACTTGTGCTCCAGACCCTGCCCCAGCTCCGTTGCCCTTCTCTGGACTCACTCCAGCCCCTCAGTGTCTTTCTTGCACTGAGGGCCCAGAACTGGACACAGCACTCGAGGTGTGGCCTCACCAGTGCCCAGCACAGGGGGACAATCCCTGCCCTGGTCCTGCTGGCCACACCATTGCTGATCCAGGCCAGGATGCCATTGGCCCCCTTGGCCACCTGGGCACACCCTGGCTCATGTTCAGATGCTGTTGACCAGTGCCCCCAGTCCTTTTCTGCTGGGCAGCTTTCTGCATTTCCTTTCTGCAGAGTGTAGAACTACCCTCTAAGTTCTATATCCCTGTCCTTGAGCTTCCTGCCAAAAGTCTGAAAAGTTCCTCATGAAAGTAATTTTGTTGTGAGTGCTGTACATGCCTTGTGTTAAGACACCTGAGTGTAAAAGATGAAGTGTTTGCTCATGAGGTAAATATATGGAAGCCAGCATCCCAGGGTGTTTTGTCTAGGGCAACAAAGACACAGCTTTCAAATGAGCAACTAGAGACAAATTACTTAAAAAACACTGTAGCAGTGTCTCTCTGATTACGGAACAGTGGGAAAAAAACCCAAAAAAATGCCTTTCTGTCCCAAGGTTATGGATATGGAAGGTTAAGGTTATGGATATGGAAGAAAGCGAATGTATGACTAGAAATGACTATACCAGCTGCTTATAGGAAGGGAAACAATTTAGAAACTTCTAATAGAAGTAAGTGAAGATATTTTCAAATGTTATGGCATTTTTCATTCACCATACCGGCTACTGGGGAATATGATCAGGAGTGGATGTAATTACAGTGCTGGTTAGTATGGGTTGTGGAATGGTGGGTGGGGAAATAAGTACTTAGCTAATTATTGAGTCATCACATCACACGATCCCCATCACAAGTAGTGCACCCTTTCTGTTAGAACCTAAGGTGGGCTGTAGTGTACCTTGATCTTTCTGAATCCCTCTTCACTCACCCTCATCCCTATCTGTAGGCCTCCTGTAGCTACTGTTGTTTCTCTCCTGCACTGGGAAAAAAACACTTGAGCCATTCAGTAAGCTGCTGTACTTGTTAACCTTCCTGAGAGTATGTGTAGGTCATGATATTTGACCTAGATATGTTTGGATATGTTTGGAAGAGGCACCCTCTTTCAGTGATCATTGCGGGGTTGTCAGTAGTCCATGGCAAAAAGGTAAAATGTGAGCGTATTTAAAAATGTCATTCCTCTGCTGCAATCAGTCTGTTTCAACTACTTATCTAAATGGGTACATAAGTCCTGTGATATCCATAACTGGTATAATACACTCGGATGAACATTTTCATTTATAGTCTCTGAATAATTGGCACATAATGTCCAAAAACCATGAACATCTTTTATCTCCCCACAGCAATGCTAAGAAAAATGCAACACTGTTCCCTAGGTAACCAGAGACAGGTAAAAGGTGTGTGTAAAATATTTCATTTCTGTACAGATTACTACCAGGTGTCCTTCAACTGTCACAGGAATAAGGACAAGGAGTCCCTTTGTTTTATAGTGCTGTTATTATAAGATCAAAAAAGATAAATATGTTCATGGAAAACAGTTAAAAAATTACAATAGTCTTATCTGGCCAGAAACTTATTCCTTTCTTTTCTTAAAAACACAATTTTCAAGGTGTTAGGCACAAAAAAATCACAACTCTGACTGCAAATAACAGTGCTATAGTAGCATATATTTCCATTCCTTACTTCCTGAGAAAAAGGGACTAAAGAGTCCAGCACCATGCATCCCCTTTGCCAACAAATAGCATGGTGAATTCATAGCTCCTACTTCTATTCTTTTGGCTCAAATAATGTTGCTTAGTCCAGTTTTTATTCACTCTCCACCAGCCTTTCTTTTCGCTGTCCTAAACAAGGTGTCTCACCATCACTTTCTCTTGTGGTGATTTATCTTGCAGTCCTTCAGAGCTGCTTGGCTAAGACTGGGAAGTCACCACTACACAGCTGCCTAATTTCACAGCAGTCAGGTAGCCTGCCATGGCTGGGACATGATTCCTGTCAAAGATGTGATCAGCGATGGGTTGAGATCCATAGTCATGGCAATGACATAGAATAGGTTTGTTTGGTTTTTTTTTTAAAAAAGGGAATGAACAGATTGGCAATTACTATACTTAGATTCATTGAAATCCATAGAGAGTTTTGTGAAATATGTTATTAGGCCCATGATTCTACCTGACGTGTCAGGAGACAAATCAGAGATTTATCAAAAATGATAAGCCCAGAGGAATCAGTTCTTGCCTGAGTTGTTGAATGGTATTGTATATTTCGCACTAAATAAATCTATAGCTTACTCAGATGTTTTAATGCATATATAGGTAAGTAAGAGTTAATATTTAATATGAAATATTCTGGAGCTGTTAGAGAAAGTCTTTTTTTCCTTCTCTGCAAGAGGAATTCTGTTTTTTTAATTGGGGAGTAGAAACTCTATAGTATTATAATGTATGCTTTTTAAATATTAGCTTCACATGTGTATTGTTGCCACTAATTTACATGAAAATGACAGTTCATTATCAGGGTTTTAAATACCATTCAATTAGTTCCCTTCCATGACAGAAAATATATTTTAAATGCTCTCCTCTCTGCTTAGCATTTGACAATATATGGAAAAGTAAATTTTGACAATTAAATCTGTTAGGGAAAAAAAACTTTTATGAAAATAGTAATGGGATGTAAATATGCCATAAAGCATTAAAATTGTACTTTGAAATAGTACAACATTATAATGAAATCTATTCTCTTGCTTTCTGGTCTTTAAATACAGGAAGAGAAAAGCAACTATAAATGAAAAGTCAAGAATAAATATGCCTTTAAAGTTTTGTTAAAATTATTTTTCTGGTGGAATAAAGTAGGAGAGCAGGAAGGTTCCACCAAACAATTTTCCTTTTGAGAATTCAAATCCAGGGTTATAACTTGTTCTGTCAAAAACTAAATAAGAATTCCTGTAAATTCGGAAACTGTACAAATAGAGTAAATATTGTTCAAGAAATGTTCCCTGAGGAAGAAATTATTTTGAACACCTAAAGTTATGGACCCTACAATTTTAATATCAGATCTTCAGGTGTTTAGAACCTAACCCTAGCTACAAAATACGAATAAAAGAAAGGTAGCACCAATATTCTGAGAGTGCTAGGACTGCCTGGGTGACCTAAATATTATGGGTCAGTGATGACAGCACTGACCCATAATAATAAATTAATAAATTCTATACACTTATGCCCAGGTAATGCCAGATACTCTTTCTATTAGTCACTTTACAGAGAAACTTCTGTTGCAATTTGCTTTCCTAGAGCTTGGGGAATGAATGAAAAAGGTTCTCTGTCTCTTTTTTTAAGTATCAGAGTGTCCTAGACACCGGGACACTGAAAGTGCCTGTTTGTATATGTAAGGCTTTTTTTCAGAAGCAACAACCTTTTTGGGTTGTACAGTGGCTCATTACTTCCAAAAGCTGTGAGTGCCAGGCTAAAGCTCCCTGAGGTATCCACTTTCCTGGTAAACAAAGCAATGAAGATTTGTGAGTCATTACAGCTGCCCAGTGCATAGATGACCTAAGTAACTTTCCTGCTTTGCAACCTTTACGACACTGCCTGAAGTTTCTTTGCTGTGTTTCTGAAATCTACTAAACTTGGACAGGTGGCCATTGAAGCATTGCATGGAGAACTGACAAAGTCCACAGAGAGGACATCAGATTTTGTGGAAGGAGCTTACAGCTGTTCTGTGAGCTAGGAAAAGTTGGTTGAAGAAGAAGTTATAAGATTCACGTTTACACCTGGAAAGAATTCTACCAAGGTCATTAACATGGAAACTGAGATGAAGAAAAAGATAAATAAAAGAAACCTGCAGTTGGAAGAAGTAAAACAGTGGTGGAGACTGCCTTGTACCAATAAACACTGTGTTGATTTATTGTAACCAATGAATAAGCATAAACTTTTTTGGGACTGTATAAAAGACAACATGCTGTTATAATAAGCAGAGAGAAGCCTTCTGATGTTTTATAGTGTTCTTCTGTGTGTAGTGACCATCTCAACAGCGACAAGATTGTTCCACCAGTTCCTTGCTGCTTGGCCATTGCTGCTTTTGAAATGTGGAGAGGTCTAAAAGGTGTGTTTGGAAAAGGTTGCAACTGGCAGCTTGTCTTCACATTGATACTTGGTATTTGCTTGTGTACCAGCTGAGACTTGCCCAAGAGGGATTGTGGTATTCCCACTGGGCTGTGAAAATGAGATACATGCAGAGCAGTTACTTCCACATACTTGACTAGAGGAATTAAAACACCCTTTGGAATGTTTGTGTGCTGAGTGTGCCTCAACACATCCTTATGTGAATGTGCCCTTAACTGAGTCTCTTTAGGCAGAAACAAATGACTGAAAGCTCTAGAAAGCTAATCCTTCAAGTTTGACTTCCCTTACAAGCAAGGCAAATATAATAATGATCAATTTTCAATAATCATTTTGAAGTGCTTGAATGTTCGGTGTGACTTAAAATGTCCTTATAATGAGAGAGAATCCCACCACAATAGTTATTAGAAATAATAAGAAGGTTCTTCTCTCACAGACCTTACAGTCTCAGTATGCACATAGCACTTTCCAACTCGCACCACGTTCCACAATTGTAAAAGTCAGGTGACAAGATCCATCAAAATGTGAAATATGATTGTTGTTTTGAGTAATGTAGTTTACAGCACTAAAATCAAAGCAAATTGGTTTCTGTGAGTCAAAAATTAATTTGTGTTTTAAATGAATCATTGCCCTTATGATTACAAAATGCCTGCATATTGTGTTCTCTTTACTGGTTTTATTATGATGTTCCTCTTTCCTTGGCATTTAGGATAATGACATTTTTCCATCAGGGCTACCACAGCACTTTTTTGTACAAAACAAAGGTTTTAAAAATAGCTATAAGTCTTTTGTTTCTCTTCTAGGTGTGAAAGGGATACATTTCTTTATTTAATAATGTGTACTCACCTATTTTGGACAAAGTATATCTTTGTGTACATGCTTTCTTCATAGTAGTCAACTATGATCTGACTCCAGAAATAATTTTTGTAAGATTTACAGATTTTAATTTTACAGGGGCATGATTGGACCTAAATAAATTATTGAAATTTTCAAAATCGTTTCAGTACCATCAAATTTTGGAGCAGGGTATCTCCTTTTTTCACCTTTTACCTGCAACACTGTGCCTACTTCAGGAATGTATTCAATTTTAAAAGAATATACTTTATGATTAAAGGAAGAAAAAATAACTCCTGTCTGGAGACATCTGTCTAATGCTATTAAGAAGTTTGATAGCTGTTCCATGGCGTAATGCTGTTTTGCAAAAAGAGAATGGGAGAAGGAAAAACCTAGAAAAAAGCCCTCTCTTTTTTTTGAAAAACACTGAGGCTTCTCTCTTTTCATTGCAATTTCATTACCCAGATTCAAAAGCCTGTCGATGGATGAATCAGTTCCTGGCAGAAGTTACAATAGCCTGGAGGGTGCATTTATTTGAATGAGCAAAATTGTTCTTCCAGACAAAGTTCTGATTGCTCACCTCCCTTCAGTCAGGAAGAGGTGTTCACTCAAAACAACCCTTCCTGTCCTAGAACACCCACTGTCTTCTTTGATTTATAGTGCTGCGCAGTGAAGTCTGCATCAGGTGACGTGTGCATGCACTGAGCACAGAGATGGGTAGAATAGATCTCTCTTGCTGGGAACTCTAATCTGGGTGTGATAGTTTGCCAGAGACATGTCTGCATTGAATTGATGAGGTGCTTTGCCTTTAGGTCTAATAAATTTTCTTTGAAGGCATCCTGAACATGACCTATTTAAAAAGAAGCAACCAGTTAACTGGTAACCAGTTTTGGTTACCAAAACCTGCTTTTTGAAAATTATTAACTTACACATATCCTTTCTGTGTTGTCTAAGAATAAACTGAGGCTGCAGGGGTGCTGCAATCCATGAACCCAAGTGTATTACTGTCATGCAGGTAAATTCAGGGAAGTTCTTGCAAAGCTTCAAGCATCATGTGAGCATAACACATTACTGACAGTGTGAGAGGAACACAGCGAGGAGCTCAGAGTTCTGGGGAATGCCTGTGCCATGAAGTGCAAAGATACAAACTGCTTCCCTGGGGTCCACACTCCCGGGTGACGATCTGGGCAACTCTCTTGCACTGATGGGCTTTTTTCAGTTTCTTTCTGTTTAGAATAGGAATATTAAGCTTCGCTTCCCTTGTGGAATGCATTGACAGAGTGAGAAAAATATGCTATTTATTATTGTGTCTGATTGCTGAGAAGTGTGACTGTGCATCGGAAGTGGAAACCTCCTGGCATGTGCAAATCTGAAGATTCATTCCATTGCATAACCACAAAGCAAGTAAATGCTAAATCTACAGAAAGGTATTATGTAAACTGTATATTGTCTTTCAAAGGTTTTATGATCACTCGTGTTTAAAAGAAAACTGTTAATACTTTCCAAATTTTAAGGTGGTAGTTCCAAAATAATTTTGTTGAACCTTTCTAGGGAAGACAAGTAGATCACAAAGCCATGACAAAATAAAAATCACCTTCAAAGAATTTTTAGAAGTCTACCCTGAAAAGCATGCAAAACTGAAAGAAGTGAAACTAGACCTTAAGTTAGGGGTATATTCTGTTCGGTCTTGTATTATCAGGTAATAAGTATAAATATTTCCTCTAGACATTGATTACTGCTCACTGGACTTGCATTTATAATTAATAGAAAAGTGCAAATAAGGAGTATTTTGGTCCAGTTATTGTAGTCAATTGAAGAACTTAAATTTAGTGAGTTTTGGGAAAATTTTTTGCTTTAAAACTTTTTGTTGTTTTGTTTGTATTGAATAAAATAAACATGTAAAAAAGCATTAAAATATTTTTTAATATTTTGAATAAATTTATTAACCAAATTTTATCCAAATAAGTTTAACAGTTTGAATACCTCCTCAGCTTTATAATTCACGAAACTTGTTGTCCATGAGAGAAACCAAACTAAATCTAAACATTTCATCAAGCAATGCTTGTAGGGTATTGCTGTAAATCAGTTTATTGAGCTGTGGTCTGAAATTTTCAAAAGTCCTGACTGCAGAATATTTACATCAGAACTGTGGTTTTGGAGAAGGTATGTGTCAGGAGGAAGAGGATAAAGACCTATGTGAAAGATGGGGAGAGGGATGTCTGCAGACATGTATATAATAATATGGTAATGGGGTGGTGTGTCAAACAGCATTTGCCAGTACAAATTATCATTGTCCCTGCTTGTCACTGCAGTGTGTTAATAAAAATTTCTCTTAGTTTCTATGCAGTAGCAAGGTGGTTCAAATACAACTAAAAATTTGAAGAACACAATAAAATAATATCTGTAAGAGCACTACTACATGACAACACCTGGCAAGTCTTCTTATCATGCTGAAGTAGAGACTTACCTTCAAATTGTTCATTTTGTCGTATCTTATCCTCACTGCTGACAGAAAATTTTTCATAGGTGAGAGTAAAGACAGCTTGGCTCTTAAATCTGGTCTTTTCTAGGAAAGAAACAAGTGTTTGTCAGCACTGCAGTATTTAGCCTCCAATATGAAAGAAATAGAAACTAGGAGACTTTAATCTGCCATGTTTGATTTTATTCATGCAGAAAACTGAGCAGACTCATCAGACGAAACGCTCAATAGTGATGCAGCTGCTTTCTGCCAGTGGGACATCTGAGCATCCCAGGGCTGCCACAGGGACGCGTGCCACAGATCTCTCTTTGTTGGAGAGGAAGGCGACTGTAATAGGAACTGGCAGATCTGTGCCAGGGCTGCACTTTAGCTTCACACAGCCATGCAAGGCAGTTGTAAAAGTAAGAAGGGCTTGCCACAACACAGAGGCAGTGTTTGTGGACAGGGCAGGAGAATGCACTAAACGCGTTTATTCTCTACTTTGTAATTCTTAAGCATCTCCAAGATCCGCAGTTGGACATGCTTGAAGCAAGTAATAGAATGGCTTACTCTTTTGCCTAGGAAGGTTTTTCTGGATGCTTATTTCCTTTGTGGATAAATCAAAGAAGGTTTTGTCTTACGGCAATTTCCAAAGACAATTTTAGCAAAGCCAGGAAGAGAAAAACCAGTCTGATTCCTCCAGGGGGAAAAAAAAAAAGTAAAATTTTTTCAGCTTGCCACTTTCCTATCTCTATATATTGTGATGCTTGTAATTGTGTTAACATCATGTCAGAACATGTCAGAAGAGCTCTTTTTACTAGACTGCATTTTATGAGCTCAGAGCCAAAACTACTGGGCTGTTTTCATACTATTCCCATTCTATTATGACATTTTGTTCAGGTTTAATGAGACTACAAATGATATAAAATGCATTTCAAAGTATCCTAGCTGCACAAGTTGTTCTCGAGTCTGTTAAGTACTGTATGCTAAGGGGTAGGATTTATTGCAAATGTTTATGTACAATGAGAATGCAGTAGTAGTAGAGAGGGGCAATCTGCTGAAATGGTAGTCACATAGTGTCAGACATTTAAAAAACTGCAAAACTATGTAGCAGGGTCCTGTACTCACCTTGGAAAGTATTTTTGATTTGCAGAAATATTAAGGTCATGACAAGGATCAAAATATTCTGAGTTAAAGCTGACAACCCATTTTAGGATTCGGAATCTGCAATAATACAGAAATTTCTAAGTATGGAGGTACATAGGGGCTAATTGAGACGTTCTCTGATGTAAATGTTTAGTAAAAGTTTTCTGAAAACAGTTGTGTGAACTTTCATCATTGTTTAAAATGTAATTTTTTTCCCCTCAGAGAAATTTGAAGTGCTTTTAATTAATAAAGCAAATAGCAAAGCCCATGAAATAAGGCATACAAAGAAAAATTATGAAATGTCTTGTGTAATTGCTTTAGAATTAGTGCATAGAGTGGTTCTCAGTCTAGGATGCTTTCAAAGGCAAATTTTCCAAATTTAATATGTAATTGCCACAACAGCTGCCAAAGAGAGTGGCTCAAATTTGTGCTGCCTTCCTCCCACAACAAGTGGTTGCACAGTTGAGATGTGTTCTGCATATATAACTTCCTGTTTGCACTTAGAAATGTTAGTGTCAGCACAGAGGAGCTGATTAAACCTTATTTCACAGAAGATACAATGTAAGATTATCAGCTTACTTCAAATAATTATATTCTGACTTTTTCCACTGCCTTGCGTGTGGAAAATGACATCAGTACAGACAGCACTGTAAAGTTCAGTGTGATTATGAATGATTTGCTTTACCGGTTGCAATCTGAATTCCATTGGAATTGTGTAAGGTTCTTGGCAGTGTTTACTGTGTTGTCATCTGATAGCACACCAACAACATAGTACTTAGAAAATAAATGTGGAAGTTCCTTCCAGATAAACCCTATGGGTTATCAAGCCTTTGAGATTTTACTCTATTCTGCTTTTCAGCCCTCCCCCTAATTCTTAGCTAAGCTTTGAAAAGTCATTCATTAGCTCAGGCTGTATCTAAGGACTGGACCTACCCGGACAAAGTAGGCACTGATAAAGGGAAATCTTGCTTCATGTGTCAGCCAGCTACAGCAGACAGCTAACATAATTACCATCTGACATGATCACTACCTGTCCCAGAGGCCAATGCCCCCTTACTAGATGTGGACATTAAAGTGTGCAAACAAGCATGGTTAAAAACTTGGCAAATTTAGAATTTCAGTTTCCATTAAATACCACAGTTGCAATGTCTATGTGAAAACAAAGAATTGTGGCGTTAGATGTAAAAGTATGTCCCCTTCATTGCCCCTGTAAGGAATGAGGTATGATGGGTGCTCAGGGGAGGGTTGTAATCCTTCCAGACATCTGAGTTTCACCTGTCACTGCACGTCAACAGCAACATCTTCCTGCCAAGCACTTAATGGAATTTACAAAGTACCAGTGGATTCTTTGGCTTATTATGAAACATAATAAGCAAGTTAGGACATGTCTACCTGGGTGCAATGAAACACAGCGCAGCAGTTCCTGACCTGCTGAGTGGCACAGCCTTGCTGCCTGGGGTCTATAAATTGTATCACAGGATTTGCATGAGGCTGTGCCAAAGGTAACAGATCCTGTGTGTACATAGCCCTTGTGGTGTCTCTGGAAAATATTCTCCAACAGTACAGTGCTGGCAGAGCTAATGATAACAGGGGTGCATGTATCTGAAAGATACTGATATAGCCTTAGATGCCCAGGAGTGGGGTCTGCCAAGGCCAGCTTCCAACAGGGAAGACAATGTTTGCCTACGGGAGCAAGTCTGAAAAGAGGGGTGAGTCCTAGAGAGCTAAAGCTGGCACTTTCACAACTCAACTGGCATGTAAGGGATCTGTTCCATTTTTTCAGAATTCACAACCACAATTCACAATGTTCCTGAAGTATGACAACTAATTCTCTGTCAAAAATATTAAGCAATGGCAAAGGAATCATGCTTCCCTTTCAAACTGTTACAGTCAATTATGGTGAATTCTAGTTTCTGCCCTACTGCCTATTTAGCATGAACCAGTTTTCAGTGAAAAAGATTTCAGGTAACAGCTTTTTTATGTTATTAAGCTTTCAGTGTCACACTCATATTTCAACTTTCTCTACCTCTTGTGTAGTTTTTCCATACAAATTTGGCAACAATTCCAGGAAGAAATGTAAAGTACTCATTCCAGAGTGAGTACCTTACTGCCTAACAGCTAGAAAAGTCTCCTTAAGAGCGTTAAAAATTAATGGAATCCTGTCTGTCATAGGTGAGAGCTGTAGCCATTCAGATACTGAATAGAAGAGAAATGGGATCATCTTCCGTGTTGCTCTCTCTCTCTTGCACATGCTGAGTGCACAGTTGCCAGATGAAGCTTGGAAGCAAGATATATTAGCTTGTGAATCCTGGGAACACTTAAGTTTGAATCAGTTGCTGAGCTGTCCCAAATCATCAAGGCTGAAACACTTAGCAGAGCCAGAAGCCCAACTGTAGGCACATAAAGATCTTTACAGTTAAATCATATGGTGACTAAGGATTTTCTTTTATCTGTGGGTTGGGGTGACAGCAGAGATAAGTGTAGTCATTCCTGCATGAGAATCTGTGTCCACAAAGGTTAAGATTGCGGTTGAGGACCACTGGAGTGACTCCTTAAGTAGAGCAGGGGACTTCTTGCTGCTGGCGGAAGAGAACTCTCAGCAGTTTGGATCAGGCAAAAACAAGACACAGGTTAAAGCAAATTCATTCTGAAACAAGCTTAATCACATTTCTGATCAAAAGATTTCTCGGTCATATTTTGCCTGCATGAAGCTGCAGAGAGAAATTAGGGTGTTATATATTAATAGGAAGAAAGGAGGGTTAGGTATGAAATGCTGGGTTACCTTTTAACCAGTTTAACAGACATTTGTCCTCCTCTTTTGTCTTGTGTTCCTTATTTCCAAAAAGAATTTAGTCTCTTGCCAGTGATAGCACAGGAAACCTAATTTCCTATTCTGAAAACACAGTCCAAACTGTTATTCATGATAACATTTAGCCATTAAGAGAGGAGCAGACCATGAAATATTTAAAGACGTTACAACAGTGTTGGTTTTATTTAGATATTTTGATTATATCATCCAGTCTGTTGTTTTCTAGTAAAGTTCTAATTTATGTTTACTTGTAAACTGAAACAAAAGACTTATAGAGAATTTAAAGAAGGACCTGAGGACCCAACATTGCCCCACTAACTGGGAGTTAACACTGTGTTGGGTATGTCACTGCCCACTGTCCCAGCTAAGAGGCAATGAGCACTTTTAGTTGCTCAGCTGGGACTGGTCCTGGCTCTCAAAGGTGGTAGTAGAGCCTGCCTGTCATTCTGCAGCTGCTTGGGGTAGCAACTTGCTCACATTCAATATGATTTCTGTGCAATATTGAACTCATACCTTTTGTTTCAGGTCTATACAAAGGTAACTTCTGCAGGTATATTTATGCAAAGGTTTTGGTTTGGATAATGGGGTTTCTTTTAATTGCACACAGAAGTTAAGGAGTATGTGATAGTTGTGTGCCATAATTAATGAGGCCAGTTACTTAATCTCATCTGTAGTCCTGCAGGAAAACCAGGGCTCACTGTAAGGTAAGGCACAGCACACTGTGGTGTAAAGCCAATGGACATCATCTGCTGCCAGGAAGAGGAAAACAAGGAGGTGTTCATGTCAGGGCTCTTCTGCCCTCTTGCTCTATGCAGTGGACGTGGCCTCTGCTCGGTGAGAGCAGTACCTGCCAGCCATTGCTCTCCTTGGGCACCTATGCCCGGTTGCTGGAGGTACTCCCTAGGACAGAAAAACACATTTTCAAACCAAGCACAATTCATCCTATGGCCTAAAATTGAAACATCAAAACAAAATTATACTTTAAAATTAACAGCTATTCCCAAGACTTAGATTCACTACCTTTTATCATTTGTGATCTATGCAACCCTGTTGAATTCAGTGAACTTCTGATAGACATACAACTGGAGTCAACAAAACAAGTTTGCCTTGAAGCAGAATTATTTTGTCAGTGTTTGCAGTATATTTCTAAAGTTGTGAGGGTGAATTTAGCTTAACAAGTTCTTAAAAAGATCTGTAGTTAGAATGTCCAACATGTAATTCTTCAAAAAAAGAATTACACATTTTTTTTCCAGCAAGAAGTGTTTTCTTTTCTTAGCCTAATCCTCCATAATCTTGCTAACAGGGAAAAAATATTTCTGCTTTTTATGTCCCTGTGCAGAGCTGTCAGCAGTTGTTGACAAGTTGCAACTTTCTATCAGGCCTCAGTGTTTATACACATGCTCTCACATTCAGAAGAGCAGAATATGTACACAAGACATCCACAAATCAAGTTTGGCATTTTATCCATTTATGTTTTTGCCCCACAGCATGTGATGTCTGTCCTTTTCTGCTGCCATAATCTGTCATTTTGGGCAGATTTCCTGCTTTTTGCAATTCTTTATTCAAGTGATCACTGTTTCTTTCGTAGAATCTCATTGTCATTCTTCATTCAACTTATTGAGCAGTTAAAATTCCTGTTACTGCATTATCCATATTGTTGTGTGGTATAAAGGTAGTCAATCTTTGTCACAGCTTGTGCTGATGTAGATGTCAGCTGAATGACCATATATTCATTAGAATAGCCTTTTTTCAAATTATATTACAGAATAAATTGTAGTGAGAAATTTCATTATCATAATTTTCTCTTAATTTTTAATATCAAAATTAAAATTTTTAATTTTGAATACACTATGTCCTTTTAATATGTACATGAGAGAATATTTCAAAAGACATACTAAATGTCATATTTATAGAAGGCTTGTACAGCAAATGCTGAACAAACATGTGCTACAATTCTTCCAGATTTTTAAATACAGCTATAACTTTAAAAATAAGGATAGTCTCACTCACTTTTTGACATTGCTTTTGTTGATTATGCTTTTACTAGTAAAAGTAAAACCTGAATATCTTTAGAAGAGAGAGAAAGGGAATGATAAAGAGAGAGAGAGAGATAAAGGAAGAGAGAGAGAAAGCAAGAAAGAAAGAAAGGAGAAAAGAAGGAGAAATTTAAAGAGAATATTTCTAATTCAAATTTTTGAATGTTTATAAATTCTTGAGGATTCTGGTGACACAGACAACTTATAGCAACATAAAATCCCCTTCTATTCTGCTGCAATTTTCTAATCATCACTTCCCCCTCTGTGTTTTCTCTGTGTGAACCACAGAATTTTTCTTTATTAAAGCCTGCCAAATCATGTCATCCTACATTTTCATGCACATTAGATAGACATCCAGGCTGCAAAGACATTGAGATAAGAAACTATGTTTTATTATATCTGAAGTTATCTGGACACAATATAGTTGTTCTTCATTTTTCTCTATATTTGATGTAAAGCATCAGACCTGATGTGAAGTTCCCATTTCTGTGTTAGTGCTATGAAGATTCACTGAGATGTACTAAAACACAAGAAACCATGACACAGCTTAAAATATAATCTGAAAACTGAATGAGAAATTGCTTTGCTTTTTGTTGCATCTTAAAATAAAAAATCAATAGAAGGAAGAAAAAGAGAGTTTTGCTGAGATGACTGTTCCTTTCAATTCTGTAAGGAAGCCTGAGGCATACTGATGACATCTTTGTGCTTCTTTATATTTCTGAGTTAGGCTGTAAAAATAAGTACTATTCTATTAACAAAACTTGGTTAAAGCATAGAGGGCAGTGAGGATGATGCATATATGTCCATTTCAGTAAATGCTTCTATCTGTTTAGTCGCATGAAGTTACACATAGAAGTAAGGATTGGTACTAATACTATTGTCAGTCTGGAAAATGTTAGCACTATATCAACAATCAAATGCTAGATTTTTTTCTCTAGGCACTAAATAGTTTAAAGTATATATTTTCCTGAGGTATCCATTTGATGCCTCTGAACACTTCCTGTCTGATGTTTTTGCTCTAATATTTTTCAGATTGCTCTTTTGGATGTGCTAATGGAACTCTGCTATTTTAAGAATTGTCCGTAAAGTAAAGCTGTTTAATTTTCTCCTTCCCCTTTACCCTAACACTTTCTCATAAAAGCATTTCCCTCAAAGCAGACTTGGATAGTTACCAAAGTCACTACTTTGGAAGAAAACACACAGTTTAGCTGACATGATCATTGCCCTGGTTTCAGTCAGGATAGAGTTAGTGTTCCTCCTAAGAACTGGTACAATGCTGTGCTTTGGATTTAGGAGTAGAATAATGTTGTTAACACACCCATGTTTTTGTTGTTGCTGAGCAGCACTTACCCTAAGTCAAAGACTTTTCAACTTCTCATGATGCACCACCAGGGAAGACACTAGGGAGCACCAGAAGCTGAAGATGACACAGGAAGGACAGTTGACCAAACCTGAGGGATGTCCAGTACACCTGGAATCAACTACCCCAGAGGTGGAAACACAACCCCACCATCTGCCATGCACTGATCCAGGTTGCACTGGAAAAGGGTGAAACTCTGGAACACCTGCAATACTTTGATCATATCATTGTATGGGGCAATGTAGCAACAGAAATTTTTGGAAAAGGGAAGAAAATAATCCAAAGCTTTCTGAAAGCTGATCTTATTTTGCCACAAAATGAAGTAAGTTCAAGGGATCTGCACAGGACATCTGATTTTTATGAATAAAATTGTTAATATCCAACATCAAGGTGAACATCGCAAATTCCTTTGGATGTGATCAACAAAATAACAATGTCTCCACCAACTAGCAGAGAGGAAGCACAAGCTCTCTTAGGTATTCTGGGTTTTTGGGAGAATGCATACTCTAAATTTCAGCCTGATTTTAAGCCCACTTTATCCAGTGACCCAAAAAAAGCACAATTTCAAATTTCAAATGGGATCCTGAGCTTTGAACAAACAAGCTTTTGAACAAATCAAACAGGAGATCATTCAGTAACCCCTGGGTCAATTGGTGAAGACAAGATGTAAGATATGTGCCCTACACCACAGCCAGGGAGAATAGCCCTACTGGCAACCTCTGTCAGAAAGCACCAGGGGAGACTTGAGATAAAACCCTAGGTTCTGGGATTTGGGGATACACAGGACATGAAGTCCATTATATTCCAACTGGAAAAGAGGTACTGTCAGCTTAAGAAAGAGTTTGAGTTGTATTGGAAATGATTGGTACTGAAGGGCAGCTCCTCTTGGCATCCTGACTGCCAGTGCCAGGCTGGATGTTCAAAAGACAGAGATCACAAGGCAGGCTCACCTAGGAAACCTGAGTTGCCCACAAATCTTGGAGAGAGATCATGAACTGGACAGAAGGCAAAGATTTTGGCGTATTGCCAGCGGAGAAGGTGAAGTGCACTGACGATGTCCAAATGTATAATAAACTACCAGAAAATGAGAAGCAATATGCGTTGTTCACTGATCGGTCCTGTTGTAGGAAACCATCAGAAGTGTAAAACTGCTGTGTGGAGTTCTGTATGACAAGTCCCAGAGACTGCTGCAGAAGGTGAATAGAGCCAATTTGCTTAAGGGAAGGCCATCCAGCTGGCTTTACACATAGTTGAATGAGAAAAACAGACAGTGTTTTATCTCTACTGACTCATGGATGTTGGCAAATGCCCTGATTACAGCAATGGAAGCAGAGCATCTGGGCTGCTGCAGTGAGCAGCCCATCCCTGGTGCCATAAAACAAGTTGGCAGGGATGAAGACCAATCTGACTGAACAGGGAATTTTGGCTGGAACTTGGGCAAAACAGGAGTATTCATACACTTTGGAAGAAGGGACAAGCAAATCAGAAGACCGACAAGGATGCTGTGAGGTTGTGCAGGGAGAAAATTAGAAGAGCTAAACTAGAACTGAATCTGGCTACTGATATAAAAGATGATAAAAAAAATTTCTACAAATGCATCAACAACAAAAAGAGGACTAAGGAAAATCTCATCCTTTACTGGATGGGGGGGTTAAAAATTGTGATAAAGAATGACAAAAAGGCTGAGGCACTTAATGCCTTCTTTGTCTGAGTTTTTAATAGTAAGACCAACTGTTATTGGGGTACACAGCTCTCTGAGCTGGAAGACAGGGATGGAGAGCAGAATTAAGCCCCCATAATCTTAGGGGGCACACTGTCCGTATGCTATTTGCTATGCCACTTAGACACACACTAGATTCATCTAAGTGAGGGAAGATCAAATTATAAAACTGACTTAACACTACACTGAGGGCAATGTCTGCTGGGGCCTTCATATATTGGAATGCACATTTAGCAAAAGCCTCCTGGTTAGTCAACACTAGGTGATCTGCCAGTTGAGCTGGTCCTGCCCAATAAACATTCATGTACTATAGAAGGGGATAAAGTTCCTTTAGGGCACATTAAAAATATGCCGAGGAAGTCACTCTGGTTTATTCCTGCCTCAGACAGTGGCAAATCTATCCACAGGATTTCTTTTGCTCAAGGACCTGGGTACACTTGGTGGATATGTAGGAGGATGGGGAAATCTGATGTGCACCTCAAGGGGATTTGATTTTGGCTAAGACTGGACAATGATTTGAATTGTAAGATGTTAACTGCTGCATAACACTGTATTTCATCTCCACTATGATTGCTCTATGCCGTATCAACATTATTACAGTAAGAATTATCTGCATTAATGAAAAATGAATTCTGATGAAACCAATGAAAGTTCAGCAATGACAGAACCAGAGAAGCTCAGCAATGACAGAACCAGAACTGGCTTCAGCATCCAACATCACAGATCATCTTTCCTGCCCTGAAGGACTGCTGTGACAGATGGAGCCCAAACCCATGGACTAAATGAATTCATGAGACTACCCATAGACTAAGGAAACTCTATCTGTGTGTATATGTCAAAAGACAGGAAAGGTGATGATGATTAGCCAGGATGTACTGGGAAGTGTGGGATTTGGGCATGATATATATGGTTTAGAGTAAGGAGGGAATATTATTTTCAACTGGAGTAGAATTAATGTTCTTCCTAGTAGCTGGTACAGTGGTACTTTGCATTTAGGATGAGAATAATGCTGGTGACACACTGATGTTTTAGTTGTTGCTGAGCACCATTTTCCTTAAATCTTCTCATGCTGTCCTGTCATCAGAGGCCACCAGAAGGTGTGGTGGGACATAGACAGGACAGGTGACCCCAAATGGACAAAGGTCTATTTCCTATTATAGAACATCATGTTGAACAATAAAACTGGTGGGGGCTGGCTGTGGATGGGGGCCCACTACTTGGGGACTGGCATCAGTCAGTGGGTGGTGACCAATTTCAATGTGCATCACTTGTTTTGTATATTTTTTTTATTATTATTGTTATTGTTTTCCCTTCCTTTTTGATGCTATTAAACTGTCTTTATCTTAACCTACAGGTTTTACCTTTTTTGCAATTCTCCCTCTCATCCCACTCTGGGAAGTGAGCAAACAGCTATGTGTTCTTTAGCTGCCTGCTGCGCTAAACCACACCTATCATTTAGCTTGTGTGATCTTTTCCCCTATATTAAAGTTAAAATTTCAGAGGTTAATATCTGGAAGAAGGAAATTAATCACGTCTCTGGTTAATATTTCTGGGTTTAATTCAGTTTATGAAGCACAGAAGGGGATTTAGCAGCACCCACTTGAGGAACAGGGGTGTTTTACAAGGAAACTTGTGAAACTTCTTTCTCAGCTCATTCTCGCATTTCCATAGCACTTCCATCATAAAACAGTTCCTTTTTTCTGGGGGAGAGTGGGACTTGCCCCTCTCCTATTACCTCTTTTGGTTATGATTATTTGCCAGTGTGCACTCTGGGCAACAGACTTGCAACTCTGGGCAACACGCTTGCAACTTCCTGTGCTTGCCGGTGCAGGCAACCCCAAAGGTAGACATCTGTTGTTAATAGCAGAGGCCTGAGGATAGCTTGCTTCCCCACTTAAGAGGTAACTGAACATTTCCTATGAATTGCTTTCTTTGCTCTTCTCTCTCCTTTCCCCGCTTCTGAGGTCTTTCAAGTGTGCTGCACCTTCAGTTTGCCTACTGGAATTCAGAGACAGATGGATCTGAGAGTGAAATGTTTTAACAGTACTGGCACTCAACTTGTGACAAGTGTCAGATTGCAGGAAACGCTCATTTTCTCTAGAACTGTTATTGTTTTCTCTACTTTCATGGATTCTGTCTTCTTTAGCTCTCCTTTATTCATAAAGTATGATAAGGCAACAAAGAGCTCAAGGTTGACTCGATTTGATGAGATGGGAGGTTTCACATGAAACCAAGCTTTGTCATAACTGCCTGTGGAAGTGAGGCTGACTGCTTACAGTTCATGAACCTTTAGTTTTGGTCTCTAATAGCCTTGCATCATCAGTCCTATAATTTTTAGTGGCTTTTCGACTGCTAGAGTATGTGTCACAGACAACTTCACTTTTGTTTTTGCACAAGGGAGCTGAAAATCCATCCTGTAACATGGGGTTCAGAGAAAAGTGTTTCCATATGTAAAAAAAACGAAATGAAATTTGACAAAAAGCACAGACATGATAGTAGGATTTTGTTTTGGTTTTGGTCCATTTGTCCTATTTCTATTTCTTTCCCTTCTCATGAGTCTGAATGCTGTTCCAGCTATTCTAGTATGTTTCTTACAGCATGTCCAATACTGATCTAACTAGTAGGCATTCTCCCCAGGCCTAAAATAATTTTACATTATAATTTTACTGTTGTATTTTTTCTCTCAGTCACTCAATCTCTGTGGGAGATTACTTACCCTTCAGAGAGGACCTCTGAGCATTACAGGCCAAGGAGAATAGCTGATACACTTTCATGCTTCAGTCTGAAGTGAAATGAGTTCAGCAGTTGTACATTTTTAAAGTGCTGAGACACTGAGGTCAGGGGATGATATCCAGGGCATAGCAGAGTTATGGAATAGGATTAGTATCAGCTAAGTTTTAAAATTACTGATCACATTTGGGAGACTAAATGTAATTTGTCCAGCTCTGAGAGAAATAAAAAAAAAAAAAAAAAATTAAAGAGATCCTATTTCACTTGAGATAAACTACCCAATTTTAAAATATTGTATTTAATGTTCAGTACTCTTACCAGATATGTGTTGCCATGTAGTTCCCATGTGTATGAATTATACTTTGTATAGTCCCATGGATTTTCTTTCTGTCATGCACTAGTCTTACACTTAGGCATTTATTTCTGTACTTTTCTAAGTCAAAGCTTTGCCATATTAGGCAGTTTTGTGCTTTCTTTGGATCAGACTCCAGTTTCTGCTACAGAAGATGTCCTCATTCTCCTGCCAGGACTTCACAAACCAGCACAGTTAATACTGCATCATGGGCATCTGCTCTGCCTCTGGACACAAACATATGGCAATGTGGCTCTCATGAGCTAGGGAATTGAGCCTGGCTGATGCCACTGCAGAGGTGGATTTGTAGAGTTCCAGAAATGTTAGCTGTTTGTTGTTATTTTTCTTCTAAAGATAAGATTGAGTTATATGAGTTATCCTCCAATTATTTTACTGACAACTGTCATGTGTTTTCATATTTTGTGTAAACCTGTAATTTTGTGGAGCTTGAGATGGCCTGTTGGACAAGGGAAGAGGATGCAGGTGAGGCTCTTCATATCAGTTCCAGACCCCTGACAATGTGCAGTTTGAGCAGGCCTCTGGGTGCTACATAGGAAAGACAGGAAGCCAAACTTTCCTAGTTCAGTGCCTGAAGTGGCTGTTGCTCCAGAAAAAGTAGCCAAGCTTAGTCAAGAGCTGGATTTCAGGTTCATTTAATCACACCCATGTTTTACCATGGAGGACCTATTATACCACCTGGATTTCATGCCTTGTAGTCAAGAGGATAACTATCTGGATGGGTGCTGATGGGCTAAAGCCACCTGCCTGGCTGGGAGCTATTTAGAAGTATACAATCATAGAATTTCCAATTACTCAGGTTCAGTGCCCTGTCAAGACAGGTACACAAGACACAGATAAACACGCATGTTGTCAGCTCTGTGTGACCTGTTTAGTTCAGCTGTAGCACTTTCTTAGATCTAGACTGATTGGGTGACTGAAGATAAAACTTGATTTCATTTTTTAAAGTACTCATGGCCTTTGAAGACATCTGCTTCACCATTGTAAATCATGTGTAGTGGTGAGGGGGCTCTGAGTCATATTTCACATTGTTGCAACATAAAGGGGCTGCTTCTACAACTCTGCTAAATTCACACAGGTCTACCTGCAGCATGGTGGACTCAGCAGGTGATTGTTGAAAGGAATAGCAAGTCCCTTATGATTTCTGTTTTTGAAGGAGAGAGTAAAACCTACTTATTGGGTTGTATATTCTTTAAATTCATAGTGTACCTACCAAAAAACTTAGAGAGTTCTGGGATGCCAACAGGCTGCTGAAAAGTACTGTGGTCTGAAACTAATACAAGCTCAAGTTTTCATGTGGAGTGAAAACTTTGCCTTAAGTATTTGTTCCCTACCATTCCATGAAATTGACTTCCCTGTCATTCTCCTAAATATGCTCTGCCAGTCCATGGGTGCTTTAATCCTCTGATCCTGTTTCTTGTTATTGAAAGACAATAAAGTACGAGAGGCATATATATAGACACATGCATGTATATACAAATAATACGAGGATAATTAAAAAACATTTTTTACTGATTTTTAAAAGATGGAATAGATTCTATTCTCTCAAGAGGATTTTCATTGAACTCTGTAGATATTTGAAACTCCTTGGCTTACAGCTGCTCCTGTTACACAGTGAATTATCTGAAAGTCTCATCTTTCCTCTCAGAGTGTTAAAACTATGTCATTCTGCAAATGAAATGCATTATTAAGCTAAGAAAAAGACAATATCATCTCCTATTTTGTTTTGTTGTTTTGTTTTGTTTTAGTAATCTGCCTCGCCTTTTCTTATAATCTATTAAAGTCTTGAGAATATTTTGTTTTTTCCAACTTGCAAAGGTGATTTTGTTGTCTTCTTCAGCTTTCTTGGGGCACTGCCTCTTTCATTACTTGTGTCTGTCACAGTGAGGTGTACAAGTGAATAAACAGGGCTCCAAGATATGCTGCAATGCAAATAGTACCATACAATTTATTACAAAGTTTCATATTTATGCTAAAACCTCTCAAAGGAGGTGGACTTTCTCTACATTGCAACTGTTGAAACAAACATGAATGGCTGTAGGCCTTGCATTTTCAGAAATTAATCTCAAATTCAACTTATTTATCTTCTGCTCTGGTTCAGCACACTCCATTGGCCATAAAGAACCCTAAGGAATCATATATATGTTCTTTTCATAGAAATAGCTTTCTTCAAAGTACACTGATACAGGTTTTTCAAAGATTGCTATGTTTACAAATGTTAATCCTCAGCGAAATTTGATTACAGTTCCTACTGACCTTGAGATTCTGCCTTCAATTAGTTAAAATTGTAAGAACATTGAAATTTGCTGGTGATTTGCAGAGAAAATGCCTTTCCTATGGGCTGAATGTCTCAGGTGAGCCCTGGCCTGTAGTGGAAACACTTGCACAGTTCAGTACCCTCAGCTGAAGTAGCACCACCATTTAGCATTACATACGTGCATAACCCTTTCTGAAGGGTATGCCCAGGGACAGTTGGAAAGCACTCATAAAATGCTTTGTAAATAGCTTTTGTCTTTTCCATTCTTAAATCTGTCTGTAGGACTAGTGAATCCTGACCTAAAATTAACACTGTGCAAATCTGTGTCTCTCACAAGCAAAGTTCAAATGATTGATTAAAATGTCTCTTTAGTCCCATGTAAGGGCCCAAGAATATGAGACTGTGGCAATAATGTTCCGATCTGGAAACGCCACATCAGAGGCAGTATCTTGCTGCTGGTGCTCTTTGAAATAGTGGAGTGTAATTGAATTCTGTAGCCTTCCAAGGACTGAAGGAGCAGATCCCATTTATTACGTTTCATAAGGAGAATGGTAACTTTAAGGTACTGCCTGATCTTCCTAACATATTACATTCTAGACAGGTATTTAATGTCCTCTGCTCTGAACACAGAGAAATGAGCCCTGCTTTCCAGAGTAACAATGAAAATAGTCCCTCGCCAATAAAACCAAAATGCGAAGAAATAAATCTTCTCTCCAACAGACAGCAAAAACTATTCAATTACTAAACACACACTGTTAAACAGGTGCCTTCTAAGGTGCTGTTGGAAAGACCTGACTCTGCTCCTGCTGTGGTAGTCCCAGTGCCAGCCTGGCCAGCTGCAGGGTGGGGCAGCCACTCCAACGGGACCAGAGATGGCGAAACATGGAACAGGCAATGAAATCACATGGAAGATATGGCTTTAATGGTGCCCTGGTTTTGACAATGGTTTCTCAGAGGCAAGAGAGGGAGCTGAGGAAGGCATGATTGCGTGGAGGCTGGTGAGCCAACCAGGATAGAGCCCACAGCCCTCCCCTAGAGAGACAGCCCTTAGGCAGTAACAAACTCCTTGGTTAGGGTGAGGATAATTTTTCCTCCCAGTATGTCCTGCTCCTCCCCTGTGCCCTGAGCCCATTTGCCCTGATGCTCTGTACCACCCCCTACCTTCCCTATATAACCCCAGCTCCCTCAGACCTTCCTTGCAGTTCTCCTTGTCAGATTGAAGAATAAAGGCTTCCTGTGGAGCCCTGCACGAGGCTCCCGTCCCTGGTCTCTGCGCCGCCTGATCCAGAGAGCTGAAGCCAAAGGCTCTTCTAAGAGCTGAAGACTCCAGCTCCAGCAGGAGCCACAGGTGTTGTCTGTGCACCCGAGAGCACGTCCTGCTAAGGACACTTCTCTGGGGAGCTCGCAGCACTGACCGCCGAGCCCGCCGCGACATGGTTGTGTTGTTGTGCCACCTGTGATTCTGGCAGGAGAAGCCTGCTCTTTATGGCTCTGCAGGCAAGCAATTCATCAGGAAGATCCTGAAGAGTGCTGGCAGGCACCTTGTGTTTGCTGAAATTGCCTGTCATGACAAAGTCTGCAGAAATGAAACCACTTGTTTCATCACAGAAAATTATCACAGATAGTGAATATATTTTGATAATTATTTTAAAAAAATTTTCTTGACAATGTCATCCCTTTCACCCAAGGTACCCTCATGAAATGCCTATCTCAGGTACATTGTCATCCTTAAATAGGCACCCAAATGGTACATAGCTCTAGGAGGGAGACCCCATTGCCTCTGAAAACTCAATATACAATAGCTAAAGATAATTCATTATAGGTACGGTGAGTGAGTGGTGGGGGATGAATTTTGGATTTCATACTGTGACTTTATAATGCAAACGTGAAAGGCAGTGGGATAAAGGGAAATGTTCTGTGACCCAAATATTATATGATATTTTCTATGCAGATTGAGATCCGCATATTCAAAATCCTGCATAGCTACATAAATACTATAAGGAATAATTCCTGAAGATTGCTGCAGGCTCATAATATCCTCATTCATGTTTATATTTTCTTAGATTTGTTCTCATTTCAGCATTACTTTTCTCCTCTGCAGGGATACCTTTGTTTGCTGCTTCTTCCTTCTATTTATGATTTGTCTTTCAGTTAATTTCTTTAGTATTAGTATTTTTTGAACCACAGCCTTTTTGTGAAGAACATTTTTCCCACATCTAACCGCACAGTCCCAATTTCCCCCCTGCTCTTCTGCTTGCCTTCTGTTACTTCTCTTTGTTTGCCTAATATTCTTTTTCTTGGAGTGAAAGTCACATCTCCTCATAATCTTCCCTCTTATACTCTGCAGTGCTGAAACTTATACTTGCCCCCACAATGATGTTGGCTCTACTACTGCCTGACACCTTCTCACAGAACTCCTGTTCCACATGTCATGCCTCCCCCCAAAAAGAGCCTTTGAGACATGCTGTCATCCTTAGATGCACTTGTGTATTGGCAAAACCTTGCATTTTACCTGTAGAAACACATCGTAAATTTCTTGCTTTCCCTTGCTGTCAGAAACTCACCTTCATTTTTTCATGTACCTTGTGTTCTCGCAGTACTGTTGGTTTTGCTCCAGCTGACCCAACTTAAATTCTCTGCCCTCATCTGCTCAGATGTTTCAGTCTGAATGAAAACTTTGGGCTGCAGTCCATTGTCCACCACAAAACTACTACCCAGCTTTAAACAGGTCAGAGAAGCTTCATTTTCTTTTTCCTTTATTTTTTTTCTTTTCCTTTAATAAGCAATTTTTTACATCCTTGAAGGTTTATTGTATATGAACGTCTTTCAATAGGATTATGAAAATCCTCAAAATGAAAGCAGAAAGGAACAATTTTGTTCTTTCATTCTTCAGAACCTTGTGCTCACCTTCAGCTGGGACAGGCTGCTGATAAATCCCCTGGTTACACAGCAGAGACTACAGGAGTTTCCACATCAGTGATCTGCCCCAACACGACTTTTAAAAAAATTAATTCAATTCTCTCTTTAGTGTGCTTGCTTCTCACAACATTTTGCCTCTTTCTTAAGTACACTTCACAAACGGAAAGGGTAATCTATTCAGTGACAGCTAGAATGATGTTCCACTTGCACAATTTGTTTCATATGCACTGTGTGTTGTGGTGGTTTGAGTTGCTGTACTGGAAACATTTTAATTCCTCAAGATGGAAGTAAAAAGTGCAGGACTCAATGAGCAGTGGAAAAATCCAACATTAGAATTTAAATATTTGCCTGTGCCTTTTTCAGTGCTTTGGGATGCAAAGAATGGAAATCCACGTGTATTTGCATTGCAAATCACATTAGGAAATGGTTGAGTTTATGCAGCTGGTGAAAGTGCCAGCTGTTGATATTTGATAATGTTCTTGAAACCTGCAGGGACTGGGACAATCAGGATTTACTTTGGTTGTGAGATTCACCTCTGTGCTTTTTCAGCAGTGCTGTGGGACTGTGGCACGTTGCCGAGGCACAGGCTATGGAAGAGCCCGCAGCTCTGGGTTGGGTGCACGTTGTACCCCGAGTCTGTGCAGTGACAAGGCCTGGGCACCATGCAGCCCCTTCCCATCCCTTGTTTTCTCTAATCCCACATTTCCACAGAAAATACGCAGTCCTGTGGGAGAGGAGATGTGTTCTCATAGGTGCATCACGTGAGTGCCAGTGGACAAACAGCAGTTAGGTATTTTAAAGCACACTGCTCCAGTTAAAATAATTTAGGCAGCTACACTCTAGTCATAAAAGAAACCATAATTTCTTCTTTATAAAATATCACTGTTTTTGCATTCATGTCTCAACCATAATTTCATTGTTCATAAAATATCTCTGTTTTTGCATACATATCTCCTAACTGTGAATGGCTCCTATATCAAGGCCACCAGACATTTTGTGCAATTGGATGGAATGGAATGTGCATCAGGCTGAAACAGTGAGGGACAGAGATGGGGAAGGATTGTCCTCTCTCAAACTCTTCACTGCACTGAGTCTTCTTAAGGAAGGCAGTTAAATTGTCACCAGAAACCAATTTCCTTTCCAGACAGTCCCTAAATGTGGACCAAGCTTTGGCTTCTAAGTGCAGACTTCAGGCCTTTCTTCCTTTACCTTTTACCCCATCTTTATTTAGAAGTGCTACGTATGACAGGTTGTCTCAGGGATAAGTGTTTCACTTAAAAGTTGTTTTTAATGTCTTAAAAATTGAAATATGGCTCACCAACTGAAACTTCTAATTTTCTCTGGATGGGCAATGCTATCTTAGGAGCCACCTACATAATTTGGGGTAGTGTGAAAGCTGAAATATGTTACAGATCATGTCAGGACTGTCAGATTTTGCTCAAACTGATATCATAGGCATTGCACTAGCAAAAAAAAATGCCATATAACCTGATTGCATAATAATTCTTTTTAAGAGGATTATACTAAAAGGGATTTAATAATATGTGGAATAAAAAACTGTGTGAAATAACCATTGTAAAAGTGCGTGAAACTGTAGCATCACACAAAATATCTCTGTAAAGTCAAAGATAGGCTGAATATGCCATGGAAACAGTTTCAAATGAACTTTGAAATTTTAAAGATGTTTAAATTGTAAACTTAGGGAAACTAAGGAAAGAGGAGAGAGAAGCAAATTCACACACTTCTCTACTCACCTGACAGGAACCAAAAAAATGTTGTGGACATTAGAACATAGTCTGAGGAAAAAAAAAAAACAACTCTACTTGTAACCATTAATAGATTTAACTCCAAATTAAATGCCATAATATGGATACAAAACAGAAAACTCAAACTGATTACTTTAAGGTATTAGTGACTTCTTTTCTTCAGTTTCCCTTCTATATAAAATCTGCTGACTTTCTGCTGTCCTTTTGAGGACAGAGATGTCATGTTTTTGGACATGTTATTTTATTAAGTTATGTAGCATTTTTTTGTTTTAATATGCAAGCATGTTCATCAAAAATATTTTTATTGTACAGAACACAGTATATTTTTCTTACAGGTATTTCGATATGTATCATATTTAATTTTGGGGTTTTTTTAATG